>JAVDPK010000410.1:155798-174471 GCA_034780415.1 Cichlasoma orientale | reverse complement strand
ACGAGAGTATCTGGCCCTCCCAGTGTCTGCTGAGATAAATTCCGGCCCTCGGACAAATGTAGTTGACGACCCCTGCTTTAGACATTTCCCCAAACCAGAAGTAGGATGTTAAAAAGTGGATAATTCAGCATATCAGAGACGTACTTGACTTCTACCCAAAATATGTCTAAATGGTGACCTGCTATTTGAGTCCTCACCGAGGTTTAAAATAAAGGGATTTATTCTAATGTTCCTGCTTTTAACTGTAACCTCGTGGGAGCTCTTACCTCTGGGCTGAGGTTGAGGTAGCTGTCGATGGACAGAACTGGGTTGTCTCTGTTCTTAACAGCCTTTGGAAATAGCCTGTGACTGCAGCTCTGGAGGAACCTTTCCAGAAGGAACTGGGCCGGGGCGTCGAGGAGGGTCTGTTCGCTGTCTGGGGCACAAACATACTGCGATGGGCCGATTAGAGCGGGGTTTTCCATTTCCTGGGGAGATAAGTGAGCAGTTTTGTGTTAGCTGGTGTTCCACACAGAAAGGTAAAGGTAAAGAAATGAATCTGAGTTTTATCACCTGTACACCCACCATGAGTTTAGGTTTGACCAGGAACTCTTTGTTTGTTCCCCCAACTGGAATGTGTTTCTTCATCAGGCAGAAGTTGTTGAAGCGGCACAGCAACAGCCCACTGCTGTTAACCCTTAGATTAAAGTCCACCTCCTCACAGACATACCTGCACAGGACAGAAATGTCAAATAAAGATGACCATGCACACATCAGACCAAGTGACTGACATGGCCTTCTGTGAGCTTACCGATTAAGGTCATACTGGACATTCTGTGTCAGGTCCACATTAAGCATGACAAAGTCGTGGAGGTGACACCGACTGAAGGGGCTGCTGGGAGACCTGCGGGCCAAGTTGCTGCTCCATTTGCGCGTGCCGCACATGGCGTACTGGGAGATTTTAGGTGTGTTCTCCATATGCTGCAGCACCGTTTTCAGCGACACGTTGCTGAGACCTGAGCTTCCATCTGCTGTCTCACTAAGAAACCAAGAAGGGAGGGCGGGGTGAGACATCTCAGTTTAAAGTGTTCTTTGTACACATTTTGAACACTTTTATCAAAAAAATCCTCTCTGAAAATTTTACACATGGGAAGCGGTTACTACCTTCCTTCTGCTGACTGGTGGGCGTTCCACAGCACACAGGAATCATCCATCATGACAATGAAAGGCCATACATCTTGCCTCCTGACACCTTGCTCCTCCAGTCGGTTTCTCTCCAGCTCGAGGTTATGGTATGACAGCTCTTTGATCAAGAAGCGAGCAGCACCTTAAACAGACAGAATTATATTTGTTAAGTTTTCATTTAGATTGGATTAAAATACCTTTAACGCCCTTTGATAAAACATGTTGCTGGAGAAGGTAATAACCTGTGCAAATCCCACATAAAGGCTAAATTTGCATAGAACTTGTAAGCATTTCAAATTTACAAGTCTGATAGTTTCAAAAGGCTATGAGGTACACTCTTTTGGGCGGCTGCTTCTTCTTTTGGCAGCTCCCTTTAGGAGTCGCCACAGCACATCATCTGCCTCCATCTCACCCTGTCCGCAGCATCCTCCTCAGTCAAAGCAACCCTTTGCATGTCCTCCTACATCCATGAATCTCTTTCTGAGGTCTTTCTCTGCCTGGCAGCTCCATCTTCAACAGCTTTTGTCCAGTCTATCAACTATCCCTCCTCTGCACATGTCCAAACCATCTCAACCTTGCCTCTCTAACTTTGTCTCCAAACCACTCAACCTCAGCTGTCCCTCTGATATACTCTATTATTTCTAGTCCTGTCCATTCTGGTCTCTCTCAGAGAAAATCTTAACATCTTCAACTCTGCCACCTCCAGCTCTGCGTCCCGTCTCTCTTTTCCCCCAGAGTCACGATCTCCAAACCATACATCATAGCAGCTCTCACTACCATCTTGTAAACCTTTCCTTTTATACTCTCCTCATCTCCACCCACGCCACCCTGCCTGCACGCTCTTCTTCAGCTCTACACTATGTTGAGCACTGCAGATAAAATTTGTTTAAACATAGGCAGCAGAGAAGTCTAACCTCATTAGAAAGCAGACACACTGATATAAAGGGTCACCTTAAATCGAATGCCATCTTCTTATCTGAGAGTAATTTTGTTTAGTTACACCCATTTCAGAAAGTCCACGCAACTAATTGGCTGCTCTACAAATCAGACTATTATACAGGAGATGTTTGACTATCTCGCACTGGCTGAGGCAACAATTAACCTTTCACCTAGTATAAACACAGTACTAAAAACAAGTTAAAAACACATGACCATGGTAGCTAAAACACTGCAATGAATTACTAATCATCAGCAGAATGATAAGCTGTAAGGTGAAGAAGGCTGAATGACACTACCTGGACTTTGACCACTAGTAGTGCTGTGGAGAAATGCTTTATAAGTGCATCCCTAATTTGTTGATTGTGCTCATATGAGAACATGTGAGCAAAGTTCCTTCTGCTGGGTTAAAGCTCTTCTACTGTTTAGCACCTGCTGCCATGCAAATCAGGATAAACGCACACCAGCAAGGAAAAAAGAAGATGTCATGTTTAAACACAAACAGCTCAGTTCAGTTGAGCCTCTAAGCTGCTCACCAACTCCAGTGCTGTTGAACATGGCAGGCAGGACAAGCAAGATGTGGTTGGGCCAGTACTTCCTGTAATGAGGCATCTCAAACTGTTTGACCACGAGGATGTGGAGATGAGCGGCGCCCTCCGTGGCATGGAAAATGTTGAGCAGGCCGTGCTCTTGGCGTCCTGTGGTCGGGGTGAAGATCGGACTCCTCAGAAGGTCGGGGTCCTACAGGCAGACAAACACAGTTAAAGCGAAGTAAATATGTGACTCAGCTAGGACAAACAGCGATCAGAAGGATTAATGCCTGACAGACACTCCTGTTTTGAGCAAACTAACCCTGTTGGTGACGAGAGGCAGACGCATGCTCTCCAGGTGGCTGCCCTGCTGACTGAAAACAAAGTGCTGCTCCTTAGACTTGGGAATGACAAACTGGAGCTGGACTTCCTCTCCCAGCATGGACGAGCAGAACGTGAAAGCATGAAAGGTGCACTCTGACAGCTACAACACACACAGATACAACATTAACACATGTGCATCCATTAAGTCTGCAGTAACACAGAAGGTGTTCGCTGTGTGTTCTATACTGCATCTCACCTGTGTGGCCGGGCCTGCTTCACAGTAGTGATGGCACTGCTCACAGTGATGAAAGGCATTGTGGGCAGCAAACCTAGTCAGACGTATTGACTTGGTCACTCGCGGTGATGGAGTTTGGCTCTCTTCATCTTGCTTACAATCTACAAACACACAAAAGCACTTCAGTTCATTTTGAACACCTCGGAGTGAATGTGTTGTATGTTTTTCGTATTTTTGCTGACCTTTAAGAAACTTCGGCATCTTGTCAGAGTAAACAGGGCTGGCTTTCCTAAATTTAGGATCTCTGAGGTTGGGGTCAAAGGGCAGCTTTCGGATCTCTTCAATGTCAGGCCACTGGGTACTTATTAGAGTTGTAACCTCTGAACTTTCTGTGGAGAGTGAGAACAATTTGTTACCAGATTAACAATTTCATATATCTGGGGCATATACAAGGGGCAAAATAAATACAGTAGGTCAATATGAGCCTCACCTTCCTCCTCTTCATCCTCATCATACACATCTACCTCCAACAGTCTGATGAGCATACGAAACAGGATACGTAGAAACTGCAGATAGGCACCAGTTTTACCCACCTAGGGAAGGGAAAGAAAGAACCCCTGTGGTACTACAACGACTCTTAAATCCACATGAATAAGACCAACAAATTTCCACTTTTTTCTTGCCTTTGGGTTTAAACTATATTTTTCTAGTTCTGTACATGTAAACAAATGGATGTCACATAATAAAATCTGTATTTAAATATTCTGCTCAAGTAACTCAATTTTAAATCAAGTTAGTTTTTTTTTTTATTAAACCCTCACTTACACCACATTTATCTCAATTCATGCTCTTCGTTTCCTATATGAAGATTTTCACGCATGTCTACAATATTTTTTTTCCTGATTTGTCACCTGTGGGGGTCCACTGAGCAGCAAGCGTCGTGGATGTGGCACAGACGGTGCTTCATAATCAGCATGATGCTGCCGTGCAATGGTCCACTGGCGGTAGTACATGCTCTGCTCCATCCCCTGCAGGGTGTGAGTGATAAGGGGCCTGAGCGGACTGCTCCAGGCAACATCTGCGTGAGGCAGCAGCGAGGACGAGCTCAGCTGACTCCCCGACTCCCCCGACAGCAGATTGTAAGCCGCTCGGGACAAAATGACTGTCCGTGGTGATGCTCTCGTGGACTCTTGATCGCACTGCGTGGATTGGCTGGGCCTCTGGGTGGAGGATGAAGAAGGTGAGGGGGCGGAAGATGAGGAACTGGAGTAGAGGGATGGAGGAGCCTTGGAGACTTTTGAAGGGTCTGAAGAGAGCTGGGTTCCCAGAGAGTCGCACTCCTGCTTAAATCCATGTGCTGTTATGCCTATGTCTACGGTGACCACACCTTCAGGCTGCGAGGTAGAAGTGGAGGGCTTCTGGAAAGAGTCTGCAACATCAGATGAGCTGACACCATTCTCTGCCAAAGAGCCTAAAATATGAAAGACACACAGACACATACAGGATTTGAGAGGGGTATCAATTTTTTTCTCTAAATTAAAACCAAAAAACCATACTCTATGTTCAAAGGGCAAAATTCTGACCTAACTCCATGTACAGTACCTTTGTATGTCAATCAAAATGCTTTATTACAATCTGAAATGAAGCATTGAGGCTGCTAGAGGTTAAACTCATGCCAGTTATGGTCTGTGTTTTCTTTAAGCCAACATTAAAAGCAATTTAAACTGACCAGAAGTTCTGGTTGCATCGCTGCCATTGCTCTGAGGTCTTTCCAGCTCATCTCCATCATTCAAGCTGGTGGTGACCTTCTCTCCGTCCGATTCCCGAGGGGCCATAGCCTTCTTTGGCTCTGGGACAACAACCCTGGATACATAGGTGCATGCCAGACCCACCTCCTGCTCCAGGGCTGTACGAGTCAGGTAGCTGGAGTCTATCAGACGCAGGTCGCAGTATTTCAGAGACCTAGAAGTGCACAAGTGGGAAGATGGAGATTTTTTTTTTTCCTTAGCAAAAGATCTGTAAAATCTCTAATTTTAGCAGCTGGTGCTGTCTATAAGAGATACACAACACAGCATAACAGAACCACTCTTTTCTATTAAACATACACTATCTGAATATATGGAACAGCACGGAAATAAAAACAATTTAAAAGCACAAGAGCTTTATAGATAAGCTGAACCATTTTACATTAAAGAAACGGACATATTAATCCATATTATAAAGATAGGATAGTATGAAGTATGACATTACTTGGGGAAAGTCTCTCCAAGAGGGTCTTTGCCTGTGAGGATGATGATGCAGGGCAGCCCTTCCAGATCCTCATAGGTGTGTGGTGCCCAGTCTTCATTCTCACAGCCTCGCCAAGCCTGAAGCAAAACAAAACAAAAATAGGATTCACTGTTTAGTTACAGAATATTTATTGAAAACTAAAAAACAAAAAAATGCATCAGACTGTAATGATGAAGCGATTTTTGAGGCAAAAGATTTTTTACACTGTACAAAAAAAAGAAAACACATTCTGAGAATACTGTAAAGTCCCTGATACTGACTGTAAAAATCCAGTTCACTTGCACTTTAATGTTTATTCAAACATATGTTTTACTCATGGATCCCCATTTATATAACACTGCCACAGTAACACTGTAAAAATATTGAATTAAAACATTTAGAAGAAAACACATTGAAAAGAAATCAGTGGTGTGTCTGGTTTCATCCTCACCCTGAGGCGACTGGTAAAGTTTCTGTGCAGGCTGAGCTCAGACACAGGACTTCCCAGCAGCACTGCGAAGCACAGCTGGAGTCCCAGCTTGTCCCTCACATCCTCTAGTCTTTCTCGGGCCAACATCGCCAGCTGCAGTGAGGGGATGCGGACCAGCAGCATGTGGCCGCGGCCCTGGGAGCCCTCTCTGCTTGGGGCGTTGATCAAGTCCTCTACCATGGCAAGGGTCTCTGGAGTTATGTGGTCCCTCAGGGACGGGGAAGAGGTGAGGGCCATCATGGCCTCAGTGTACTGCTGAATCAGCAGATAGCTGCGGATCACCATGCTGTGTAGGTGGGGATGTCTGGCGGTACAATGAGAGTTTGTTAACCGATTATAATGTCTGCTATTATTATGCATTACCTACTTGCAGTTTGACCCCACTCTTACCTTTCCAGCAGAGTATGAACCATTTTCTCAAATGCATCATCATAGCGCAGAATAGGACTGGCCATGCCCCACTGCAGGGATCTGCTGTAATCCCTCAGGCCAAAGTAGACCAACTTATCAGAAGACTGCTCCCTCTGCTGGAAGGAAATGATACCACCATCAGTTAGTTTCGAGTGTTATTCTTCTGGGATAGGAACTGGCAACGTTTCCTAAATGCAAATGCATGCAACATGTAACAAGTCTCCTCGCACAATATTCAATGTGTAAGTGTGCCTAATATATTGGTTCCCTTCTTCTCTGGTTTGTGACTCCTTAACACAAGCCTTGAGCCACTTAAGACCCTTTTATGAGATGAAAATGTCTAAAACTCTAACTGCAGTTTTAGTACAGCAGTGGGAATAGCTGAGCCACAGCAGTTATAAATATGCCTCTGTGTGCTGCAGTGCTGTTTTTGTTTTTTTTACTAAATTATCACCAACAAAAAAAGGATTTATGATTAATACATCACACAAGAAAATAGTATGTGTTATTCCAGTGACTGTCTATAGTGGTGTTTTGTAGGCCTTTGTTCATAACTTGTTCAGAAGTTTTTTAGTCTTGAGAAAAAAATAAAAATATAAAATTCTCACCAGATTTTCGGTTGACGGCCAGTGAACTTCATTGTGGATGCTGATTCGAGACTGGCGGGTCTGCAGGGTATAAGGGAAGCAGCTGACCTGCAGGACCAAGAGGTTCATGGCATCTAAGACTTCTTGGCAGTTCACCACACGGTCAGCCAAACCCTGCAGCTCCCCGTGGCACACGGAGCCCGACAGGGCACTGAAAATAGATTGGGGTGAGGAAAGTGTTTGAATAAATGTATGGATTTTTTTTTTTTTTTAGTCACGATTCATATCCTAGCATAGCAGTTAATAACATTTGACATGGTTTTGAAATAACTCCATTTGGGGCATGCTTTGTGCACAAAGCTTTGTATGCTGGTCTAACTGGCCAATGTTTGGGAGGGCAGTCCAAAACATCCTCTGAGGGGAAAAGGAAGTGATCCTTTTTAGGTTTCTGGCAATGGCAGCAAAATTCTTGGAGTTGCCTGAGAGGTATTTTTAAAAAAAGTTATTATAGTTAACTAAAAGACTGAAACTTCTATGTAGCATAAAACAGAAGTATTTGAAAAGACTACAGCATTGCAAAGATCCCCAGTAAGATCCCAGAATGTCTTGCAAAGACTGGGGATCATACTGGGTGAATACTACAATTAAAAAAAAAAACAAAAAAACAATCAGGCTAACTGAAGGAAATTTATAAGAACTTTAACAGTAACTCAGAAACACAAGGGCAGCTTTTGGTGACAGCTGCCCCTGTGCATGCCATAACAAAAAGAGAAGACACTGCAGAATATGGAAAGGAGAGACTGCACCCATTTGTGGTCGACAGTGATCACGTGACTGAACTTTAGTATTTGAATGAGCCAAGACAAATTCTTATAATAATATTAAATATGTTTGATTTAAGAAAAGAAAAAGACCCACCTAAGATTTTAATGCAACATCTAACATTTCGCTGCTATACTGAAATTGTTTGAAAAGTCAAAAGGTGTAACGCTGGCATTAGTCAAATTTGTTAACACAAGTAGCATGACAGGACTTTGGTGCCAGCTGCCTTCACTAAAAGTTTTTGTTTGATCGTAACAACTAGTCTAAACTTCTTAAAAATTTCCCCTGGCAAAATCCACCCATAATAATACTAAAAACAAAATGAAACAAGCACACCCACTCTGACACTACATTAAGTTTCCAAGCATACATATGCTGAGCTGCATCTAAAAAACATGCCAGGAACAAATATGTAAAATGTCACATATTAGTCTTAGTCTAAAACTGCAAAAGAAAAAAAAATATTTTAAAAATATTTTCTGGCTCATTTTCCCCAAAATTCAAGGTTATGGATACTCTGCTGTGTATTTGATGTGCCTGCTGCTGATCTCCTCTCTCAACTTTGATCAGTTTAATCACAGGACAAGGCTACATCTGCAGCCATAACTCTTTAATGCAGCAGTCAGCAATCATCGTGCTAATGAGAGAATGTGTTGTAGGAGTTGTCTTTGCCTTGTGAGGTCGACGTGCGAGTTGTCGTGAATGAGGACAAACAGAGTGTAGGGGTTCTGTTTGACTTTCTTCATGAAGGCCTCCATCTTGGCGTGAACATCACCGTCAAGACGCACCACATATTTGTCTGATTTCAGGTGGGCTGTGGAGGGGTCTTCATTTCCCAGGTCCACAAGCACTCCTAATGCAAAAAGGAAGGACTTCATACACTATTGCAACAGAACTGACATTTCTGTATTAAGATAACACTAGGTGGAAAACTCATCCCTTAGATTCTATTAGTGATATCGGTACACACCTGATTGTCGGATGCGTTGTGCTGTCTGGTGCACCAGAATGTGAGATGGCGGGACCAAAACAAGAAAGTCCACCTTACAGAATCGCCCCAAATCGAGGCTCTGTGTCCCTGAATCCGCGATGGAGCACACTTGAGAGAGAAGGCTACGAGCCACATTAAGCTGGGCCGGATAGATTTGGAAGCCCTTACTAAAAAGATCTGCAAGAAGAAATCCAAAATTTAGCATCAGATGGTTGTCAGCGTTATGAGAAGCACATCCTAACCACACTGAAGTGCATGTTTTCAGAGGCATCTTAAGTGCACAGATCCCAGCAAACTAAAAGTGGGGCAAAGAGAGATAAAAGCCAGACTTTAGAACAGTGTCTGTTCTGTAGTGTACGGTTTTAATACACTATATGCCCAAAGGTACTGGGCCACCTCCACAGTACACCTGTAGGAGCTACTCAGCCATGAAGCTCCTGGCACAGTGTTGTGCTGATGTTAATGTCAGAGGAGGTCTGGAGCTCTGCTGTTACTGAGTCAACAGTTTCACAGAGTTTCAGCAGAGTGTTGGTGACTCCTACGCACTATGACCCTCAGCACTCGGTGACCTGTAACTTTACATAGTCTGATACTTTGTAGCGGAGTTGCTGTGGCTCCTAAACTCTTCCACTCTGCAATAATAACGCTTACACCTGACTGTGGAATATCCAGGAGGGAAGACATTTAAACTGACTTGCTGCAATGGTGGCATCCTGTTACAGCACCCTGCTCAACTTCAGTGAGCTCTTCAAAGTGACCCATTCAACCAGTAACATTCTGTGGTCAGACAGCAACATGTTGATTTAGATCAATGTTGATGCCTTATCTCCACTGTGCCGGCTATAAATTGACAAACACTTCAGTTTAGACAGCGAGTATCCTGAGTGTGCTCTAACCTGAGTTTGATGGTGGTGACATGCTGGCAGCTTCCTGGGAGTGGATATTGTCAGTGACATCGCCCTGAAAGGGCTGGATGACCTGTCCTTTCCGCTTGCGCTGGTATCGCACCAGCTGCTTGTCGAGATTGTCCCCTGGAAACAAGCAGTCACCACGGTCACACAGAGCGATGGATGCAAGCAGGCTGTACAGTGCACCGAGTACTGGAAATATCAGTGTGAATGCATCACCACCATCGTGCTTTTTATTGCTAAAAGTGCAAATTTTACTGAAAGTTTATCCCAATTCTATACAACAAAAATATTAAGACAAACAAGCCCTCCGTGGATTGATTTAGTTTGCACCATTCAGTTGTGATTGCTGATCATGCTCACTTTTAATGTGGCTCAGTAACTGTTCTTTTGCTGCTAATAAAGGCAAAATAATTAGTAGAAGACAACATGTTAGTATTTCTAGAAAGATTATTTTAATGAACACATAACTTATGGACAATAATCTTACCCAGAGAGGTGGTTCTGAAGTGAGATGCCAAGATACTGACTTTCCCTGTGATGAGCTCGTAGCTGATTTCCTTCAGAAATTCATTGGTTGTCAGCATCCCTTCTGCTAAGGCCCTTGCTTGATACTTTCCTAAACCCAATAGGTAAGCTCACATTAGAGTTCATCCTACTGTATATCACATAATAAGGTGACCAGATTAATAAAGTCACTGAAAATTGCAACACTCACCCAACACAATCACACAGAACTCGCTGCCACTCATCTTAGAGGCACATATTATGACCACATAGGTTGGCAGGCACTGCTGATGATGAGGACCCTCAGCAAGAGAACGCAGCGACTCAGAAATGCCTTCGCCCAAAGAGTTATGTGTAACCACGACTTGGACGCTTCCCCCAGAGACGCTCGCTTCCAGCCGAGCCAGCCAGGGTAGCTGGAGGGGGGAGATGGCAGGACCCCCGGGACAGCACAGCATGGCCTTCAAGACTATCTGCTCCAACTCCTCCCTCAGAGGAATCTGCTCTGAACCTGCGGAGGAAAATTTAATGAAAATGAAAACCTAAAAATACTGCCATGAATTATTTCAGTAACAACACATATGGCAGTGATTATGTAGGCTGCTTACCTAAACGTGCAAAATACTGTAAAGTGAGCAGAATCATCGTCTCCACGCTGAGTAACCGGCTGCTGTTGAGGCCCAAAGCCTCCAGGGTTTTTTCTGACAGTTGGCTGCTCTTATAGCAGCTGACCAGCAGGGGGCTCACCACTATATCCCCAACATTTCCATAGAAGTAAGGCAAAGTGCCTTGGCCTAAAAATAAAACAGAAAACCCGTTAAAATGTAAAATTATAAAATGTATCAAAGACAGCAAAATATATAACTAAATATTTATTCTACTGAGCTGGAAGAAATTTGAGTTTAAGTGTTTGTTAAGAGCTACTTATGAAGTGCATATACTCTGGCCACTTTATTAGGTACACATTTTGCTGATTGTTAAAGCAAATATGTAATCAGCCAATCACATGACAGCAACTCAATGCATTCAGGGATGAACACATGGTCAAGATGACCTGCTAAAGTTCAAACTGAGCATCAGAATGGTCCAAAAAGAGAGAAAATATCCAGGCAGTTCTCTGGGTGTAAACACCTTGTTGATGCCAGAGTTCAAAGGGGAATGGGCAGTCTGCTTCGAGCTGATAGAAAGTTAAAAGTAACTCAAATAACCACTCAACCAAGGCATCCAGAAGAGCATCTTTGAAAGTGCAACATGGTGAAACTTGAAGCCAATGGGCTACAGCAGTAGAAGACCACACAGAGAGCCACTCCTGTTGGCTACAAACAGGAAACTGTGGCCACGATTCAAACATCAAAATTGGACAATAGAAACAAAATCGGAAAAGGGTGCCCAAACTGGTATTGGCAAAGTGTACCTAATAAAGTCAGTGAGTGTATATTCAAACATTTTTAAATCATAGTTTGTTTAAATATAGCCCAAAATACAAAAAAAGATCCACAAAAAAAAATTATGTGTTTAAACCACAAACATGTTAACAGATTTTCACCACCTTTAACAGTTTAAGCAAACAAAAACTACAATAATTTGTATTAAAATTTGCTTTATATGCTCTGGAAGATGCTTAATGTGAAGGAACACATCAGTGAATTAAAGCTTGTACCAATGAGGATGACGGGGCGGACTCCCGCAGAGCTGAGGAGGTTGTCGGGCACGATGACCGTCTCTCCAACAGTGACAGGCTGGGGCTGAATGACGCCTACTATGGGTGGTTGAGGTGAGGATACTCCTAATACCGGCCCTTAAGGATGACAAAGCATTTACATGTCAGTACAAACATCTCCCGAGCTGTAACCTAACACGTTTATGTTGGACAGAATGGTTCCGAGACACCAATACAGGAACAGGGGTGCAGAAACATGTTGATGTCTGTGATACATAAAAAAAACATACATTATTTAAAAAAAAAAAAAAAAAAGAGTCATAGTTCCTGTTCACCCAATCAGAAAAATATCTTTCTGTTGAATGTTTTTTGCAAATTTGTTGTGTACATTCATGCGCCAGCATATACGTCTCAAACACACAGTGTGTATAAGCTTCAGTCCTCTCAGGTCTGCTAGTTCTTCCAAAGTGCAGGACAAAAAACTTTGGGGAGGCAGCTTCTAGTGTTTATGGCCTGAGCAGCTGGAACAGTCTGCCGACAGACCTGAAAGCTGTTTTAAATGTAAACCTAATACCAACCTTTTTAAACCATGTATGCTTTACAGAGATTATTTTTATTTACTTCATTGTATCTAGTACAACTGAGTTATATTCTGTTGGCTTTGTAAGTCAATAGCAAGGACTGCATAATTTTATTCAGTTACATTATCAACTACTACGCATTTTATTCAAATTTAGTAGTATTATTTTATGATGTTTTGACATTAACTTGATCCAACATTGTTTTATTCTATTCATTCATTCATTTTCCTCCTTTATGGGCTATTTTAAAATTTAATTTTACGGCGCCTGGGTGGCTCAGGGGTGGAGCAGGCGACCACATTCTTATGCCGCTTTGTGGTGCGGGCGGCGCGAGTTCGAGTCCCGGCTTGTTGCCAATTTGCCCCGTGTCTCCCCCCGTATCTCTTCCCCATTTCCTGTCCCCTCTACACTGCCGATAAAAGCCGCTGTAGCCAAAAGTGCAAAAAAAAAATTAAATAAAAATAATAATATTTGTATTTTTAACTTAGTTTTTAATTGTTTAGCTTCTTTTTTTTCTTTTGAACCTTTTGCTGTCTTATTATCTGCTTGTCAGTAATCTGAATGTCACTAACCTGCAGAAAAGGTGTTATACAAATAAAGACTGATTGATTTAAAGGAAAAACTGCATTGATTGAATTGAATATCATGAAAATAAGCTCCTTATCTGATTTACACTTTTAATCTTCTTTGAAGAGATGTTTGTATTTGCATGTAAACTGGAGTGTGAGACATTTAGTGAAGACATAACATTAGGTTTATATTTCAACAGACACATAAAGCTGGTCAGCTTTTTTTTTGCTGGTGATCTGAAGAGAACCCATCACTGTGTGCATTTGTTTTATTAATGCTGCTCTTATAGAGACTAAATGTGCACATCCTGATTCCTGTAGTAGCTGACAGACTGAAACAAATTGGCATAAATTGGTTTAGTTTTTGTTATTTTGTCAGTCATCATGTACAGTGTTAAGTCTGGCCATTCTGCCCAGGTTGCCCTTTTATAATTTCTCACAACCCACCTTAACACATGATGTTGCAGAAATCTTTAATCATGCCATGTTTTTTTTTTTTTTTTTTAAATCATTTGCGCGACAAACCGTCCAGCTTTATCACCATGGCAATGCTGGGTGAATCATCCTTAACGACCAGAGAGCGTCAGGGACATTAGTACATACTCATCCTCAAACACAGAGATGGGAAATGAAGGCTGGGATGGGGGAAACACTCTTCGGCACACACATCCTCACGAATACAGTGTTAATGAACAAAAAAGCAAGACATAGCATAAGAGGATCAATTTAAAACCCAACAGAATATGAACTACTCAACCCCCAAACCCCCCACCCCCCCACCCAAAAAAAAAGGGGGGGTTAGGGAACAAACCTGGAGAGCAAACTATCGGTCGAATAGCTGGTACAGGGACAGCTGTTGGTGGAACTGGGAGCAACGAGTTGGGATGCCAGCTCCGGTGGCGCTTCTTCGGCGGACCGGAGTTCATAGCAGACAATACTGAACATAAAAACACAACAAAAAGACAGGAAAAAATGTCACAACAGAAAATACTTAAAAATAACATTTAGTATGTCTTCAGAAAGGATCCTACCGGGACTGTCTCCTAAATCAGCAGTGCGATACCCCTGACCTTGAGGCCCTAAGGAAACCTGGGATGGGCTGAGTAAGGGAGAGCGCCCATCAACAGCCAGGCTGTTTGTTGGCACGTTGACCCGAAGAGCTGTTGGTACTGAAACACAAACACAGTAGAGGAAGTTGAAGGTCTTTGTTACCATTTGTGAAAGATTAGCCTAACTGCAGCATCACCAAGTTAATGTTTGCAATAAGAAAGCGGACACTTTTATTTTAGTGTAATGATTAAACCCAAAGCACTGACAGACTCATTTTAGTAATTTGGTTATAAACCAAAGCCTCAGGGGTCTGGGAATGTATCACTACTAAGGTTTCCTTAGTCTTTAAATCAGTATTTATGCAGTCACACACCAAACCCACCTCATGTCTTTCCAAATCTCTCATGGTATCCACACTTTCATTCCTGCAGCATTTACACTACTTTCCAGGTCCAATCTCTGGATTATCTTTGTGTATTTATAAATCATCCTGACCTGTTTTGCCCTACTCTGACCTGTACCTGTTCTGACCGCTTGCCTGCTTTGTGGACTCTGATCTCTGCTCTTCCCTCATTTTGTCTAACTGCCAACCTGCCTGCAAGCTTCTGCTTTGCACAGTCATCATTAATCCACCTTTTAACTGCTCCTGCCTGTCCAGTTTTTGTCTGTATTTTGGTCTGCCGCCCCGCTTTCCTTATACAACAGTGTCACATTGAGATATTTCAGTCTGTATCAAAGTGGCTGACTAACCAACCTACAAAAAGATTAATGAAATGAAACAACAAAAAAGTAAACAAGTAAAATGCAAATAAAAATAGTTCCAACTATAACTGTTTGCAGAAAAGCCAGTAAATAAAAACGAGTCAGTCCTAACAGCAGGCTATTGATTTCCAATACGTGCCCTGTTGTAGTGATCGGACATGTTCCCATCTCATATTCACTGTGTATGCAATACACAAAAACATCAATTGCTATGTGTAACCTTAGCTTGTCAATATAGCAACCTTGTAAAGTAGCTAACAGATAGGAAGGCCTTAAAAAGTCATTCCAGCATTGACTGGTAAATAAACACATGCATGTATCCCTGTGTGTCTAAGCAGTTTGTAGCATAAGTTAATCTTGGCTTCATGAATAAATCAAATTATAAAAATGAAGCTTAAGGTAGAGATTTAGACTACAGTTTTTACATTATGTTTGTTTCCTACAACTGCCATCATATACATAATAAACTGACAAGATGATTCCCTGCATGTAAAAGCTACAAGTGTACCAAATGCTTCACCTATTGGTAGAGTCTTGTTTCCAGGTGTGGAGGCCAGAGGTTTGAGGAAACTGCATTCCTGGTTCCCAAAAAAGACAGAGGATGCTTGTGTCGTTCTGGTTGGTGGAGAATCTGTAGATAAAAAACAAAACAAAAACAAAAACAAAAAAAACACGTCACCTCAACACTGATGCACAGTTCCCTTGTCCCCCGACTGCCTATGAATGTTTCTGATAACTCAGAAATGTGGCTTGAACGCCCACCATTCTTCTGATTGGTCATTTTGTTGCTTTTGGCATCCAAACAAATGTCAAACTGTCATCTTTGTGTCAGTATAAACTGTCAATTGTAGAATTATTAACAGACCATAACTGTCTTCTTCATTAATCGCTCCAGAATAAACAGTCACCCGAATCAAAGAAGAGGTGCATGCTATGAATTCTAACCTCTAGGTTTTCAAAACATAAGTGTCGACTCGACAACCTCTTGAGGAAAAGGATGCATCTGAAGGTGGAGACTAATGCTATCACCATATCAGGCGGGACTAATGCTGACACACAGCCCTGCAGCACAGCTGTCTATATTAACATGCAAGAGCTACGCTTACAGCCAGCTTCCAGATTGAGAACAAATCAATACTATAAGCCCAGGAGTTTTTTTCCAATCATAGAGGGAACAACGCTCTCGCTGTGAAAGGTCAAAGAAGAACAACATCTCCTTGAAGAGTCACATGACCTTTCTAAATGACCAGACCTTTATTATTAGATTGTACTCCTGCATTTATTTTCATTTGCACGACCAAAAAAACTAACCAAGTTGATCGAAGGATGCTTTTCAAATGCATAAAACTGTCTTTTCAGCCTATAAACATATTGATAGGAAACTAATTTTTAATACTTTTAATACCAACAGCAAGATATTTACTGCTAATAAAATGTCACTATGCTACTGGAATACACATCAAAGCATTGCTGCAACCAAATGCAGTGACACGTGACCAATAAAGCCTCCTCTTTGTCACGAACTGACTCAAAAATAGCTAAATGCAGCTCTTAAATTTCAGAGCTTAGCAACCACAACCTATAGCAACAGAATAAGCCTGCCAGCATATAATCAAGAGAAATCTATTCCACCAAAGAGGTATTCTAAGTATATACTGTCATTTTAGTGCCCAGCAAAACCAAAGGTGTTAGACTCATTTTATGCCTCTCGTTTAGTGTAATTCTACCACGAGTGTTATTCATCCAAATGAGCACATTCAGCAAACAACTTTATGCGGTCTTGATTTCACAAGAATACACCTGCAACTACTCTAGGCAAGCATTCCTGCATTCTCAGACATCGTGATTGTGGACAAGGCCTTAAATAAACTGTGTACAGAATCAACATAGATGTTATCTGATACATGATTATTTGAGTTATTACTTTACTGCTGATGCATTGTGGCGACCCCTAAAGGAAGCAGCAAGGAGACTTTTCTAGTCTTCCTAGCAGAAGATGTGCTGCACCATTAGTGAAGTTATGCTAGTGTTTCAGAGTATGCAAGTAAACTAGAGTCCGCTTAGGATGTCTCATATACTCCCACACTGTAATGGTTTACAAATTTGCCTAACAAGTGAAATATCCCTGGCCCGTTCCGAGGAGGACACACAAATCCCTTTGGGGTTGAGTCAGGAAGGGCATCCAGTGTAAAAACTCTTCCAAATCAAACATGCGGCGCTACGCTTTGTGGCGACCCCTCATTGAAACAGGAGAAGCCAAAATTAGCTTCTGTTTTTCCACATCATGTACTTTTATCATCATATACTCATATTTAATACAAAACAGTGTTTTGGAAGCCAGTGTTGTGTTGACCAGCATTTAAGCTCAACTGTTGTGTTGCAGTTTTAATCCTGTGTACAGTGGACTAAAGTGTTGAACTTGCCTATTAGTGCTGAATTAGTAGTGGAGATTGTGCTGTATGAGAATGTAGGCAATACATACGCTTGAAAGCAATACTGCGAGGGTGCAGTCTCACCTGAAAGGGAAAAGGGAGAGGAGCTGTGTCCGCTGGCACCGCCGTTTTCTTTACTGCTAAGAGAGGAGGATGAGCCGGGTTTGGAGGTTGATGCACTGCTGGGGAACTGACGTGTTTTACCGTCTAAAAAACAAAAGAAGAAGAAGAAAAAGAAATCACATCTTCACAGAATGCACCGTAACATGAGTTCGATATCCTCTACACGCATCTTTATAAAGTCTGTATTCTGCAGTGCATGTTTACCTTTCCAGCAGATAAGCGGTCCTTTGCACAGAGCACCCTGAGAATTCTTCACCAGGTAATATTTTAAGTGCTTCTGCTTTTTGGGCTGTGTGGAAAGTTTCAGGTTTATGTGATTGGAAAACTCGGTGAAGTATCTGAAACCCTTTTCACCGCAGCCCACACAGTTTCCTGAAAAACCTGCAGGTAACATAACAAAAATATAACAATTACATTAATTTTAAATGTTTACAAACATTTACAGACTAATGCATGACCTGTATCAGCTAACAGCAGAGCATGTTCAGTCGAGCAGGAACTGTATCACGCTGATAGCTTTCTGTCTTGTTTACGTTATCCGAGAGCTCGGGTGCAGACTGACCTAAAAGTGCATTTTTCCCATTCTCGTCAGGCAAAAAGCGGCGGTCCACGGCGCACACCAAGATGTGCTCGGGGATGGTGGGGGACTTGGCACCGACCAGCTCAAAGCCTGCTGGGACTTCGATGGGCTCTGTTGCTATGGAGACCAGGCGGAGGTCCTTCCCGGCCTGACAGAAGCCTGAGAGAGAGGAGGAAGGAAGGTTTTTTGTTAAATAAGAGAGAAAAAAAAAAAAAATCAGAGGTGATATCTGAAGGTGATATAAACACTTATGCTCTTAGTCTGTACAAAGATTTAATCTAATCAGCGAGCTTTTATTTACTTCTGAGACGCTTGGTAAAAATTCTGTCCTTTAATAAAAATGACAAGATGGATAATACCGCAACACAACAAATCACATCACTGGTGAGATCACACTGATGACTGCATACCATCCAGGGTGCAGCAGCCATCTGGTGCAGGAGCTTGCAGGTAGGGAAGTGGAGGGCTGCTGCTGTCCGAGTCCTCATCGTCCTCCAGCTCCTCCAGGTCGTTGGAAGAGTTGCCATTCACAAGCTCGTGCCCTGGGTGCTCTCCGCCATGGAGTCCTACGCCAGCTTTGGACTTTACATCAGCTGGACACATTTAAGATTATTTTTACTACAAATTTAATTGAATTATAAGAAATATTTTATTGACTAGATCCGTTTGTCCCTTTTATGTCATTACACACTAATAACGGGGAAACATACAAAATTAGAGATATGTAACCTCGAGAGTGTTAT
>JAVDPK010000410.1:111817-155698 GCA_034780415.1 Cichlasoma orientale | reverse complement strand
ATCCCAACTTGCACCTGCACTTTCTAGGACCCCCCCCCCCCACACACACACACAATTCTGCCCCCCGCCCCCCTTTACAATTCTAAAAAAATAAAAATAAAAAACTGAATCATACCCTTTATATCTGGATTTGGGGAGAGTCATAACCCTGAAATATTTATTTTCCAGCAGCTCAAATGACTGAAATGAGGAAATTTTGTACTAGCTATAAAATCGAATAAAAATCACCTTTCCAAAGGATTACACCAATACTTTTCTTTAAAGCTGATAAAGTTAATAAAATTATAAATAGCAAATTAATATTGAACATTTTTGATAACCAATGAATCACTTTAAGTCATTTTACAAGACTCAGATAAAATGCAGTTAGTTTCTCAGCTGTGATGATTTACTGCTTTTCCTTGACGTATGTAAATGTTTTAAACTGCTAAATGCAAAAATAATACAGCTGTTTGAGATTTAAACAGATGGATATGGTTCTCTGTGTTCTAATATTTGCAGATGTAATAGTGACAAGGAAAACTGACACGTTAAATAGTAATGAAAATAATCTTAAGTCCTCCACAGCTCTACTAAATTCAAACTTAACCCCCCCAAAGGACAATTGATCCTCTCAGCCTTCCCCTCTAAAAGGTTCACACATCTAACACACTAACTTAATTTCAGCACACACTCATGGAGAGGACACAAGAAAGAGGTCTGTTGTGTTTATCAGACATCCCAAAAGAGATCCGCTTTTCACAATGGGACCTCTCCTTTCTTTTCCTTCCTGAAAAAGATCTCGGCCACCTTGAATCTATTTGACTGACAGCGTGACAAAGAGGCTTCTTAATGTCCTGAGAAGAAGCCTCCTCCTCTTTCCCTCTAAACTTCCTTTCAGGGTGATCAGCTGTATCCATCATACCCCTCTTCCTGACCCCAGGCGGCACTGCTGCATCAGCAGCACCCCACCCCCGTTACCCCGCCACTCTCTCGCCACATCGCCTCCATTGCCAACCACCCTCCCGATTAATAAACAGCAGGTTGCCCTCGGTGATGGGACACACACTTAAATCCCATCAGTCGTCCTTACAGCAGCAAGAGCCACAGCATCAGCAGGACTCTTTTTGTCTTAATTGGACAATGGAAGCAGAGCCAGCCTTTGTTCAGGGCTTGACCCAGCACACAAACCTTGCTGATTTGAAAAAGTGACAGTAAACCTATTCAGGGCTGTTACCACTTCATTCTGCCCTGTTCCAGCCAAAAGGGACTTCGTAATTTGTTATGTGAGAAAAAAGAAAAAAATGTTTGTTACAATCATTCATTAAAACAGCCTTATCAGTTAAAAAAAAAAAAAAAAAAGCTACATAAAGACAATTTGAGTGAATTTTTAACTTTTTATTATAGAAAATACAAACATCAAGTGTACTACAAACTTAGGTATGTACAGCTTTAGTATTCCCTGTTGCTCTCATATAGCCAGGTATTCTGTATTTTTCTTATTAAGGCTTGATAGTCTGCAAGTTTGCAGACAAAGGAAAAAAAAAAGACCACTTTCTCTAAATATCTTCAAATTAATTATGATAATGGTGAAAATAAAAACTGTAAAAAATTTCTTGGTGGTAAAGCGAATGCACAGATCTAGTTAGAAAATAGTCTATTGACTGTCTGCTCATTTTATTTCTGGCTGTACTCGAGCTGAAAATGTGCCTAGCACAGATAATGGAGAAGAGAGAGCGAGGGAGCCACACAGAGTGAAAGCGAGACAGAATGACCTCCACTGCCACAGAGGAACGCTGAGCTCTTGCAGCACAGGGCTGGGTCTTGGTCACCGTAGCCTTGGACAGGCTGTGACAGCTTATGGAAAAGCCTTCTGCTACAATCAGCCCTTTCCCCTACAATCCTGGCAGCAGTACCACTCGCTGACCTTGTGTTTCAATATGAAAAGGGAGAGAGAATGAGTGAGTAATGTCCTGTTTGGGGTTGTGTTTGTGTAACTGAGTGTATGTATGCGTGGGCAGTCGGATTTTTTGGAAAAGCATCTATGGGCAAAGGCAATGATGCTGCTAAGATGAAGTGGGAAATCTGGCTGAATGCTTGAGTGTTTCCAGCTGCTGTTAGCATACACTCAGTTCTCTCACTTTAACATTAATACATATACAACGTTGTAGGATGCTTCATTTTTAATTTTTTTTTTGGTAACTAATATCTAAGAGAGCCAGAAGATGACCCCAAAATGGTTTTTTTAACAACAATTTTTTTCAACAATAATGTTTTATCAGACCAAGAGTTCAAAACCCATGGATAACATATCAGCCAAGACTACCCACACTAGAAGAAGCTACAAATAGTCACAGCTTTATTATTAAAATCGAATGCTACTTTCAGCTGCTCCCTTGTTTACAAGGGGACGCAACAGCAGCTAGTTCTGCTTGTTTGATTTGGCAGATTTTTCTGCTGGCTGCCCTTCTGACGCAACCCCAAAGGAATTTGTGTCACCTCACAGAAACTAACTGGAGATCTTTCGCTTCCTATGTGAATGTGTAAACCACTACACTATGGAGCCAGCTTGATTATTAAAATTGTTGCTGGTTAATTTATTGTCTAGTCATCATTCTAATCATTTTGTTCTTAACAATGAAAAGACAATTTATCGACATGAAATCCAAACCCACAAAGACTGACTCATCATATAGTGATATATAGAAAATAAACATTAAATTCAGTAAGGCTAACTGGATCAAGTTTATATGTGCAAATACAATTGGTCTGTATACTGAACAGCAAGCTCTTGTTTGTTTTAGTTCTGCAGTGCACCAAAGACACACATGCATGCGCATGGCTGCAAACATTAACCAACTATAACTGTCCACACAATTATTTATTAGACTGTCTTAATGGATAGTTCATAAAGTAATCAGAACAGAAACAACTACATGTCCCTTACATCTTTCAACCGTTTCATGCTTTTATTTGTAACCTTTCGCCTCTTTTTGTCTCTTATTCTCCTAATGTGTGTATGGGAGTTTGTATAAACGTACACTTGATTGAGTGTTTGCACATTTGAATATGTACACTAAACTTTAACTATTTTCTCCAAATTGTGAAGAACTTTGTGATTGTGTTTTAAAAAGTGCTATACAAATAAAGTTATTATTATTATTATTATCCCACTGCCCTCCCTAAGTGTGTTATCTTCTCTCTCTGCCAATGTCCCTGTGGGACGGATGATCTCGCTCTCTCCCTCATTAATTTTACAATGTAACAGAATAACAAGTGAATTAGTAATCAGTCATCAAAGGTTGTATGTCAAAGCCATAAATAATCCTGCATACCCACTTTCTTCAAATAGAAACTGGGCTCAAGTTTAGACAACGCGTCCTGCAAACGTTTCACAATAAACGCCTTTCTAAGAAAGGATTTCTGTCTACAGGGCTTTTAATTTGAAAGGAGATACAGAAAACATCTCCTTTGTGTTGACAGCACAGAGGAGCAAAACACACTCCCAACAAATAAGAGCGACTCAAAAGCACTAAAATATGACCCATTTATTTTTATAAAACGGGGACTCGGAGAAGCCCAGCAACGTGTATAAAAACAATACCCAGTCACAACTGAGATAAAACAGAGACATTAATGTTAACCTATTGTCTTCAATGCTAGTTTTAGCTAGCTCATTAGCTGCCTGAACCAATCACACTTTTAGCATTTAACTACACCATCACATACTTTTACCTTTTTAGTTGTTCCAGAAAGTAGTCCTCGCCAACTCCGTCGTCTTGCTATAAAAACAAACAAACAAACAAAATGCCGAGAAAAAAAAAAGCTGCACTGTGGTTTGATGCAATCTGGGTAAATATCTAAATGTTTATCGCATGCCAAACTGAAAAAGATGAGCCTTTAAGAGGAATTTTCGCTCATAAATATCCAAATGTCAGTATTAGGCTACTGAATGTCTGGGAAGCACCTTAAAGCATTTTAACCAGTGTGTCACTCGGGTTGTAGTGCTTACTAACATAGCGAAACCTCACATTTTGAGCCAGCTAAAGCGGTCTTATTAGCGTTTCAGGCCTAGATTGCAGTGGGCGTGGCTTCCAGAGCATCACGCGACCACTGACCTTTATCTGGCTCTCCTGTTACGCACATTAGGGATGATTATATTTTATAGACTAACTGTGATTGTTTTATTTACTCATCTGGAAGAAAAAAGTGCTTACCAACACTACACCTAAACCCATTAACACTACAGTTAGAGACAGTAATGATCATACAGATCATAGGTGGTGCTTGCTCTGTATGCCATTATAGCTGTCTAACACATTAGATGTGGCATGGAATTAAAAAAATAGAGCACTTTTGTACATGTTAAATGGGCCTGCTACAGCTGGAACAATAATATTAATAAAAAATGTAAAATAAAATAATAGACCAATTAAATGGCAACGTCAATCAAAAATTAAAGCAATAAATGCAAAAAATTAATAAAGTTCATTTAGAAGGAGAGTCTATCCTCCACGTGTAGGTTGCTTGTGTGGATAGAATATTCAGAAACATGAAGTGAAATCCATTAATGGCTCCATAGTGTAGTGGTTTACACATTTGCCTAAGCCCTGGTTCAATCCCAAGAAGAGAGACAAATCCCTCTGGGACTGCATCAGGAAGGGCAGTATAAAAATCTGATAAATCAGACATGTGGCGATACCTGTTGTGGCGACCCCTTGTGAATAAGGGAGCAGCTGAAAGTAGCTTTTATCTCATTGCAGTGATTCAGGTTCAGGTTACTTTATTTATATCCGTGGGTAGATTTGGTGTGCACTAGTGAGTCATCCATCCTCACATGCACATTTTCAGTAGAGACACAGACAACAGATAAGTGTAGTACAAAAGACTGAAATTTAAAAATCTAATAATAATAATAATAATAATAATAGTATCATGTAGAAAAGCTATGATTTCATTTTTATCTGACTAATGGCTGCTGAAACAAAGCTGCTGTTAAACTTTGCTGTTCTGCACTTTAGGACCAGAAAACCTTCGTCCAGAAGGAAGAAACTGAAACTTGCTATTGTAAAGGGTGCACGTCATCATCTAAAATTGAGCCAGCCAACCGCTGTAACTGGCTGGTGTACAGGGATTCTGGGTTCAGCTGTGGCTCACCAATCAGCCTGTTAGACCACTTAACAATTTGATTGAGGGGGTTTCTGTTCTTTGTAGATAAATATTCCAACCATGACGCCAAGGAAAAGGATAAAACTGATTCAATAAAACCACAATAATAATAAAAAAAACCCCAACAACATCATTTTATTGGATTGTTCTGCTGTAAAATCTTGCATTTATCTGGATGTTTGATTGTTGCAGATCCAGCGCACATCCAATGGCAGCAGTGGCCTCCCTGCACAGCAGAAACGAATCCAAGAGTCCAACATGCTGACAGAATCAGATCAAGTACTGAAGGGATGTGCCTAGACCACAACCTACCCAATGCATCACTGCCAAAGCCCTGTGCCAGAAAGAACACATTCAGAGGTTGTGTTTCCATGCTCTGAAGAGTCAAAGCTGTTTTGGCAGCACACATTTCAATCAACATGTAATTTGGCGATTTTAATGTTGTGGCTGGTAAATAGTTATATAATTTAGGCAATCCTGGGAAGAAGCATGTGCTTGCATCACCACCTTAAGATGGAGTGAAACTCCTGGCCCTGATAATGTAGAAAATGGAGCCTTCAAATGTGTTGATGTTGTGAAAAGGTCTATTTTAGCCCAAGGAATAATCATTTTCTAACCCTACTCAAGTAGAATTGCTCTCTAAAGATGCAGAAAATGAGGAAGAAAAAAAAAAAGATTTAAAATGGGTCATGACAAGAATCAAACCTGTCTCCTTGTTAAAAGCCACCTGCATGTTCCACCACCGCTGATTTTAATGCTCTTTTGAACTAGAAACACTCCAATATGTTGTTTCAGGAATGCTTAGACGGCTCCCCTCAGATGGTATGCACAAACAGCCAATATGATCGTTTTAGCTGGAGAATTTGAAAAGCGAAACCATTACCTTTCCTTCACATTACTGTGCTGTGATCCAGCCTGTGGCACAGCACACGTTGTGCTCTTCAAAGCAGACACGTAAGCTGCAGGCTGAAATTTCTGGCTGCAGGTACTGTTCCATTGGAGCTGGCATCTGTGCGCAGGGAGGGAATATAGCAGTACACCCTGTGAGAACACGCTGTTCCACAACAGGGCCGTGCAAGAAGGGATTCTCAGCTGGATGCTTTCCAGGTTTCAGTGGCAAGAATAAGGATATATTATGACTGAGTGCTCTCAATGGAGACACATGCACACTTTGCTCTTCATGGGCTCATATTGGTGTAACTGAGTCCACAAACATCCAAGAGATTGATCTTAAAAAAAAAAAAAAAAAAAGGAGGAACAGTGTAGACACGAGTCTGTACTTCGTGCCACGGTCCTGCTGTGATGCGATGCAAGATGCAACCTTATTTGTTTTCCAAGAGTTCATTGAGAGTCCCTCCTTCACCTTGACATGCCATCACTCCCCCACAAGCACGTGCATGAACTCCCGCCTTATGGTGAACCTTTGACTTTGCTCCAGACACGCTTCCTGGTGATCGACTTGAGGGCACAACCAGATCATTTCCACTAATTTCTGTGAGGGAGCTGTTTCATATAGATCTGGGGATGGGAGCGCAAACGGAAAGAGTGCAAATGTCGGTTTTAGCATTGCATTTGGATTATAATATTCTGAAGCTGTACCGCAAAAAGGAGCGTATGAATAGGTGGTAAGTGTGGTAACAGAGGGCTTAAATAAACTAAGGATTAGGTTCACTGAGATATTTGGTTAGTCAAGCAAGAAATCCAGCAGTGACAGATAAGAACCTGCCCTGCATGTCAAAATCAGAGATAACGGGACAAGAGGAAGTGCTGTCTACTGGAGTTGTGTAGCACTCCTGCATAAATATACACACACATACACACAAACAGCCAAAATTAGCATCCCAATCCTCTTTTGCAACAAAGGGCAGGATGTTCAGCCCAGCCTTTTTGGCTGCACCTCTACATATTGCATGTCCTACATTCCTGACTGTAAGTTCCTTTCATCCCTCACAAAAAGCCACATCATTCTAGGACTGTGAGAAAGAAGGGCATTCTTTTAGCTTGGAGGAATTTCATCCTCACAGCGCTTCCGTTTCCCCTTTGCTCCTGAGCAGCTGTAAACACTGAGGTGTGAAGTAGACTCTCACCCAGAAGCACAAATTCATGGTCAGACACATTCTCAGCTGAGGGAATAAAGTTAAAGTTAATTATCTGCAACCTATTTAAAGAGAGTGTTAAATTAAGCTCAGCCTAAGGTTTAATTGCGTCCTGGATTCGATTGGAGAGGCTGACTGCTGTGTTGTTTGCTCATCAACATGTGTCCAACACTCCCTTTGCCATAAAATCACGAGTTTGGCTATAAATAAGTATTATGAAATAATTTGTGTATACTTATATGTACAGTAAGATAAAGTGGTTGGTAAAGCGAGATGAAATGTGCACTGAGGTAAATCAAACCATTACAGGACCAGCAGAGGGTGCAAAAAGCAGACAACTTCTCAATTTATCCTTAATTCTTACTATGAAATTTATGAAAAAATAAAAAAAAAGGTCCAAAACAATGCACAAGGCAAGAGGAAAAAACATAAAGTTTGGGAGGCAATGGAAATTTGGCTTAATTATGCTATTGTTTGGCTATGCTAACTAGAAAACAGATACAAATCAAATCCAATAAAAAAAAAAAATTGTTCCAGTTCCTGCAGGTGAAACTAAGATATAACTGCTGATGTGATGGTGGAGGGCTTTGAGGAGGAAGCCCCTCCCCCACCAGTGGGATCAATGCACATAAATGGAAGAGGTCACAGACCTTTGACATCTCCTTTCAGCCGGGGGTGGGGCACAGGCCTTTGTGAGATTGGCTTTAATGATCCAATTGTCAGGCGAGTCATACACCATCATACAGTATATACAGTTTGAGCCACATTTTGGCCTTTTCTGTGCACACTCAGCTTTTACACTGTTAACTAATGGATAAAAGAAAGTGTTATCCTGTCTGCATCCAGCTGCCTTGCTTCACTCTTCATCACTCCCACTTCTTTTTTCATCCTTTTTCCTCCCATCTCTTCCCCTCTGGAGGCTCCCCTGCTCCTCTCCAAACCTTATTTGTGCTTCTCCTCCTCAGTCTTCTTTCATGATGCATTTTTAAAAAAAAAAAGATTTTCAGTTAAAAGGAATCATAGACCACTTTCTACAATATTTGCAGTTTCCATGGTTCCACAGGGATGATATTGAAAAACAATTAGCAAGATGCAAAATATTAACTATTCACTCAGATGAATGGGCGCTTCAAAACGCACGGCAAACTGATCAGACCGCTGCGCTCAAGTAAATATAATGGGAGACAGATGGGATTCTCTGCTGAAGAAAGGAAAACATACAACCCTGACGTGGCCCGTAGACTGTGAATATTTGCTTTCATTTATTTCAACTCAGACACTACAAGTGAACACAGTGTTCCTGGCATTCTTGGCGCTCGATAAAAAAAAAAGACAGGTTGAAAGTTTACAAGTATCCATGTGGAGCACGTCGCGGCTCCACATGGATACTGGAGCCGCGACATCGCGGCTGAGATGCTCTTTAAATTTTCATGTTTTGCTAAAAAAGGTCAGTTAAGCTTTGATATACAGTGACACGGCTGGGTTAATTAGCTAACTCTATCCATCTGAGTCACATTAGACGCAGTTCCCGCTGAAGCACTAAAGAAATCTCTTTAGGAATCGTAAAATGTCTCGCAAGGCCCCCCGAGGCTGAACCTTGATTTCTGTGTGATTTATTTGCATCAGGCTGCAACAATAAAGCTGCTCAGATATGAATGCAAATGTAGTAATAATTAAAATACTATAATAATAATACTGCAAACAGTAAAAGAGCCCAATTTTCATTTATTAAATACTTTTTCTATTTTTAGAACATTCTGCTGATAACATTTGCACACTTTTGTTTAGGTAAGTAAGTGAGATTTTAAATGCGGGACCTTGCTTTCCATGCGCGGATCGAAATACAGGTATTTTAATTAACTATGTTTGGCTCACAGAACAAGTTTTTGTGACACAATTGTATTGACAACACGGGATATGAGGATAAAACCTGAATAGAGGGTCACGACTCCTGCCTCAGCAATTTGATGAATGACGCCTATATTGAGGACCACCTGTTTTCTGGGGCCTGTCACATTGCAGCCGGAGAAGTGTGAAAACAATAGCATTGATCTCTCTAGTTGGGATTTTGTCCCTTGTGCCATCTGCACTCGTGATCAGAAAAGACTCGCTGAGAAGCACTTCAGAAAGGATCAACAGAAGCATCTGCTGGCTACACTCGGTGGTGTGATCTGCAAACTGGTACCACGAATGATCTGATTTTGTCTCACTGATCAATATATAAAATGTGTCAGATGCCACAGCGGAAACTGAAACCACTGTGTTACTGACTGACCGCATAATTAATTGGTTTGCATCCCCTTTTTTGTTATGACAATGAATACAAACCTCAGCGAGCTGTCACAGCCCGGTTTGTCATAACAGCAAATGAACATGAATCTTCTTTCTTTTAGAAGAATAAAAGAGAGAAAGGCACAGGGCCAACTGAGTAAACACAAGCCACGAACACCAAAAGCAGAGAACTAATGTCCCCCAAAATTACAGAGAGAGAATAATGAGTGGAAATAAATCAATCTGTTACCCTGGTGACAACTGGACGAGCACAAATGGATGCGAAATAGTCATTTATCCACAACTTGGTTGAGCTTTTTTCATGAGAGAAATGTCATGTTGGACTTTTGGAAAACCTCTTTGCCTCACGGCAGGTCTCTACACAACAAAACCATGGATGAGAAGATGGGGAATTAAAAAAAAAAAAAAGAAAAGAAAAAACAGCTGGAAGAGAGGGAACCGCTATCATAACAAAATAAGATGTGTTATTATTTTAAAGAGGCTATCTTTTGAGGGAGAATGGAACTGAGGCACAGCTTATTTAATTTGTAGTTTTGAACTGCTGAAGGTGCACGCTTTAATCAAAAAGGAGGAAACCTTCATGTGTTTAACGAAAATGACAGTTTTGAGATTTTCAAAGCATCAGTTGAGACTGCAAAATAGTTAAGACGCAACAGTCACAAAGTAAACCAGCACCACACCGAGTCAGGGCCTTCACAAAGCAACATGAGAAAGAGACATCTCCTTCAAGGCTAAAGAGACAGACCTGTCCGAGTGCACGAATGCTGTCATGGGGCCTTACTTATCTCCACCAAGATTAAGTCCCAATTGTTCACCAGGAACAAAGGCAGCCAGTGAGGAAACCAGCCCCCCAAGGGCCAGATGGTCAGCGTTCAGAGCTCCCCTGACCCCTCCATTCCTTGTCCTCTTTGACAGGGCTGCGCGTGGTCCACGCAAGCCATGCCACCCAGCTAATTCATAATCACAAATGAATGATCACTCATGTGACACTGTACTCCTGTGATCTTACTGTTGTGTAGCAGCAGAAAATAATCCTATTAGATATTATGAATTAGATATTATGAAAAAGACTAGAATAAAACAACTGAAAAGAAGCGGATTGCATATTGTAAGAGCCTCAGTGCCAGCTATGCTGTAGATGTAAGGATGTTGTAATGTGCACAGGCTCCAAATAAACCTCCTGCTCACTCTTATCTGATATGACTTTATCTAAGCTGCTGAAGCTTGTTTCAACACCAAGCCTTAGGCAACAGTAACAGTGTTCAACAGACGCATGCTTAAGTATTAGTGACCTGGCTCCAGGCACAGTCGGCATGACTTTCCTGACAACGAATAATTACCAACAAGTACTGAAGCAGCCACAGTGGATAAATGAACTGATTGCTAAAAACGATCATGTGAAAGGTCGCTCGGTTGCGCGCACACAGCCAGCCGGCGTTTACAGCCGAGCATCACTGACAGCCCGAAATAGACAAGGTTTGATAGTTTGTGCAAAATATACTGCACTAAACAAATTAAGATCTGGGTAAAAAAAAAAAAAAAAGAAAAAAAGAAAGAAAGAAAAAAGAAAACTAAAACATAAACGCAGTTCCATGCAAGCCTACCTTACACACAGCGTAAAGAGTTACATTTCCACGACGATTTGGCGTCCGTGTGTAAACTTGCGCTCTCCGGTTCCGACGCCAGCACCGACGCTGCAGCTCCGGCAGATCTGCCGCTCTGCCACAGCTGATCGCAGCCCAGGAAGCAACAACGTGACGTCAGGAAGAGACTGTACGTACCGTTTGGTTTAATGCAATTTGTGTTCATTCGTGCCTCAAATGGGAGGGAAAAAAAACTAAACAAAAGGGGACGTTTTGTCTAGTAAATGAATAACTATCGACTAAATGTATAAGTAGGTGTTTAAAAAAAACTCAAAATGTAAACGTAAGAATTCTAGTTGCAATTTTATGGTTTTACAGTAGCTTTTATTAATCTTACGTTACAATATAACATTTGGTTATTTCGGTGGATCCACATATACAAGAAAATAAACCGTGTAAGCGTAAAAAACAAACAAAAAGAAAACGCGTTAATAAAGTCACTGACACAAGCACATATATCTACAAATACACCTTAAACTGCAGGATATGTTGAAGTTCTATTCTTTTTAACCCGCAGATTTACATCTTTCCCTGATTTAAGTCTGTGGGCGCCACTGCACTGCTCAAAGCTTGCTTTGGGTTTTCAAGTCAAAATACAGTCATGTCCCTCTGTAGGTACAAATGATTAATGCACCGAGTTTAACTGCGTGCACGCAGCATGCATGGTCTTTATACTGCATAGTTTGGATATATATTTTGGTGATATAAATGACTATGAATATAAAACATGTCTGCAAGGAGCAAATGCAGCATGCTGTGTTCACCCTTTTTTTTCCCTTGTCATATAAGTCAAGATCAATGGGCTTTTTCAAGTTCTTGAAAACAAGCGAGCTCTCGCCATAAGTTGTAAAACACCGCCCCCTGTCGTGTGACATCAGGAATAAGAAGATGACGCTGAAGGTAGTTACTAGTAGGAACTACTATGTTTCAATCTACGGTTCTGGTCAGAAGTTTACATGCACTTATCATGGGTATGAATATCATGGTAATTTGGAGCTTTTAATTATTTCTTTGAACTGTTCATTTTCCAGGGTGGAATGAGTGTACAGCATACATCTTTAATAACTTTCAAAAACAAGAATCGGGTGTACGTTTGAATTCATTTTGGATGTTCTCTAATCCACACACGGTCAAAATTATACAGGCTCAAATATATACATACACTCCCTCCAATATTTGGTTAAATGTCCCTGAGCAAGTTGGGCCATGACTAGATGGTTTTGGTAGCCATCAACAAGCTTCTGGCATAATTCTGGCTGAATATTTGACCACTCTTCTTGGCATATTTGGTGGAGTTCATTTAAATTGGTTGGTTTCCTGGCATAGACCTGGCTATTAAGAGTAATCCGCAAAGTTTCAACAAGGTTGAGGTGGGGCTTTGGTAAGGCTGTTCTAGAAGTTTAATGTTAGCATGCTTTATCCATTTAAAAAACAATTTTGATGTGTATTTGGGATCATTGTCCTGAAGCTGAAGAATTTTGAGGTAGTCCTCCTTCTTCATTACTCCATCCACTTTGTGCAATGTACCAGTACCACTAGCAGCAAAACAGGCCCAAAGCATGATGCTACCACCATCATTGGCCCAGCTGGCACAGCGTTCTTAGGTTTGATAGCCTCACTTTTACAAATCCAGTCAAACCTCTTATCATTGTGGCCAAATAGCTCAATCTTTGTCACATTTGACCATAAAACTTTTGTCCAGAATGCATTTGGCATGGCCATGTGGGCAGCTGCAAATTTCAGTCAAGCTTGAAGGTGTCAATTTTGGAGCAGGGATCAGCACCCTCTCAGTACATGGCAATGTAAAACTGGCTTCACTGTGGACAGTGAAGCTGGTGTTTCAACAGTTTTCAGTTCATGGCAGGCTTGAGTCTCAGTGGGTCCTGTGTTGTTCCTGAACATCCTGATCAGTTTCCTCTCATCTGAGGGTGACAGTTTGGGTCTTCTTCCAGACCTTGTCAAAGTGGTGACACATCTGAATAACTTGTATAATTGTTTGAACTAATCTTCTTGGAGTTTGCAGTTGTTTAGAAATGGCTCCAAGAGACCGTCCCAACTTGTGTAAATTTACAATTCTCCTTCTTAGATCTTTATTGAGTCCCTTGGACTTTCCCATTGTTCTGAGTACTGGTCAGTCTAATGAGTGCTGTCAAACAAATCCTTTTTAGTGTCATGACCACCTGCCTCACTGTGTGGTACGCTGGGTGCACGTTGGCAGAGAAGGAGGTGCTGCAGAGAGTGGTTAAATCTGCACAGAGAACCACTGGGTGCAGCTTACCACCAATCAGGGACATCTACACCACCAGATTCAGGGAAAGAGCTACCGGCATCGTCTGTGACCCCACCCACCCGGCACACAGACTTTTCACCCCTCTCCCCCTCTTCGGAAGGAGGCTGCACTGCATCTGAGCAAAAACATCTAGACTGAAAAATAGCTTCTACCTGGATGTGGTCGGACTGCTGAACCATTCCACCCCCATATACTGACTATGCACCTCATACACTACACATATCAAAACAGCGTTAATTCCATGCTGCTATTCTGTTATCATCACTGCAGCTTAAAACCATTTCAAGTTGTTGCTGCTAAAATGATGCTATACCTGTTTTAGTTTTAGTTAAGTTTAGTGTATTTGTATTTTGTATTCTAGTTTACTTCTCCTAGTTTATTTATTTTATTTTATTTATTTATTTAAATTCAATTTTATTTATTATTCCAATTCTATGTTTGACCTACCACATACACAGAAAATTAAGAAAATATATTTTGTTCACGTTATGTCTCATAGTCTGAATGACAATAAAGCTCAAACTATCAGTTGTAGTCAATGTTAATCATTAACAAGAAATTTAACAGGCCTTAATTGGTACCTTCATTACCACTTATTGAAAGATTTAAGTGAGTGCGTGTATATATTTGAGCCTGGATGCGTACTTTTGAGCCTGTGTGGATTAGAGAGAATCCAAAATAATTCAAACTTGTGCACCCAATTCTTGTTTTTGAAAGTTGTTAAAGATCTATACTGTACAGAAATAATATAATTACTATAACATTTAAATAGAAAAATATTAATTATATACAGTGTTTAAACTGTGTCATATGCATATTTGGATGAATGGTTGTTCTGCTGGTCTATTATTTATTACAGTCCAACCAGCAGCATTTCGAAAACAGAACCAAATAGAATTATATATAATGTATATTAACAGGATTCAATATTTTTTTTTAACTACTTTTAAGTATTTTTTTTTTTTATCTCCGATGCGAGATTTTCCGTGAGATCATAACATTTAGACAACTTTTTAACGTTTGGGAGCAGCAACGTGTTGCCTTCCTCAGTCGTGATGTAGCATCTCGCACATGCGCAGTACCTGATATTTGAAGTCGCTTCTCCGGGGTGTTTGAACAGGAAGGCGGACATGTTGGCCAGGTTGTTGGAGAAAATCGGGCATCGTCTGCGATTGTTTTCCGAAAAGTAACACACATCAAACCCGATTTATCCGTATTTCATCTGAGGGATAAAGCATTTCGAACCGGGAAGCAGTCGACGGTCAGTGACAGCGCACGGAACCCAGCGGATGGACTGCCGATAAACGTTGTAACGACTCCGTCTTTACACTCATCGAAATTTGGAAGAAGCAGAAGTTTTTTTTTTCCCCACCACTTCTACTTTTGAGCTGTCAGATTGGTTTGCCGTTTTCTGCAGGGGCCTGGCACAGATATGGGAACAGGCCTGGACTAGCTTTCTTCTACAAACTTTGCTTTTTCAAAGAGACTTTGCATTCATGTTTTAACTACCTTTTGTTTGGATGCACCAACATTTTAAGCCCTTATCCTCAGTGGCATCCCACGGAGGCTGACTAATCTGTCGCCGCATTTATCTTTGCCACTAAAGTTGTTTGCCACTCGTACTGGGGAAACATATTTCGAATCCGAAAATGTGGCGTTTGCATGTCCAGTGCAACCTTAAATCGTGCGGAAGCTTGAGAAGAACAATGTGTTTTCTTTGAAGTGCGACGCAAAGTTCACACGAAGAAAGGAACATTTGGCTAGCTAGCTACCGCTAGCTGCTAAAGCTAGCTAGCCACTCGCCATTGAGCTGTTTTTTGTTCATAACTCAACGTTGGGACTGAGTTTGACAGCAAAAAAAAAAATGTCTGCTGGGGAAACTATGGAGGCTCGATTTGAAAAAATCGATGCCATGCTGAAAGACCCAAAGTCGGAAATAAACACGGATTGTCTGCTGGTAAGTTTTTAGCATAGTAGCGGGCTAAGTGGATAACGTAGCGATTCAGCCAATTCGGGGTCAGCCCAGTCCTTCGAGCAGAAATTCTTTCCGAGACCAGCACACTTCATCTTGTCACTGAAGAAATGCTGACATAGAATAGATTGGTGCTTAGTTAGGTTGAACTCCCGTGCACTGACATGTAAGAACTGGGGATTTTTTTTTTTTAAAGAAAGAAACGTATTTTTAAGAGCTCCAGATACTGCAGGCAAAAAAACAAAAACACACTTTAATATGGTGGACATAGCAACAATCTTATTCTGTATTTTGCTGGCTCTTAAACCAAATAACGAGTAATTGAAAAGCAGTCACTACTGACAGATGACACCTTTGTGCTTTCCACAGAGACACACACTATCAAATTATTTTTGTTTTAGGTAAGTTAAATTTGATAAACTGGTGGTTTTCCTGCCATCCACTGCAAACTGATAGTGATATAAAATTTTTCTTTTGGTCATTAGTGTGCTGCTCAGGTCTTTTAGAAAGTGACTGGTTAGATGTGCTGTTTGCCTCAGCTTCATATAAAGTGATAGGCCCTCTTCAAGCCTGTTGTAACCGGCGGAGCTCCAGCTGCATCAGTACACCTGTTGGCTAGAGTTTTTCCTAACCGCTTCCTGCCTGTGGGTGACAACTCATGAAGGGACTCCTGAGGAAAAGCGGCTGCTGCCACGTGCTTCACCCTGGAGCAACACCTTTATTGGTTTTTATTACATGCAGCAACCCCGGGAACTGACTCATCGTGGAGTGAAAGCAAAGGGAATGTTGTTGTGTCAAAGGTTTGTTGATATCAGCAGCATTTCAGGTTCGGTGACGGCCGCACTCGGTGTTTTCACAGGGATTTGCCTCTTGGTGACTAAAGGGAGCGATTGTGCTCAGATGTTTGTTGTGGTGGAAGCAAAATTAATGTAGGCAATTGTCTGGAAAAACAACTTGGCCTGGATTTCCAGGGACTGACTTAAAACCTACGTTTTGGGTATGACCTAGATTTTTGGCCTTGGGTTCACCACTGAAGTGGCAAAAAAATGAATAGTACCTGTGGGTATCTGCATAGTAATCCTGTGGTAACTCATCCAGTTATAGTGCACACATGGCTCTTTGATTAATGATGCCTCTTGATTGTATGATATGGGAGTGGACTAATTTACTTGGGAAAGGGGCTTGTCCCAAAACCCCACCCACACACTCGAGTGTTTGTGTTTAGGGTGCTGTAGATGGAGGTATTTAGTAAAGAAAAATTGCTTAGCGCTGACCTCCCATCATGTTGCAGGAAAGGGGCCCTTAAACTTACCTAGAAGTGCACATGCTCTGCATTTTTAATGGCAAAAAACTGTGGGGACTGTTCCCACTGGCAGCCGCACACACAAGGGTGTTGTTCGTCTTTTTTTCTCCCCTCTCTGCGATCGCCCCTGATCAATGAATGGAGGCCTTTTGCTGAGGCGCTCTCTGCCACCATGCAACTCCACCCACAGCTTAATAAAATTCCATGCTAATCAAATAACCTCTTGTCTTTGACTGGCCTGGAGTTCCCTGTGTGTCCCACAGCCATTCTGCATGTCTGGAGAGAGTTGAGACCAAGCAGGCAGCTCTGAGGTAGCTGGGTGTGGGCTCTGCTCTCTACCCATAAACCAAAATTATGTGGACTGAAGACTCATGTTTCTGAGGGCTGTGAATCAGGATATTTAATGCATGAAGCGGCCAACACGCTTGGCTATGAGTAATAGGCTCCATCAGAATGCACAATACAAGCCTTTTACTGGCCCTGTTTCTGTACCTGGCATAACACTCTGTTCGAAGTATATCACTGTTGGGATTACACTTTTCCCATATAGGAGCTTGGCCTGTGTTGTGTGATGGTGACATTTGGCCTGTAACTTACCGCTCAGCTCTGGGCTTGCATAACCATTCACTGTTCTCCAGCCCTGCTGCCCTTATCTTCACTCGCTAAATAAATCCCGCTCGGGGTGAAGAGAGCCTTATCTAGATGGGCAGCCCCCTCCTCAATCATTGTGCTCTACATTGGCTTCTAAAGAGCCAATCTGATCAGACAAAATTCCTGACATTGTGATGGAAAGCTCAGTTGCCATTAAAGGTCTGATCATTGTTAATATATTTTGTGCTGTCAAACAGCAATGACTGGTTTGTATCTAAGTCTTTAAAAAAAAAATCTGTTGGCTATTTGTGAAAGTACCGAAAAAAGTCCCAAACACCCTCGCACTTGGCACTAACGTGGTAAAGTGGTTTATAATCTGGAAAATTGCAATAAGTGAATTGATATGTTAGGACTCGCTCTGAGCGATAATTGAGGTGCACTATATAAAGGCTTCCTGTCATAGTCTTTGTTCTTACTTTGACACTTGGACTGTGTGAATCTCTGAGTTTGATCCCTCTTTCATCTGTTATTTGGACTTTAAATCTGTAATAAGAGTAATTACAGGAAGCGGCAAGGCCAATAAACCGGAATCATAGATGGCAACTGTGTGAGTACTACATGTCAGGGTGGATGCGCTGACTTTGAAGTGATTTAGTGTGCGCTAAAATCAGAAATGCTGCTCACAGTTCAGTTTGTGTAGGTCACTGGAACAGATAAATTAGCTTTGTGGTGCAAATCATACACACATTTTACCTTAGTGACGTTCTGGTATAAGCTAACACATGCACACATACCTATAATTGAGATTTGTTGTGTTGAAATCACATTTGGAGCTTAAAATCTGCCAGTATATGCTAGTTTATTTACATTTTGTGTTAAAACAGTGCTGAGTCAGTGATTTTTTTATTTTTATTTATTTATTTATTTTTTATGCCTTTATAATGAAATTATGGTATAGCGTGATAAAGAACCTCAGGGATAAAAAAAAAAAATGCTGGTGTGAAAACTTGTAGTGTTCTTTAGTTGTATAACTCCAATTGGGGTTCGTTGTGCTGCAGTCAGAATATGGTGCTGATGCTGAATTTACCCCAGTTAAGTGAAACTATCATACAATAAAACCAGGCCTTATAAAAGCTTACCTTGGAAAAGACTTCTATCTAGCATAAACATGTTTGTGGGTGTGCGTCCCGATTTCCTTGTATAGACGTTTGCCAAGGCCCCACTTTTGAAAAACAGCCGGTGAATCCATGTCCTGCCTGCACGACCTTTGCCTTTAATGGACAAGCCTTGCCTCTTAAGGTGTTGTCTTACACTGATAATGCATCAATATTTTGTGTTTTAAATTTACTGGAGATTTTTGACTGGGCATGATTGTCATGGTATTCTCAGTTAGCATATAGGCCTGTGTAAGGGACATATACGTCAAGGCAAAATTCTTCAGGCCATTGTTGTCAGGATATACCAGCCCTCTAAGCTGCATCTGTTTTGTTATTCAACCAAAACAAACAGTGTGCAGAGTAATGACCTTTGATTCTAAAGTGAGGCATAGCATGTACCATTTATCGGTTGAATATTTATTAATTGGGGCAAATGTGTAATATTAATGATTAATTAATCGCCCTGTCTTTTCAGTCAGAGTGAAGCAGGTAAATGCAGGGACCTCGAATGCACCACCGGTTGTTTTTCAGCTGTCTTTCCTCACAGCTGCATCCACTGCAGGGCTAATGTAACTCTGACAAAAAGTACTGCAGTGGCTACATTTTCACGGTGGTGATCACCTGCAGCATTCAGCTGAGTTGATTTGTCCATTGCTTCCTGGAAGTAACAAAAGCACTCAAAGGAGGTATGTAATACTTTGGAAGATACACAGGAAATCTATGGGCTCTGTAGATTTGTTTTTAATTTAAAACAAAAACACACGAGTCTGGACCCTTTTATGATATCTTCTTGATTTGAAAAACATATATTTGTGGTAAAGGTTATAGTCAGCATTTCATCCACCTCTATTGTCAGAAGGTTCAGGGCTGTCAGTTGTAAACTGCTCTCCTCAGCTATTCAGTTATGGGAACAACAATTGACTGAGCTATTTGTAGCATTGCTTTCCCTTAACTGAATGATTATGTGCAGGAATGCATACTAAAATGATCCAGTCTTTTAAAAATGGAACACTTCCTTTTTTAAATTTGCCCGTTCAGCTTCTATCTTGTTTACCAAGGGCTGAAATGCCTGTTAGTCTGTCCTACTTATTGGGGGAGGGGGTCTTTGTTTCTTGTCTAGTGAAGATGGTTGATTTGAAACTGAATTGCTCTTTAATAAAATGGTCATTTGTTGGCATTGGCAGTAAAGGTAAAGGAGCAGAGATTTGCTTGAGAATCCACCGCTCAGTCAGTGGAAACCAGTGAGCGATCGCCGCTGTTGAGATAACTCCATTATATTTTCACATGAAAGCATTTGTGACAGTGATTCTCGCTCACTGGGACCTCATAAGAAAGTGGAATGCCCCTGTTTTGCCACTTCTGGCCTCACTGTCACAGCCATTTATCCAGTAGAGTTGTTAGATATGCAGCCTTTCAAGGTAAATGGGATTTCCTGTCAGTAGATATTATCTGCAGCAGGAGTGTGTAAAAGTAGTCTAGACAAAGTGCTCAGTTAGAAAAACTCAAGCTAAAGTCTCACTGGTGGTTTCCAAGTGTACCAGATGGATCCGTGTTAACTCTCTGTGAATGTTTTTAACCTGAGAGGAAGTGATGCTATTTCATGCTTTGAATGGCTTCATTGGTTTGTATGATCACATTTGCGTTTACACGGGCACACCCCGCTGTCTAACAGGCAGCCTGCTCAGCTGCTCACATGTGGAAAGCATATTGTCTTGAAGAGGTGGCAGAAAAGGAAGTGAGAAGAAGGGCTCAACTTAGGCCAGTCCACATGCCTTGTGCTGGCATGCAGAGAGGGGATGATGTGGCCGAGTCTCTCATGGAAATTTTAACTCAGACTTTAATGTCTGGAAAAGAGCTTCTGTGTGTATATGTACACTTTTCTCCCCTTAAGATTAAGAAATAAATGACATAATTACCATATGTGATATCAGCCAGTATTGTGTATAACTATACATTTTTTTTTAACATAACTATCACATTTCAAGAAAATGGTGATGAGCTGGTTTTTCATATGATTAGTTAGTAATCCCAGGGATGTGTCACCCTCTGGCTGAAGCAGCATCAGCAGAAACTGGATAACAGGGAGCCCTTCAAGCTCTGGTTTGTTTTCCTTGCAATTTTTTCCCAAGACTGCCACATAATAAAACATCTTGTGCACAGCTACTGCCCAACCCATTTAGGGCTGAGTAAATCATATTCATGATTTTACTTATAATGCAGATTGCAGGGATATTTTGTTACATTTATTACAGTATATGATCTCAGTAACTGTATAATTTGAATTAAGTGTCACATTTTTGTCCGCTGTTCACAATTTGGATCCTTGGTGTTCATTTATAATTCTATAGCGTGTGTGGGTGCGACTTTTTTTTTCATTCTGTTTGCCTGGAAAATAATCATCACTGAAAAGTATTCTGAATTATTTGCTGAGGAAAAAGTATTTCAAGTACTCCTGTACCAACAGCCTCATATTTGGTAGTATAGTGTTGAGCTGAGGTTGTAATAAAAACTGTATTTTGTCAGCCCAAATAGGAAACCAAAGCTGTTATTAAGTTATGCCTCTGAATTCAATATGCACACAACAGACAGGAAAGTTATTCTGATACAATAACTTAGTTTTTTTTTTTTTTTTGGAAAATGAAAACAAATATCTTCCTCTGCTAAGTGGGACTGCTGCCACTTGGAGGAAGCAGCCACGTTCTTGTAATCAGGGCAGTAGGAGCTGGTTGAAATCCACTAGGTGGTCATTGTGTGTCTGTGCTTTGAGTTGATGATTTTCATCTGAAAGAAAACAGACTTGCATAAATGGGTTGATCCATGAAGTGCTGACAAGTTCAAGGCATATCTTCCAGCAGTATTTTCCATTCAGTCTCCATTCACACCAGGCATTGCAGTCATCTTGCAGTGTTTAAGAAAAAAAACAAATCCTTTCTCTGCAGCGCAGCTGTGGAGGTGGAACAGTGATAATACTTTGGAGGCATTACAGTCCACATTAGTTCAGAGAGCTGGCAACAAGCCCAGAAGGTGTAAAGTACTTCTCAGATTCTGACAGCATCCTCTGAACTTGCTTCTCGAGACTAACGATAACGCACGTTTGTGTGCAGTCGCTGCAAAAGGTGACTAAGTGAATTATCAAAAAATTCTGTTTAAGTTTCTTCTCTGCAATTTTTTTTCTATTTCCCAAGTTCTTCTGTCAGTGAGACTCATATTGTATTTGCAACTCCAGCACCACCATTTCGGGCTGAACCTGGTGAGCTTGGTGTGGTGGCACATGAATACAGTGTTGCCGTCCAGGTCACAGTGGATGTCCAGAGCAAGACAAGTGCACCTGGTTATTAAAGTCGGTGATGATGGACAGCTCTCAGCTTCTCCATTGTGACAGCTGGCCAGTAGCAGCGCTTTAGCTCAGCAAACAGACCTAAAACTGATCTGTTACTGATGTGTTGTTCAGACAGATGCATTTTTCAGACAGATTAAAAAAATAATAATAATAATTTTTTTTTCATAGTATGAGGAAAAGCATGCATACGGGAAAGCACCCTTTTGTGTTGTACCTCTATTTTATGTTGACTGCACTTACCTGATTGGGCACCCTTCTTTCTCTATTGCTCATACACACAGCTTGGATGGAAAGCCATTGTAGGTACTGTTTATCAGTGCACTAACCTACATTATGGGGTATTGATCAAGTATCCGTTTTAGTGATAGTTTGCCATTTTAAATCAATTCCCAAAGGATGTTATCTGTGTTGTCCCTTCCAGCTACGACTGTATACATTTGGCCCTCACATCTTGGCACAGTTCCTCTTTCTGTATGGATAGGCGACACCACAAAGATGCAAATGCTAAGATTGCTGCTCACACCCAGTGCTGTTCACTTTTGCTTTCTCAAACTGAGATCCTCATTTTTTAAAATAAGTTACATTCTATTTGCCAGTTGTTTTGTTTTTAATCTTAAAGTGTAATTTTATTTGCTCTACCTGGCTCAGTTGTTGCACTGGTGTTTCCTTAGCATGGCTGTCAGGCATGCGGACTTTTCTTTGTTGCTTCCTTTATTTGTTCTCCTATTGGACTAGCTAGCCCAACACGCACCAGATCTCCACTCCCTCCGCCTTTCCGTCACAGTGTTTAACAGTTGTTCTGATGATTGAAAATAAGGCTCACTGTGTGACTCCACACTTGGGATAGATATTTTTTTTCCTCTTTCCCTCCTTCAATTTTTTTTTTTTGTTGAGAACTTGTATGGCCACATAACTAAAATAGCTCTCTGACGTGTACAGTCCTGTTAAGGAATGTTACTGTGGCTGTCCAGAGTTTTCTGCGGCAGGAAGTTATGCAAACGTGCATTGCTGAGTGCAGAGCCTTGTGATTAGGGTCCTGAAGGACTCAGTTCTTGAGCATTTTTTTTTCTTTTTTCCCCCAAGTGTAGGCTGGTTGGATACTATATGGTTTAGAAGACCTCTGCTTTTTTTTCCCTCCCAGCCTATGGTCTGTCTTGTGTAAATACTCTCCTGAATGTTGGCTCCTGAAGGGTTCTAAACTGAACACAGTAAATGTTTAAGTTGTTCTTGCGCTTTCATCCAACCATCCTCTACCTCCCTTTTTCCCCTCCCACCTGCATTTTCCCTGTTTCCACCCATCCTGCAGGGCTCTTGCTTGTTTTATGTTTGTGTAGATTGCCCTGGCCTCCACTGTTGAGCAGAAACAGCATAGTGACTTAAGAGGATTCCCAAGCTGCTGATTCACCATGTGTCATCATTGCTTTGCGCAGAGAAACAAAAAGCGTGTTAACACATTATTCACACTACTGGAATGACAAGATTTCATGCTATGATAGGCAGCTCAGAGAAGATGCAGCTTTGCCAACAGGATTCTTTTATATTTTAATAGTATCTCTTGCTAGCTTTATAGTGGAACATGTACCTCTCACCTTTTTAAAGGAAAGCAAATGTAGGTTAGCTCACCCTTGACAACATCTGGCTTGCACCTGCTCGAGCAACTGCATAACAGTTGACGTAGAGTGCTCGGGTGCCTGTCTTTTTTCAGCCATTCTGGATTATGGAAGATTAGATTAAACCCTGCCAGTGGCACTTGTGCTCTTGCCTAGTCTAAGGCAAGACAGTTTCTGTTTACAGCTTTTGAAATTTTAGTTTAAAAAAAATGGCAATGGATACTTTAAGTACCTGTTTATTTTATTTAATATTCAGTCATTGTTCTGAGCCATCTAACAGAGATGATGCTAATCAAGTTATAACAATACAGAGGCTCAGGATCATCGCTGTTACTACCCGTGATGGGAAATTGAACTTTTGAAGCGTTCGCTCACCATTACTTGCCATGTGTTTACGTTCTTTTGACAGTTGTCTTTCCTGCAGACAGTGATGCTGCAGCCTCTGCAGAAACAAAAATAAAAGCTTGAGATGTCAATCTGACCTAATAAGACTTTGTTGGAAAGAGAAGTTAAAAAAAAAATCTTTGCAATCATTTGTAGACACCACAAATTGTAAAGGCTAAAGTTTTTTTTTTTATTACAACAATTTTATGAATTCAGTTAGGACTAATCATTAGGGATGCACCGATTGCAAAATTCTGGTTCTTAAAATTACAAGTTGGCTTATCTTTTTAAAAAAAAACAGTTTGAAGTTTTTCAGCCCTTCATTTTAATGTGCACAAATTAAATTAAATTTAGAATATTTCTCACATTTGAATACGGAACAAAAGCTCCCTGCCATCGGTTAACTTCATCTCACGTGCATTTATGCTGATCAGTAGTGGCCGATAAATCGGTGCATCTCTATATCATCAGTGTCATGCAACGTGCAAGGGGCACTTTAGAGCTTAATCAAGTGTGCTTTTTTTTATTTTTATTTTTATTTTTTTACAAAATGCTAAAGTGCTCCAGAGTAGTAAAGTAATCCAGACTGGAATCCAACTGTCAGTGTTGTGCAGACTTGCACTGACTGTCCCACAGTTTGCTTTTCACATGCTGTGTGATGACAGATTTGTGATGTTGTTGTAGGAACTGTTTGTTTTCATGCGTGGTCACCCTTCGGCTTTACTTTCAGGATGGCTTGGATGCACTGGTATATGACCTTGACTTCCCCGCCCTGCGGAAAAACAAGAGCATTGACAACTTTCTGAATAGATGTAAGTACATTTCATCATGTTTTTCCCCTTATGTCCCTGTGTCTTTCTCATTAACCAGTTCTGTTCGCAGACTCTCATTACATATGGGTGTAAGTCTAGACTTACACCCATATGTAACAGAGGGAGGGGGGAAGCTGTTTTTGGGTCACGGCCTGTATGTGGACTTGGACACAATAGGTGTCTGCTGGTTAGTGTCCCTAAACAAAGGGGCTTTCATAAATGGTTGGTGACCCGCTTGATGTCTGTCAAGGCTGGCTTCTCTTTTTCACTGTCCTCAGAATGGGGGAACCCCCATACCTATGATTTAGGCATCAAAAAATATAAATCAGAGGTTTCTTTCTTTCCTGGTTAAACTGCTCAATTTTCTGCAGTTACATTTCTATTAATGGGCAACTACCATGTTACAGTGTATATACCAGAATGTGTGGCATGGGAAGTAGTAGTTCTAAATTTAATTTCCTGTATTAAATATTGACGTCAGAGCACCTGTAACTACACACAAATGAAATTCTTACTCTCCCCCTAACAGTATAACTCTGTTGTGACTTCCTCTGCGGAACATTTTGTAGCCATCATTTTTAATTTTATTCTATTTCTGCTTCGGCAGATCGGTTTGGCACTAAAGTCTGTTCGGGGCTTGTACTTGTGCTGTATTGATCACTGAGTTGTTTTATAGGGAAGCAAGTGGCATTCTTAATTCTTCAGAAATGCATGAGATCCTATAAAAATGTACATTCACGTTATTCATGCCATGGTGCATGTAGTAAGTATTTGTGCATTCTTAACAGTTTTACTCAAAACCCTTAAAGAAAAAAAGAAAACCTACACTATATTTGTTTATCAACTCAAGCCACTGTAAACCCCTAGGCAAAAACTGCCATTAGGCATCTCTTCAATTACTCTTGGTCCTGTACGTCTGTGTAAAGCATTGATGGATATGGAATAATGAAGGTCTCTGCTGAGACAGTGATCTTCAGTAGCATGATTTGCCTGAAGGGCTCCTTGCTCTGAATCCCTGCCATGCATTGTGGTTTGCACCACAATCAAATCAACTGTCTGCTCTACTGTATGGATGCTGGGACCTACTGACATTAATCCATCACCCACCCTCAGGAGCAGATATACACAAGAGCAACTTGGGTTCCTATTTGGACCATTTCTAAACATGGTTTATATGTCTTCATGGTTGCCTGGGATTTTTCAAGTAGGGATCATGATCCCAGGAACTCATACTTGGTGGAAATGACTCACAAATGTTCTTATTCTAATAGCTTAGTACTTACTTTCTATTTTTAGATCACTTGAACTTGGATGCCCCGGCACCCCTCTTTTCCATGCATTCCCGTGCTAGTTGTGACTCATGTGAATTGAAAATTATCCCACTAGTACTGCTATGACCAAATTTGGCTGAACAGTGGATGCTGTCTCCCCTAGGGGAGCTAGAATTATTACATCAGGCAGAGGTCAACTCTCAGTAAGCAACAAACTTTCCCTAAACGGCGTCACTCAGCTGTGCAGTTGCAGTACGCTGTCAACTTGTTCTGCTTTGCTTGCCAAAAATCTGGACATCCTATGAAAGTAACCTCTAAAAAAAATTAGATTGTACAAACAAGGAGGCTGTCATGACTCAATGATGGGGATATACCTTCTCTTAAAGGTCAATACCATAACTAGGGCTTTGTGTACTACTCCTGGTAACATTAACCTTTGCATTTTTTCCCCTCCCCCCCCAGACAAAGAGACAATTAGTAAAATTCGTAATCTGCGGATGAAAGCAGAGGACTATGAGGTGGTTAAAGTTATTGGGAGGGGTGCATTTGGAGAGGTGCAGTTGGTAAGAATGCCATTTTTTCTTTGATTAACACTGTAGCCATAAACTTAACAACAACAGTGAACAAGTCTGACTTGATTGCTTTCTCATTATCTTTTCAGGTAAGACATAAAGCCACAAGCAAAGTATATGCCATGAAGCTGCTGAGTAAGTTTGAGATGATCAAGAGGTCAGACTCTGCTTTCTTCTGGGAGGAGAGGGACATCATGGCCTTTGCCGATAGCTCATGGGTTGTTCAGGTATGATGGGACAGCAGCTAAAAATGCAGTTATTAGTCAGATATTAGTTGTGTAGATCATATAAATCCAGCCTCAATCATGAGTCTGATATATTTGAATTCTTTTTCTAATGGTTTGAATTCTGCCCTTCTACAGCTCTTTTTTGCATTCCAAGATGACCGCTACCTCTACATGGTGATGGAGTACATGCCCGGTGGTGATTTGGTTAACTTGATGAGCAACTATGACGTCCCAGAGAAGTGGGCTCGCTTTTACACAGCCGAGGTGGTCCTGGCCTTGGATGGGATCCACTCTATGGGCTTCATTCACAGGTGACAAAAGACTTAACATTACGTTCATGCTCCCCAGCTTTAGGTGAGGAGTGTGAATTTTCCCGATAGCCGAGTGTATAGTGTGAGGCAAAGGCTGGGGGTCTGGGGGCCGCCTTGGCTGAGGCTCACTACTCACCTCGGTAACCAGCTCTTTCCCTGCCTCTTTTAGGCTTTTACGCTTCCATAGCAGATTGTTTTGTCCACCTTCAGGTCAAAAATGTGTCAAGCCTGACAGTATTGTATTTTGCCAGCTTATCCGCAGGATTCATTTAAACTGAACTATTATTGCGATCGCCAGTGTCAGATTGCCCAGTGCCGAAGCCTTTCCGATAAGCTGCTAGTGATTGGTTGAAGCAGAAAACTGTCGCAGAACTGCCAGTCGTGCATCACCTTACCAAGCTACTATGCCAGAACACATGGCCAAATCTTTCAATACAGCCTCCCCTATGTTTGTGTGCTCATTCAGCATGATTGGCCGATTGCTGGTGGGGATTTCCCATTCATAAAATTTGCTGTGAGGCGCACTGTACATGCGAGTGCGAGTGCAAATTTTCACTCATCAATGAAGGTTTAGGCGCTCTATGGTGTGCGAGTATGATCGCACGCCTCGAGCATCCAGGACTGTATTTCATTTCTTGAGATTTACAGGGTTCCTACATGGTATGGATTTTGATTTTAAAAATGTCCAAGTCAGGATAAGTATAGGTGGACAAAGCAGAGTATGGCAAAAACATTTTTGCTTTCTTTTACATTTTGTTTCCTAAAATGTAAAAGATGAAGATAAATTGATTATACTGGCTGGCTGCTCCAATGGCATTTGGAGCAGCCAGCCAGTGCAAAAGGCATGTTTGCCAGTGTGTGAAATGGGGTGGGCCAGAGCGAGCTTTATATAGTCAAAAGCAGAGCAACAAGTATGGCATGCATTTGGACATGAGGTTGTTTGTCTACACAGCAGCCCTGAAACACTTTGTGTTCATAACATTGATGGGTACAGTGGTGGTGTTTTTCCATCAGTTTGCTGGTAATTATAGTAAAAAGCAGTTTTTAGATAGGAAAATAGATCCTTTATTGAGCCTTTGCAGGAAATTACATTGCCATGGCAGCTTCAACACAGATGTAACACCACACATTCCAAACAGCAAAACAATATTAATTCCTAATGAAGTTAATAATGTATAAATAAATAAATGGCCAATAACCAACATGTACAAATATGCAAATGTAGATAAAATCCTAATTATTGTGCATTAGTCTTACAGCAGCTGGTGTAAAGGGCCTCCTGAGGCGCTCAGACTTGTGCTTTGGTGCACATTCTCGTTAACGGCTCTCCTCATGCCGTCGCTGCAATGGCTTTAAGACAGATCTGACTGGGAGTGTTTTTTTGTTTTTTTTCCTCTAATCTTTACTATATCCATGCACTGGCTCAGTATGAGAACACAGCTGAAGCCTTTGAGTGTTGTAGATGAGTTTATCAGGTTTCCTTGTGATACCTGATAAACTGTTTTGAAATGGTATGATGTTGTTGTTGTTGTTTTTGCTGTCATGTTTGTACTGATGTCCAACAATGTTTTTGTTTCCTCAGAGATGTCAAGCCTGATAACATGTTGCTCGACAAAGCGGGCCATTTAAAACTCGCAGACTTTGGGACCTGCATGAAAATGAACAAGGTAGCGTGTTCACTTTTCTTCAACACAACCGTGTGATTAGACCACATTGATTAAAGTATTTTATTTTTAAATTTATTTTAGAAAAGTTTGGTTGGCTGATTGTTTTTCATAAAAATATTCTTGTCTCCAGTTATTGTTGCTCAGTTATAGCAAGAACCCAATCATGATTATTCTGGTCTATATTTTAATCAAGATTATGCACTTACTGAACTTTAAAAATGTGTCTTTGAATGCTCCCAGTAAGTGACTTCAGATTTTTACAGCTCATATTTGACACCTCAAAGTTTACAAAAATCCACGCCAAAAAAATTGACTAAAGTATTCATTTTAATTATGATTTGTTTTGATTATTGTTGAAAGCCAAAACTACAATTGTGATTAAAATCTGATTAGTCACTTAGTCTTTGCTCCAAGCTATTTTTTTACAAAAATAATCAACAATAATGCTAATAATAGTGATAGTAATAATGATTATTTTGAAGTGAAGTGTTGGAATTGGTGATTTTGATGATGCTTGTGTCCTTCAGGACGGTATGGTACGATGCGACACAGCAGTGGGAACTCCAGACTACATTTCGCCTGAGGTACTGAAATCCCAAGGAGGAGATGGCTATTATGGCAGAGAATGCGATTGGTGGTCGGTGGGGGTGTTCCTGTATGAAATGTTAGTTGGTGAGTATTGGCATAAAAAGATGAGTTATTTTGCATATTTGCAGCCAGACCTATCACTTACCTGTGGCTCTTGTTTTTTTTCCCGTGCACAGGCGATACTCCTTTCTATGCAGACTCACTGGTGGGGACCTATAGCAAAATTATGAACCACAAAAATGCCCTGACCTTCCCTGATGACAGCGACATATCCAATAATGCCAAGAATCTGATCTGTGCTTTCCTGACTGACAGGTTAGATGGGCACAGACCAAGCACTGAATGATGAAGTGGTTTTTGTCTGAAGTTCTTTCAGATGCAGGGAACCATAGAAAGAAACTGGACATAAATGTATATGATAGCAGAGAGAATGGCTCTCCTTGGATTGAAATAACTGCAAAATGTTCTTCCACTGACATTACCATAAAGAATTGCTGAAATGACCATCTGTCTGCTCCTGACCCCCACAGGGAAGTTCGACTTGGTCGTAACGGTGTAGATGAGATTAAGAGGCATCCTTTCTTCAAGAACGACCAGTGGACGTGGGACAACATCAGAGAAAGTAAGACCCTTTTCACTCTTAAGGTTACCGATTATTTTCACAACTCATATTTAATTTGGCTGCTGCTCACTATTATTGCAATCATGTACCCAGTGATCATGTTTTCCATTTGACCTACTACAGACAGTTGCAGGAAATTCTTGTAGACGAGCCATTCAGTCACTATCCTGTCCAAGACTAAACGTGATTCCTGCTCAGAGTAATAACTTGCAGCACAGAATTTTTGAGGCCAACAATGGGAAAGCAGTTTAACACAAATGTTAATGTGCTGGGATTGACACTGGAGCAAAGAGCAATTGGAAATGTAGTGCTAAATCCACTGGCTATAGCCAATTCTTTACTGGCTTTATATTTAATACTTTACTAGGCTGAAGTCAGCACTTTAGTGCCATAATCACCCCCACCCCGTTCCTGTTTCAGGAGCTGACCAGCTCTGCTAGTTGGCTGCTATCCCTTGTTTTTAAGAGACTTTCCAAAGAAAGAATAAAGTCAGTCTGGAGGGGAAAAAAAATCTGATTTAAAATTTTATAATATATAATAATATACCACAGGAAAAAAATAGGCAAGCCAAGAAATGTTTTGTTTCAGTTAATCTTGTGAACTTAAAAAAAAAAAATTAAGAAGGCTTATTTTGCTTCAGTATTTACTTGCTAGGATACTAGAAATCTGGTTGTCAGTCCCACTGATTGATCATTTGTGTCAGTAAAAACAATAAATTTGTTAAATGCCTTTCTTAAAATGCTGCTTACACAGTGTGACAGCAGCCTGCTAACATTCACTTAATGAGCTTTTGCTTGTTAAATTGTAAAGAATAAGCTTTTGTGAACATCGTGTGTGTGTGTGTGTGTGTGTGTGTGTGTGTGGCATGCTACAGATTCACAAACAATAACTAATATTTCAGGTTAGAAAAGTTTTGGCATATGAAGTCAAAATCATACTGCACCTGTTGCTGCATTTGCAAATTATTTTGTTAAGTAAACACATTTTTTGCAATGACTGAATAGCTTTCATGGCATCTCTGGTGTTTACTAATGTAAACAAACATCGTATTTGTATTGTGTCAGAAAATTGTTGGCTTTTTTTTTTCTTTCTGTTAAAGACATCGAACACGTGGGGACTCTTTTGCAATTTTGAAGATAAACAGTACATTCATGTTTAACTTGAATCACTACTTCTCCCATATTTATTGGCTGAATCAAGTATCAGCTTAATGATGGTTGACCTACAGCCAAATTACATTTGACAGTGGTGCTCTGTAGGCCCACAGGTCTGTTTTTTTTTTTTTTTCTTTTCTTTTCCTGTGTAATGACCAATTCACTCTCCTTTGCCATGTGCAGCGGCTGCCCCTGTAGTGCCTGAACTGAGCAGTGATATTGACACCAGTAACTTTGATGACATCGAGGAGGATCGGGGAGAGGAGGAGACCTTTCCCATACCAAAGGCCTTTGTGGGCAACCAGCTTCCGTTTGTAGGCTTCACATATTACAGTAATCAACAGTAAGTCTGCCAGACTTGGCTTCACAGCATCTTCATGATCAGCATGCACAACTGTTCATCTAATTCCTTGTGCCACTAAGCTGTCCAAATAATGCACGTATGTAGAAAATACTTTTACAGTGGTGTTTGCAGCATGATGCAGACTTAAATATTTCCTGTCTGAATGTTTAAAATACTTTCAGCAAATGTAACAGACTTATCACTTTAACACTCTTAATTTTTAGATTTTTACATAATGTTGAAGAAACATCAAAAGATTTTTAATGTAATTGTTATTAAATGTCCATAATGAAACAAATCTCCCCCCCCAGCCTTTTACGACGCTCCGCTGACACAAAGACCAGTGAGAAGCGTAGCAGTTCCACAAAAGAAGACAAGAGTCATGTGAGTATAAGACTGATTTTAAAACCAACTCTGACACGTAGAATATCTACAGTCTCATCTGATCAATTGAAATGGCATCTTTCTGCTCAGCTGGAGAACCTGCAAAAACGAATCTACCAGCTAGAGGAGCAGCTCCACAGTGAAATGCAGCTGAAAGATGAGTTGGAGCAGAAATGCAGGTATGGAATAACCATTATCTTACATTTGGAGACAGTTTCTCAGACATGGTTTAAGGCAAATCCAAGACGTAAAGGGGAAAAAAATTAATGAAAGTCTTCAATGAAAAAAAAATTCAATCCAAGACTAGACTTAATCCATGATGGGAAACTGAGCCGATGGGGAAACTGAGCCGATGGGAAGTTTTTCTTTAGTTTGATTAAAGACATGTTGCAAAAACTTTCAGCCTGATGAGAATAGAATAGATTTGTAAACATATGCAAGCTCTAAAAAAAGTTTTGTTTCATAAGATTCATGATGTGGATAAGCAGGAAAAGGTTGACACATTATAATGGCATGGTCCCAGTGCGTCTTCTGTCCCTTGGCGGACCTTTGATTTTATGAGGAAAGTGGACTTTTCCATGCAGCCGTCTTCATGAGATTTCTGCAGCTTTTCATCCCTGTGAGATATTCAGTGGGTTTATTTTTCTGATTGCTCTCATGTTCTCTCTAGGACATCAAACACCAAGATTGAAAAGATTATGAAAGAACTGGATGAAGAGGTAAATGATGTTTTTTAATATTTCTTCTTCATGTTATAAATTCCAGTTAGCTTCTGTGCAGTTATATTAAGAAAATCACAATCTAAACTGTATCTGCAGCCTTTAGATTTTGTTAATATAATGTGGTGTTGCCAGCAAGCTATGAAGTTAAATATATTACTGTTTCTGATCAGTGGTTAGATTACCCCCCCCCCCCCACCACCACCACCAAAGAAGAAAAATAAGCCAGAAAAAAACCCCTGCTCTTTTTGTCTTTGCTTCAGGCGAACCTGAGGAAGAGTGCAGAGTCCAGCATGTCTCTGCTGGAGAAGGATAAGCTCATGATGCAGCACAGATTCACAGAGTACCAAAGAAAAGCCGATCAAGAGGCAGAGAAGAGACGCAATTTGGAAAATGAAGGTAAAGCTAATTAAATACTGCTGAAGTATGAACCTTGCAAAATCCACTCACCAGTCACTTTTTTTTTTTAGGTACACCTTTCAACTGCTTAACGCAAATATCTAATCAGCCAATCACATGGTGGCAACTCAGTGCATGAAGGCATGTAGACCTGCTAAAGTTCCAATGGAGCATGAGAATGGGAAAGAAAGCTGATTTAAGTGACTTTGAATGTAGCATAGTTGTTGGTGCAAGACAAGCTGGTCTGAATTTTAAGAAAATAATCTACCTGGATTTTTCTACACAGCCACCTTTTAAAGTTTGCAAAGAATGGCTTGAAAAAGCAGCAGATCTCTGACGAAAATGCCTTGTTGATGCCAGGAGTCAGAGGAGAATGGCCAAACTGCTGCCGCTTGTGGTGTAATGTTGTAGGGGGGATATTTTCTTAGCATACTTTGTGCCCCTTAGTACAAATTGAGCATTGTTTTAAAACCACAGCCTACCTGAGTATGAGTCTTGATTTCTGCTGTAACATTCTGAAGGTAAGGTCCACAGCATACCTGAGTACTGTCGCTGACGGGGTCCATCCCCTTTTGATGACCACAGTGCACCCATCTTCTGATGGCTTCTTTCAGTATGCTAATACTTTGTTCCAGTCGAGAGCAAATAAACTCACCAATTTATATTCAGCAACAATTTACTGTGTGGCACTTTTTAATTAATATCCAGTATTAATAATAAAGTTAATGGTGTGTGTTGGCTCCAGGCTGTTAACGTACATACATAATGTATCCTGGGGCAACCAAAGATGAACTTTGAGCTAGGCAGTTGAAAACTTGATCCTTTGTAATTTAAAAGCAGGAGCTTAAATAACATTTATTCTAATTCTCTTCTTCTTTATTTCCTTTTTTTTTTTTCTAGTGTCAACTTTGAAGGAGCAGCTTGAAGATATGAAGAAAATCAGTCAGAACTCGCAAGCCTCAAATGACAAAATTGCTCAGCTGCAGAATCAGGTGTGTATTAGACGCATGCACAGTCTAGAAACTGAAGGACGGTACATTAAACATTTTCCCCATTTGTGCTGAATTAAAATAATTATTTATTTTTGTGGATTGACAGCTGCAAGAGGCCAACGATTTGCTACGTGCAGAGTCGGACACAGCAGCGAGACTGAGGAAGAACCACACGGAGATGGCAAAGTCAATGAGCCATTTGGAGAATCTGAACCGTGAACTGCAGGAGAGGAGCCGCGCAGTCGAGGGAGAGAAGGCGCAGCTGGAGAAGGAGCTCCTGCTTCTACAGAGCACCCTGGACTCTGAACGGAGGAATTACAGTCAGGACTCAGAGGAGATCAGGGAGCTGCAAGGTGACCCAATGGCACTGATATATATCATTTAAAAAACAAAACAAAACTCAAACCTATAAATTCTTGAGCAAAATGTTTACAAAGGATGCCACACAGTTGTGTATGAAATGCATATTTACAAACTCAAAGTAGGATTGCTGTAGTCATATGAATTAGTGTGAAAGAAGAAATCTAGCAAGCTGAGACTCTGAAAACTAAATACTCCTATAAAGAGAGAGATAAAAATACCATGTCACAACTGTTGAACTTTATCTTTTACTCACAGCGAGACTGTCGGGGTTGCAAGAAGATAACAAAAACTTGAAGCTCAGTCTCTCCAAAGTGGAGGCAGAACGCAAACAGGCCCAGGAAAGAAGCAATCATCTGGAGAAGGTATGCAAGTCATGCTGAGCAGTATTAGTGTCCAGCTTGTAGAAGCGTGGGGGGTTGGTTTTATAATTGTGTTCTTTGGTTGTTTTCTTTTTCCACAGGAAAAGAACAGCTTGGAGATAGATCTGAATTACAAGCTGAAGACCTTGCAGCAGCGTGTGGAGCAGGAACAAACGGAGCACAGGGTGACACGGGCACAGCTTACTGACAAATACGAGTCTATCGAAGAAGCCAAATCAGCTGCCATGACTGGTATGCCAGTCCTATGACACATCATTCCTCCTTCCACTTTTTCTATTCTTTTCTATCTGATCAGAAGTCACCTCCAGGTGCTGCTTGGGTGAGAGGAATTCCTGGTGTAAAGCAGTGTGCATGTTGGGACATTGCTGTGTTGCATATACATACATACAAACGGTCCACCCAGATGGCTTATCTTGGCAAAGCATAAAAAAACTGAAATTGCAAATTAGGTTTTTTTTGGTATCAAATATCAATGCAATCTTCACACTTTGATCAGGTTCCAGTTGAAACCTGTTGTCTTTCTGTTCCCCCATTCCTGCATGTGTTATCTGAACACACTTGTATAAGTTGGTAGATGATAGTTATCCCTGAATACCAAACAGCGAATACACTTCATTGATATTCTGTTTTTTGGCTTTGGAACAACGTATAACTAATTGACTGTCACTTTACTCCTCCAGCTGTTCAGCAGAAGATGTCAGAGGAGACCGGATCAAGGATGAGGGCAGAGAGCCGGGTGGTGGAGGTTGAGAAGCAGTGCTCAATGTTGGAGTTTGACCTCAAGCAGTCTGTGCAGAAAATGGAGCAGCTGATGAAGCAAAAAGAGAGGCTGGAGGATGAGGTAATTGAGTGGTTATTACATGTGGTTTTGCATCATTTCTTTAAGCTGTATTGTTCCTAAAATTCTTCCGCCGTTCTTCTCCAGGTGAAGAGTCTGCAAATACAGGTAGAGCAGGAGTCAAGCAAACGCATCCAGACTCAGAACGACTTGAAGACCCGCATGCAGGAGGTGGATCGTCTTAGGTGTTCGGAGAAACAGCTCAAACAAGAGATCAACACATCACTGGAGAGTAAACGCTCACTGGAGTTCCAGCTGGCACAGCTGACCAAGTAAGTTGTATCTTTGAGTTAAAATTACAAAATCCAATCTTTGTGTTTCTTTTTAATGTTATGCTGCCTTCCCATTAATTATAGGGCTTTAAACTGTGTCAGATATGATAGAGAAAATAGAGATCACAGTAATTGTTGGTATGAGGATTAATTGTGTTGTGAAATGGGTTACTTGCACCATTACGTTGATTAATTTAACTCAGAAACAAACTGGGAGTAGCTGTGGCCAGGAGGTCTTATTTTCTGTTATTGCTGCACCAGCCAGTAATGCTCTTTGGAAGTCGAGGTGTAAATTGCCTCTTATTTTCATAAAAGTGCTGTTATTCCAGCTTAGAGCGTGACTGCCAAAGCTGCTGTTCGACAGTGTTTACACCACAGGATTAGTTTACTCTCAGTCCAGCTCCATCTACTTGATTGTTAATCCTCGGGCCAGTTTGTTCTACTACATGGGCCCAAATAAGATGCTGGGTTTTTCTAGCTGAAAAGTGTTGGTTTTGTGTAAAATTTGATAGATGTTGGATTTACTGAAGACAAAACACACACACAAAAAAAATCAAGCACTTAACACATTTGTTTGACGTGTTAACAGACAATACAGAGGCAACGAGGGACAGATGAGGGAACTTCAGGACCAGCTTGAGGCTGAACAGTATTTTTCTGTAAGTATAAGTCACAGTTTTTCTGTCCTCCTAATTTACTGTGAAAAGCTCCAGCTAATCTGTCTCTCCTCCCTCAGACGCTTTACAAAACTCAGGTCAAAGAACTCAAAGAGGAGATTGATGAAAGGAACCGGCAGATACAGGAAGTTAATAAGAAGGTGCAAGATTTGTGCAATGAAAGGTAAGAGACTCAGTTCTTTTGTTGTAAATCTATATAACCTTCAACCTTCTGTTCCTTATTTCTTTGAGCTTTTATTATCTCACTGGAGGGTGGGAGAGTTAAAGTGATGAGGGTTTTTTTTTTTTCTCTCTCTTTCATTTTAAACCAAATTTCCTTTATCCTGCATACAGGGATTCATTGTCTGCGCAGCTGGATCTGACAGTGACCAAGGCGGAGTCTGAACAGCTTGCTCGGGCACTTCAGGAGGAACAGTACTTCGAGCTCAGCCAAGAGAACAAGAAAGCAGTGACTAGGCATAAGCAGGAGATTGGGGAAAGGGAGGCTACTATTGTACGGGTGAGCAGAACCTAAAATGCTTCCAAACACACTGAGAAGACTTTCTTTATCTTTCAGTAATATGCTATAATCATTACTCAGTTTTATCCTGTTCACTTAAAATAGGGGAAAATGATCATTTTCATGTTTGTGTGCAGCTTGAGGAATCCAATAAAACTCTGACCAAAGATGTTGAGAACCTCAGTAGAGAGAAGACTGAGTTAAGTGAGAAGCTTCGTGTTCAGGAGGAAGGTACTGTCCTTTTGATGAACTTTATATCTCCCATTTGTTGTTATCTTGCACAATCTTATTTCCCTTTTCTCTTTCAGAATACGCAGCTGAGAAGGAAGAGATTGAAAAAACAGCCAAAGCCCACTATGAGAAGGTCCTCAACACGGAGCGCACACTGAAGACCCAGGTAAAGATCCTGCTTTTTTTTTTTTTTTTTTTTGGGGGGGAGAAGTTACTTCCTACTGTATCTGTAAATAGGCAAAACAGTTGGAATCATTAGCAACTGTTCTCTCTTTTCCATCTGTCAGGCGGTGAACAAACTGGCAGAGATCATGAATCGTAAAGACATGAAGCTGGATCAGAAGAAGAAGGGTAGTACAGCTGACCTGCGGAAAAAAGAGAAGGAAAACCGCAAGCTTCAGCTGGACCTCAACCAGGAGAAAGAGAAGTTTAACCACATGGCCATCAAATACCAGAAGGAGCTGAACGAGATGCAGGCGGTATGTGAACATTTCATCATGCTGCAGCCCAGTATGATAGTCTAGAGGAGTATTTGGCTTTAACCTAGTCCGTCTTGACCTTCCTACCACCAGCAATTGGCAGAGGAAAGCACATATCGCAACGAGCTGCAGATGCAGCTGGACAGCAAGGAGAGTGACATCGAGCAGCTCCGGGAGAAACTGAATGATCTGCAGCTGCGCATGGATAACTCCAGCGTCACCAGCCTGCAGACAGATGAGACTGACAGTAATATCGCAGGTATGGTCACAACCCGGCGTAACTGGACACAACTGCTGTTACTTTTACTATTCACAGCAACAATTTATGAAATAAACCTACTCTTCACTCGTTAACTTTAAGCTATTAACACTGGTTTTGTTTAAGTCAGTTTGGCGTTTTTCTCGTTTCAGATCTTGGTTTACTTTCTTTGATTCTTCTCAGTCAATATAGGTTCCATGTGGATTTGATTCCTGAAGGATAACTTTTTCTTTCTTTTTTTTTTTTTTTGTGGGACTTAGTGTTTTGGTGCATTTGACACAATGCAATTATACATCTTTTTTCCCTTCTGAAATAAATCTCTTTTCCAGGTTTGATTCTTTTAGTTTTAATTTATGAGTCAAAACAAGTGATTGTCTGTATTTAGAATACAATGGGTATGATTCTGTAACAGACAGTTCAAGTTTGGTACATTAAGATGTAGAAAGCTGAGGCATTTATAAATGAATGAAAGGGAAGTAGCTGTACTTACTGAATTATGCTGTTTTAATGCACCTTTTTCTTAAATAAGATTTAACATGGACAGTACCAGTCAAACGTTTGGACACACCTTCTCATTCAGTGTTTTTATTTTTTTCCTACATTGTAAATTAATACTGAAGTCATCTAGACTATGAAGGAACACATAAGGAGTCATGCAGTAAACTTAAAAGTGTTGAACAAACCAAAATAGGTTTTAAATGTTAGATTCTTCCTTTTGCTTTGATCACAGCTCTGCACACTCTTGGCATTCTCAGTCAGCTTCATGAGGTAATCACCTGAAATGGTTTTCCAACAGTTTTGAGTTCCCGGAGGTGCTGAGCACTTGTTGGCTGCTTTGCCTTCACTCTGCGGTCCACTTCATCCCAAACCATCTCAGTTGGGTTTAGATCAGGTGATTATGGAGGCCGGGGTCGTCTGACGCAACCCCCGTACCTACACACTTCCTCCTCCATACTTCACGGTGGGAACTACACTTGTAGGAACCATGTGCTCACCTTTTCTGGGCTATTCACTGTATACCAACTCTTCCTCTTCACAATACAACTGATGGTCTCAAATACATTAAGAAGGCAAGAAATTGACTCTTGACAAGGCCCAGCTGTTAACTGAAAGCCATTCCAGGTGACTGCCTCATAAAGCTGACTGAGAAAATGCCAAGATCTAAAACATATTCCGGTTTGTTTAACACTTTTTTGTTTACTAAATAATTCCATAGTATTTCTTCATAGTTTGGATGACAGTGGTATTGATCTACAATGCCGACAATTTTTAAATAATGAAAAACCACTGAATTAGGTGTGTCCAAACTTTTGACTGGTACTGTATACGAATATATTTTGTACTGGCTGTGTTTTCATGTATGTTGGTGGCTGTGGTTAAATCACTCTCTTCTTTATTTCCCTCATGCCCAGTTGGTTCTCCTTGTTCTTCTTATCTTTGTAACTTCCATTCCTTTTCCTCTGTGAGTAACTGAGTCAATCAGCCCTTTTTGCCCAGCCTGTGCTGCAGCTATTGTGTGTACGTGTGTAAACCCCCCCCCCCCTCTCAATTTCTCAAGTATTCTTTTGCCAGAGGTGTGACAGCCATCTCTGCTGGGAGAATTCAATAGCACTTTTGAAAGCAGCCTGACAGAGTGTGGGGCGTAAATGAGCTCTGGAAAACAACAACAACAAAAGAATGACAAACAGTGACGGGATATTAAGAGAGAGCTGGCAGTGAATTTTCTTAATGTCACGGGACTGGCCACAGCAGTGAAGTAACCAAATTAGAGCAAAGTTTACTGATACAGCACCCAGTGTGAGGTACACCACGCCACTCTCAGCACCTTTCAGATATATCCCAACACTGAAACACTAAGCTGCTTTTAATTCCCAGCACTGTGTTCTTCAGCACCAGCACTCTTGTGTCTGTGTCGGCATGCTCACCAGAAATACTGCTCGCTTGGACACGAAGACTTACCTCACAATGTCACATGTAGTAGACGAATCCCTTTTTAGTTCACTGAACCCGTTGAGCTTGTGTTGTTTCAGCTGCATGCACTTGCATTTATGATTTTAACACCAGATGACGTAAAAACGAAACAGAAACCGTGCAATACACATTTGTTTCTGTGAAAGGAGTGAGTGATCAAGCCAATTGAATTCCAGCTGCACAAATACTACAACAGCATTTTAACAGTTTTACATGTTCTCTTAACATGCTTTAAGGAGGAGTTACTCATACTAATATTCTCCCCTTGCATGGGAGTGTGATGTTGCAGCCTGGAATAGCTACAGTCTTCTCTTGTCACCCACTCCAGTGCAGTTAACCATAACACGGCCAAACTCTAGAGGAGTTCACCATGGATTTTTTTATTTTTTTTAATTTGTATTCTTTTGGGGGGGGGGGGGGCAGTTACACCCTTTGACTTTTGTTTTTCTTCCCAGTTGAGTTTGGACTTAATTCGCTGCATGGCCTTCACCTGGTGTCCGTAACTCATTGCACAGATTTTTCATTTTTTGTTTCTGTGCGAACTTTCAGAGTCCAGATTGGAGGGTTGGCTGTCTATTCCTAATCGAGCTAATATCAAAAGATATGGATGGAAGAAGCAGGTATGTGTTGCACATTTCCTTTGTTCGCTTGCATTTCTTGTTATCCAACAAGAGGTTCCACCAACCCTCTTATTGTTTCTTCAATGTGTGCAGTATGTGGTGGTGAGCAGTAAGAAGATTCTGTTCTACAATGACGAGCAGGATAAGGAGCAGTCCAACCCCTCGATGGTACTAGATATCGAGTAAGTGTTTTTGTTCCTGTTGTTTTCTCCCTATTAGCTGTCAGTCTTCCTTTAAAAAAAAATTAGAGAAGAAAAGTTCTCTACAAAGGTGAATAATTTCTCCTTTCTTGTGTAGCAAATTGTTTCATGTGAGGCCAGTCACACAAGGAGACGTGTACCGAGCAGAGACGGACGAGATTCCAAGGATTTTCCAGGTAGGAAGCTGTTTCTTTTTGTTTTATTTTTATTTTCACATGTCCATGCAGTCAGGACCAGACTCTGTTCAGCCACAGAACTGAATCTCTCTCGCTCTCTGGCTATTCAGATTTTGTATGCCAATGAGGGAGAGTGCAGGAAGGAGGCGGATGTAGAGACAGTCCCCCAGGGCGACAAGACCAACTGTCTCCCACACAAAGGCCACGAGTTCATCCCCACATTATATCACTTCCCTTCAAACTGCGAGGCCTGCTCCAAGCCTCTGTGGCACGTCTTCAAGCCGCCTCCGGCCCTGGAGTGTCGTCGCTGCCACGTGAAGTGCCACAAAGACCACCTCGACAAAAAGGAGGATGTTATTGCTCCTTGCAAAGGTAAAATTCCTTATCTTTGCAGGTTAATCCCTTATCATGAATATTTTTAAGATGATAAACAGTCCCTATCTGTAAATCTTTGACGGTATTTTCTAGTTTATGTTGAGACTCTGAAATCACTGCTGAAGCATTTGAGGATACTTGCACTGACTCTTGAAGTTTGGTGTAAACAGGGCAAATTGGTTATTATTGCTGTGTGTGTTACTTTCAGTGTTATTCACCAAAACATTGTCCTTGTGGACTTTGTGTTGAAAGCAGATGGTTCCTCAGAAATCACGTGGCATTATGTTCTATGTATTTTAAATCCTGCATTGTTTACATCCTTGTTCAGTAGCGTCTTCCTCACTTGGCAATTTCAGCTCATTTTGCCACTTGTTGATCAGTGGCATGATCAGGTTTTGTTTACACATATTCATATGTGTAATATGTGGAAGTGTGTTTAAAGGGTGCAAAATTAAGACATCGGGTAGTTCGAGGTCATATTTTTAAGGCTTGTTAACCTGTAACACTGTCTCGTCCCGCACAGTAAACTACGACGTGACCTCTGCCCGGGACATGTTGCTTCTGGCCGTGACCCAAGATGAGCAAAAGAAATGGATCGGCCACCTCGGAAAGAAGATTCCCAAGACCCCGCCATCAACATTCACAAGAGCCTCACCTCGTTCTATGTCCACTCGCTCTGGACCCAACCAGTCCTTCCGCAGGAACCCTAAAAGCAATACAGCAAAGCTGAGGTAACTTGACAACTTTGAGCTAAAACCCAGCTCATCATACTTTTTTATTTATTAACTCAAATTGCATATACATATTTTCATTAATGTTGAAATAACTAAATAACTGCAGTAAAACACTAGTGTTTTTTCAGGCAGCAAGTGAGGGTGTGCTACAGTCATTAGTCTTTTTAAAAAACTAAAAAAATCTTGTGGCCTCAAGTCAGTCATGTGACCTGCTGTTTGTCTCCTGTGTTGTAGCAGAGCGCAGTCCAGCCTCCAAGCAGCAGACACAACATCAAGCAATTGTTGACAGGAACTTCTTCAGATTTTTTTTTATTTTTATTTTTTATAAATTAAATAGACTTTTCTCTTTGGCTTTAAACCTGTCTATTTATTAATTGTGTTACTGGGTGTTTCTAACACAAGTGACACTTCCTGGTTAGCTGGTTGACTCCTTGGCTCTGTGCAGTTGACGCTTGGGGTTTTCTGTTTGGCACTCATGTGCTGTTGGGTTCATTTACTAACTTTTTATTCTTACCTGGCAACTCTGATTGGATTGGTCCGCGTCAGATTTTTACATTACCGGTCTAACATGATTAAAAAGGTGTTACAGTGTCTGTAACCCGCTTTTCTGTTCCTGTTGTGTTAGATTGGGTTACTAAGGTTAAAGAAGGCCTTTCTTTTACTGGACACCTCTCTCTGTTCTTTCTTTCAGCTAACCATCTGAATCGTTGGGATTTTTTTCTGGACTCTAAACTTTCCCTCCTCCTTCATCCTCAAAAACGGAAAACCTGTATTACATAGATAATTAAAAAAAACAAAAAAAATATATGTATATTGACAAATGACCAACGCTGGAAGATTGTGACACATGTCAGACATAAGGCATCACTGACATTAAAAAGTCTGATACAAGGAGAGGAAGTCACTGTCCAGCTCAACAAACTTGCAGCTCTACATTTCGACCAGAAGATGGCGCACAGGTCTTGAGCTAAAGGTGGACAACAGAGAGCGAGCGAAGGAGTCATGTCATGTAGACATCCTGTGCTTCATATCATATGACAGTTGTAAAGGAAACTGGAAGGTAAAAGGGGGTTTTGCTGGGACTGCTGCATGTATGTGTTCAGTTTAAGGTACTGTCATACAGGAATTGCAGATCTGCGGCAAAAGGTTGCGTCTCAGGGGCGGAAAATTGATATCTATTTAGTAATTTCTTTCCCCCACCTGACAGATAACGTGGGCTTTAATGCAAGTATGGTTCTTATGTTTTTTTGTTTTTTTCTTTGTTTTAAATGACCGATGCCTTCATCTAATGTCTCTGGCCTTTTTGCCTTTATTCTTATCACTCTGCAAGTCAGTATATCAGGTTTGGGACCGCATATTGGGACATGAGTATTAGATGTTTTGAGTATTGAGTGAGGAGCATGCAAGATCATCATTTAAATCTATGCATTGTTTTTATTATTTTTATTGCTCCAAGCCATAATGAAAATTCCAATATAATGGCATATAGGAGTCGTAAAACGTTTTTGTTTATTTGGTACATTGTCTCTAATATTTTTTTTTGTGTATTTTTTTTCTTTGTAATGTATTGCCTTACATTGATTCATAGATAAGTGGTTCAAAAGGAAAACATTAAGTTAACAAATGTAAAACTGCACTGTTTGACTTGACTGTAAATTATTTGTAGAAGACTAAACAGGTGTAGCATTTGGCCCACCTAGTGCCTTAATGTTTGGATATTGATTTTACTGCCATATGTTGTTTTTTGTTTTGTTTTTGTTTTTTTTGTTTTTTTTCCTGAAACAAGACAAATCTTAACTCTTCCATCATTTATTTTTTAAGAAGTTGCCACATGTGTGGTTTTATCAGAACTTGCTTTGTCTGGTTTGAATATATAAAATATATATATATATATATATATATATATATATATATTAGATT
>JAVDPK010000410.1:70381-111717 GCA_034780415.1 Cichlasoma orientale | reverse complement strand
ATTAGATTACCTCTTTATGAACACACAGCAATAGAGTTCCCCATACTTGGTTCATATCACAAATTTGAGGAGGATGTATCTGAAAACGAGCCTACCTGTGTCAATGATTGTCCTCGTTAACAATTACAAGTTTTCTCTAACACGGTAATGTCCCATTAATGCAAACCCCCCACAGTGTATAATATGAGAGACATAAGGATTATGGGATACCTCCACAGTCTTTTTATTTGTAACTTTTTGTTCAGTTAAAAAAAAAGCACTGGAACTATGATCTACTCGTGTCTTGGATAATTTGCATGGTAAAATTGCATTGGAGTCCGCACTGATGGATATGTCAATAAACATATCTCTGTCATTGTATAGTAGTTTTTAGATTTATTTTGGGGCCTTTTCACCTTTTATTTGGAACAGGACAGTACATCCTATGTGTAGGAAATGGAGTAGTGCAGAATGAAACCCAGACCTTTGCAATGGATCTCGTGGTTAACCACTGGGCTATACTGGCACCTTTGTGTGTTTTATCAAATGGATTGGAAGGAACAGAGGGGCTCCATCCACAAAGTTGGCCTATGGTGAGAGCAGTGCACAGGCTCAGACGAATCTCTTTGCTGTGTGATAACCATCATCCAGTTCATCAGACTGAGGAATCCGTATAGTTACAGCCCTGACTCATAAATACTGTAATTAATGAGGTCTGAATAATCTGGGTGTGTGTAGCTCGAATGCGCCGCAGCTGGCAGCAGGACGACTAGCAGATGTCAGAGCGCATCGATAAGGTTGCAGCGTCATTCTGTTTGAATGAAGTTCAGATTGAGAACTAGCAACTCTTCATTCGCGCCCCGGTGGACCGAAACGGGAAATAATAACGAGCTGAGGAAACAAGAGCTTGCCAAATATGCCGGTGTTTACAGGTATAGTACTCTTAATACAGTATAATTATCACCAAGGGGAAAATACATTAAAAAAAAAAACAAAAACAGGAACCCGTACACGTGTTTTAGTGCGGCAGCATAAATTACATTAGCCTGTTAGCTTAGCTGATGATTTGCAGTTAGCACACTAACGCTAGTAGGCTATCTTGTCAGGCTCTTATTCATGGACCAGTGGTAGATTTATTTCAAGAGACACTTTGGTGAGACAAGGGAGCGCAAAGGATTGTTTGATCACTGTAGCCGGCTCACTGTTTGCTAGCACGGTTTACTGATTGCGTGACAAAGCTGGCTAAGCTAACTGAGCTACTGCTGCTGTCAGCTAGCTCAGTTACCCAGTTAGCGGTTAAGAAGTAAGGTGGTTTAACTAGCTATGAAAAGACACTGGTTCTCACCGCAGTGCCGGTACTTTAATTGTGCTTTTGGCAGCTAAAGACGTTTGACTCTTATTTTTATTTTATATTTTTTTTACCAGAATGGCGAGGAAAACGCAACCAAGCCTTTTACTAGCACAGATAGCATTGCTAACAAAGCTAGCCAAATCATACTGTACAGTTATACTCTTACTGCAGCTGCGGCTTTTTGGAGAGAAATAATCACTCGATTTGTTTTCTTACCGTGTCAGTAATCTTATATCGATTTCTATAATCGCTAATGAACACCTTTATCACGCTACATGGGCAGTCGGACCCCCGTATATTTGCTGGCTCCCACTTTGTGTTTAGTCAGCTGGACTGTCCTGGTTTCTTGGAGCACTTCACTGGTGCTAACTAGATGCTGTGTCATACATGTTATGGTTTTCCCACTCATGCACCTGGAAAGGCTGATACGTTGACACTGAGTGCTTCTGTTTCTTTCAGTAAATGTGAAATGGGGCAAAGAGAAGTTTGATGCAGTAGAGCTCAACACCGAGGAGCCACCCATGGTTTTCAAGGCGCAGCTCTTTGCCCTGACAGGAGTTCAGCCAGACAGACAGAAGGTCATGGTCAAGGGAGGCACTCTGAAGGTACTAATATAAACAGCAGTCAAGACTTAAAAATATGCTTCTATCTGCAGCTTTCCCATCCAAAGTCCAGAAAAGTTGGCTCAACCAGTTGATCTCACCCCAAGCAAGTACACATTAATGAACGTTGACAACGTTCATTAATGTACGTTTTCCCTCCCCATTGTTGTTCACAATGCCTCAGAGGACCACACCACTGCATGCAGTGATGAGCTCCTTTTAATTTAAACATACTACTTAAGTCCAAGTTTCACCTTAATGCACCTTCTTGCTGTTGCGCACATTCTCTTGAGTAGTTGCACTTTAATTCTCAGCTCAAACCATTGCTCCATTTATTCCTGCTTGAGTAGTGTTTTTTTTTAAAAGCATTTTGGAGGTTGTACTTAGGCTCTTGTAAAAATGAAAGGGATTAAATATGAAGAGAGATTGTGATACTACTGGTTTTGTCTTTCATTTGTTTTGAAACATAAAAGCTAAAGAGAAAGTAACCTTTATCCTTTTTAAGTTTTTTAAGGCGCTAATCAACGTTTTATCTCAATTCTAGGATGACGAGTGGGGAAATATTAAACTGAAAAATGTGAGTACTGCATATTCCAAGTGGTTCTTTGCAGAATTTTACAGAGCTTTAACTTAAATAAACACAGAAATATGCAATTCATTATTTTTTTTTTTTTTTTTTTTTTTTTTTGGAAGGGAATGACTCTGCTGATGATGGGCTCAGCAGATGCCCTGCCTGAGGAGCCTGCAGTCCGGCCCATGTTTGTAGAGGACATGACTGAGGAGCAGCTGGCCTCAGCTGTGAGTAATCCACAAAATTACCACTGTGCCTTGAACAAATATAACGATTACAGCTTTCAGTGTTGAAGTGACCGATTGAAATGTTTTCTTTTACTTGATGTTTACAAAGTAGGAAATGGTAAATTGAAAAAGATAAATTCTGTTGTTTCGGCATTTGTGTGGTTCAGGGAGAAATTTAAGCCACAAGCTCGGTGTTTTGTTTTAATACTGAATTTATGCCAGTATTTCTGAAAATTTTACTGGAGAGAGAGTATGCACCAGACTCAAAATGCAGTATGAATTACACACTTCCCAGATGATAAATGCTGGATAAACGTCTCTTTTAGTGAAATGGGTAAACGAAAGACCTTCCCGCTTTCTCATTTTATCAGTTTGTACATCTGCACATCCCCTTCCGAGGACACAGTCCATCTCATCGGGGGTAGATGCAGCTGAGTAGGTGCGGAAGAGACACAAGGAGAGAGGAGTTGGTTGAAGAAACAGGCATTTTTTTTAAAAAAAAGAGACGTTTCTTCCTGAGCCCCATTTTAAGATGGTGTCAATTAAATCTCATGTTTGGCACAGGTGCATCATAAATTGTCAAATTTGTTAAATTTGTGCTCTCAGGTGTAGCAGTGTTCTTTATATATATTTTTAAATATAAAGGGATGACAATACATGATACAGATGAAATCAACTCAGTGATATGTTGATTCTGTACTGTCCCTTCTGCACAGTTCATTATCTATGATGAAACTAAATTGATGACACATCCCTTAAATACACATACTGTTGTACCTTAAGAGGAACTTATCCCACTTTCAATATTGTCATTTTCAGATGGAGCTGCCTTGTGGACTGACAAACTTGGGCAACACCTGCTACATGAACGCCACAGTTCAGTGTCTACGCTCTGTGCCAGAGCTCAAAACTGCACTCAGGAGGTCATTTTTACTGCTTTTACTGTGTCTCTGCGACGTGTTCACAAGTTTAAAGCGCACGTCCCCTTCGCTGTTCGTTTTATTCCTGCTCACATCACGTCTCCCTCTACAGGTATTCAGGTGCTCTGCGGTCTTCAGGGGCAAACGCACCATCTCAATACATCACAGCAGGTGTGTAGCATAGCAACAAAATGAACATATTAATGTCTTAAATTTGCTGATGCAAATAAAATGTTTATTTTTGCGTCCTTAGCCCTCCGTGACTTATATGAGACTATGGATAAGACCTCGTCCAGCCTCCCACCCATTATTTTGCTGCAGTTCCTCCATATGGCCTTTCCACAGTTTGCTGAGAAGGGGGAACAGGGGCAGTACCTTCAGCAGGTGAAAAATATTTAAGTACAGTTCTACATTGCTGAAAGTTGTTTAACCATGCCATGCATCCATAACATGGTCTCATAATAACAGAAAATGCACGAAACATGTCTTGACGTTGTGCTTTATTGTTGATTCAGGATGCCAATGAGTGTTGGCTGCAGATCATGAGAGTGCTTCAGCAGAAGCTGGAGCCACTAGAGCAAGAAACCACCATGGATGTAACCCCTTTTTTAAAATCTTCTGTTTTGTATTCTGAGAATGGCTGTTTGAGTTCAGAAGAAAATAGTTTTTTTTGTTTTCTTCAATCTCCAGACTGAATCTGAGAGCGGAGCTGCTTCTGCTTCTGCAAAGAAGACCTTCATCGACCAGTATTTTGGTGTAGAATTTGAAACTTCGTATCCTTCTATTGTCTGTCGATCGCATCTCTGTACATTTTAATTCTTAGTTCAGTATGGTTTGAGCTGAATAGACGGCATACAAGATCACGCTGCGGTGCCATAGTTGTATGAAATGAAATAAGATCCAGCGGTGAGACATTATTCTGCTATGCTCCTTCTTAACTCTACTATTCAGCATGAAATGCACAGAGTCTGAAGAGGAAGAGCCAATCAAGGGCAAGGAAAGCCAGCTTCAGCTCAGCTGCTTCATCAACCAAGAAGTCAAATACCTTGCAACAGGACTAAGGCTGGTATGTGTCATGAAAAGGCCGAGGCCTGTGTGCAAACCATAAGTGGCATTAAAGATGCATTTATTATTAACCACTGTGATGGTTTTGGATCGGGCATTTTGAAGCTTAAACATTGGTCTGTTGCCTCCACCATGTTGGCTTTTTAATAAAAAAAAATAACATTTTATATATATAATAAATTTTTACAGGAAAGTAGGAGTATGTATGAATGAAAGGGTGGAATACTAAGTTAGTAGCTAACACTAACCAGCTTGATTAGCAACCTGCATTCACAGACTGCATGTGCGACTCACAGGCACATATCAGCTAATGAGGGGCTAAATAACGGGCAAATAAGAAAGGAAAAAGTTTGTTAATCCCACAAGGGCAATTTCTGTGTTACAGTGACAGGATAAAGAATAGAACAGAATAGAATATAAAACTACAAAAAAACATTATAAAAGTAGTAAAAGTACCACGGACCCATATTGAAGGCCTTACAATGTGAGGTAGTGCAAAAAATTTACATATACAATATTGATTTTAAAAAAAGTGAAAATAAGACTGTGCAGATGGCATTAATAAGTAATATGTACACTATACCTCTAAGAAACAGCAGCAAGAAGGTATAATAGAGAAATGTGTGTACACCTTTGTTGTGACGGGTTTTTTTCACCTGTCAGGAAAAAAGGAGCTGCTGTACAGTTTTAGAGAATGGCAGGAATGATTTTTCTGAAGCGTTCTTTTTTTTGAATGCCTGAGGGACAATGAGCTCGGCTGCCTCTGTAGTGTGGAATGGAGTGGGTGTGATGGTTTGTCCATGATGGAGAGCACTTTGTTCAGTGGCCTCCTGTCCCTCACTGACTCAGAACGCCTCCAGATTCTGGCCAGTGGATTAGTTTGTTGATCCTGCTGACATCTCTGGCACTGCCTCCCCTCCCCAGCAGACAACAGCAAAGTAGATGGTACTCGCTGGCACAAACTGGTAGAAGATCTCAAACATCTTGCTGCACACATTGAAAGGCCCGAGCTTCATCAGAAAGTACAGTCTGCTTATCCCCTTGTTGTACACAGCATCACTGTTGGTCCTTCAGTCCACTCTTTCATTCAAGTGAACACCCAAGTACCTGTAGCGGTCCACTGTTTCAGTCTCCTCATCCATGATGGTAATGGGTTTAGTTGCAGTTTTTTTATTTTCCAGACCTCAACCAGAATCTAAATCCCCCGGGGCCTCTACTCTCTCAAATAAATAAATACATTTAGGTAAATATGTAACTATGCATACTTGTGAGTAATTTCATGTTTGAGAACCAGTTTTCATTTACGAACATTTTACCCGGTAAAATAAAGGTTAAAAAAACAAAAAAAAAACAAAACTGAATTTCTGAAAGCTGTTGGGCACCTTGGCTACATTGGCCTTTTAAAAACCTTTAGAGGAAATCAAGACACATGTATGTGGCAAACATTAATATGCCTACTTTGTCAATAAAATAATGATCTAATAATGTTTCTGCCCCTCCAGAGACTGCAAGAAGAAATCACAAAAATGTCTCCAACCCTGAACAGAAACGCGCTGTATATAAAATCTGTAAGTCTTATTCCACTGTTATATTCCTTTAGTCATTTCAAACTGTCAGCTGTGTGTACGGACTTGAGTATAAAACTTATTTTGGATTTCTTTCCTCCTGTTAGTCAAAACTTAGCCGTCTGCCTGCCTACTTGACTGTTCAGATGGTCAGATTTTTCTACAAAGAGAAGGAGTCTGTCAACGCAAAAGTTCTAAAGGTTAGTCTTCAGCTGCAGTTATTTCTAACAGTGCTCACTATAGCTGCAAATGTAAGTCTAAGTCTGGATGTTGTGTATTTTTTTTTTTTTTTTTAGGATGTCAAGTTCCCGCTTATGTTGGATGTTTATGAGCTGTGCACTGCGGAGCTCCAGGAAAAGATGTTACCAATCAGGTCAAAGTTTAAGGAGATCGAGGACAAGAAGATAGAGAAACAGCAGCAAAAGGTAATGCAGAATTATGGCTGTTTGCACATGTTTGTTAGGTGATGAAATCCTAAAGCATAATAACCAGTTCCGTAAATCTCATGTGCTTTTTTGTAGTTGAAGAAGCCAGAAGCGGCAAAAGAAATGAAATATGAGCCTTTCTCGTTCGCAGAGGGTATGTACACGTGACACTGACTCCCTCTGCAGCTGATGCGCTTCAGCATCAATAACCGTGTGAGAGTACAGGAAACTCGTTACATGAGTAGAAAAACACATTCGTATAAGTTAAAGGAATCAGGTGTTGAAGTGGATGAATAAAAATGAATCTAAATATGTTACAAAAATCAGCCCTACACATATTCACACCTACACTTGTGCAAAAGTCTCAACCCATCCCTGATTTCTTTATATTTTGCTTCTAAGGCGACAGACTTTAATTTTTTTTTTTTTTTAAAGTTGTCTTGAACAATATTTCTCCGGGCTTTCTGAAGGTCCTGTCTGCTTTTTCACTCATTTCAGTCCAGAATCCAGTCCAGGATATTTTTAAGCCACTTAACACTGACCTATGAATAATTCAGTCATTAAAAAGGCACCCATCTCAAGGGATGAGCCAGTCTACATGTTAACAGACAGCTTAGCAAGGAACCAATTTTAAATGGTATTTTTAAGCACTTTGTTATTGGGAGCCTGTCACAAAAACACAATGTGTTTATAATTTCTTGAATCTATGAAAAAAGCCAAAGATAAGTTTGACAGGTGTAAAATAGTATTTTTGCACCAACAAGGTGATTCTCAAAGAGCTGATAGCTGACAATTTGGCATCTCTGCATGTCCTTAAAAAAAATCTGAGGAAACTGGACAAAATGGCAAGCTTCAAAATATTATGCACAGTAAAATCCGGCAAAGACCTGACACAGGACCTGAGAGACGCATCTGGCTCTCCAGGTGATCCAACTACAGCTCACTGAGGCGTCATCAGAAATGGTCTCGGTGGAAAGGGAGAAAAGGCTGAGGTACCAAATTACACAAGAACTGGAGTGAAAATCAGTGGCAACGGGTCTTAAATTAGAAACTTTTAGCTCAAATTGTCATTGCTATGGAGGTGGTCAGGAGAGAGCGGTACAACAGTGTGTGTGTGTGTGTGTGTGTGTCTGCAGCCATCTGTAAAACAGTGCAGGCTCAGTCATGGATTCCTTCAAGAAGGAAGAACTATTCCTGAAGACTGACTTCTAACAATGAGCTTGTTAGAATTGAACAGTTTTTTGCCTTATATCATGATGTATCATATCAAACATGCATTTCCATGTATGTTTGCATGTTTCAATAAATTGCTGCACCTATTTCCCGTTTTCCTAGATGAATATAAATGAGGGGTGGCTCAAGACTTTTGCACTATCCTCTATTTTGTGTCTATTAAAAGGCAGGAAGCGGTTTTCTCTTACTGTCTTTGTCACATACGCTTACAGAGATCACAAGTGTCATCTTTTCACTGAAATCTGAGTGTGTATTTTTCTTTCACTGTGACGACACTCATGAGTCACAATTAAAGGCGTGGATTCTGTTTTCTTTTAGACCTCGGTTCCAACAACAGCGGCTACTACGACCTGCAGGCTGTGCTGACACACCAAGGCCGCTCCAGCTCCTCAGGTCACTATGTGGGATGGGTCAAAAGGAAAGAAGGTAATCACAGTTGTTTGGCAGTATATATCGTGACATCTATCAGTTCCAAAATATAATGTGCAGGAGCTTCGTGTGTTCAGTATTTATTTATTTTCCCCCTTCTGGCCTCGTTCTGACAGATGAGTGGGTGAAGTTTGATGACGACAAGGTGAGTCTGGTGTCTCCAGAGGATATCCTGCGACTGTCAGGTGGTGGAGACTGGCATATAGCGTATGTTCTACTGTACGGCCCCCGGCGGCTGGACATACTTGAAGAGGAACAGTAGCTGTGGCAGACTTCTCAGAAGACAAAGACAACATCCAATATACATACAAATTGCCATTTCCAAGCACTGTCTGCATAGATGTGCAATAAAACTGGTGTCTTTAAAGATTTGATGACCTTAATTTTTTTTTTTTTTTTGTAACCAACACAGATGCTTGTAAAACAAATTCTGGTTAAATGGTGTTAAATATTCAACCATAGTGGGCTTTGAAAATGGAGATATGATGAGAGGCAATCTCTGGACTGGATCCTCAAGAGGTTTTTGAGTCTAGCACTGCAGTTTCATTAAATGTTTTATACACATTGTATATTTTTTAAAGCCTTTGATAAGGTGCTCATATCATTAAAGCAAAAATATTTCTCTCTAGTCATTTAATCTTGTACAGAAATGCCTAGCCAAGCTGTTGTCCTTGACATTCTGGCTTGTATCGTCTCAGACGTATTACGGAACACTGTAAAGACTTGCCCTTGTTCACCTGTTGGCCCCTCTGGGAAATTTGGGTTCAGTCTCAGGTCTTTAAGTGCTTGGCTCACATCATCTCCTGTAATTGTTCTCAAATGTATTGATAGATGAGGTTCTTTCTGCCAAATCTTCACTAATGCTCTTTTCAGGGAAGTGTGTGGGGAAATGGTTCAGAACATGTTGCCCTTGTGGTGAACTGTGTGCGGTTTAATAAAGGCTTGAGATTCAACTGCGATGGTTTGCTCAATAAGCTTTTGAACATCGTCTTTGCTGACGCTGATTTCGGGCTTTAATCTATACGTTTAAAAATGCTTTGCTTCACCCTGTTTCTCCGTGCAGGTTTCCTGACCGCCCTGCCACAGTGTGTTAAGACCTGAACATCAACACTCTGTAATAACTTATTGACTGAGCTCGTATCATAGGTGGTGAAAATAAAGTGTTACACCAAAATGAGATTGTTGTGTATCAAAACAAATGTGCCAGCATTTTTTTTAAACAAGGAAAAACAAACATTTATTGAATTTTCTACAGTGGAAAAACTGCCAATACACTATACTACATATAAAAGCCTTCCAATTTTTTTGGTATGAAAAAGGTGACTGGAACAATGTGATGGAAGTACAGTAACAAAGTTTAAGCCTCACTGAGGCTGTCTGCAATCTGGGAGAATCCAGCAGCATTTAGAGCTGTGACCAGGTTCTCCACAGTAGCTTGTGTCCCCTCTCTGTCTTGCCATGCCACCAGCAGCAGTTTGGCCTGCATGTCAACATCTTCGCTGTCCGTTTCGATTTCTCGCAACTCTGCCGCCTTCACTTCCAAGTGAGAAGCAAGGGTCTTCCACTGAGCGCCCAGTTTGGCTGCTACGTCATCCATCTGCTGGTTTGTCACGAGTTTGCTCTGAATGCTCGGACCTTGAAGAAAACAGAATAGGAGGGATATAAATAGCCTCCTGCTCCAAGATTGGAAATGAGCTAACACGTACACAATAAACTGATTTGATCGTAGGAAGTAGGAACTTGTAAAACACGGGTCAAGGTGGGTTGAAGCTTTCTGGATTATTAAGCTGTAGATATTGAGATATAAATACATGTAAAGTTGGAACTGAGGATCATTCATTCAGTCTTCAATTATGGGTATAAAAAAAAAAAAAGCAAGTGGGGAAAAGCACAGATGTAAATGCTGTTTCACAGTCCAGTATTTTGCATTTTGGCTCACTGGAACATTTGCATATATACTGGTGCAAGTGATATCAGCCATGTTCATAGATACTTGGACAATGACATATTTTTTGTAATTGTGCCGTTGTACACCACCACAGTGGGATTCAAATAACATGTGACTGAAGTGCAGACTTTCAGCTTTAAATCAATTGGTTTAACAAAAATCTAGCAGTAAATGTTTAGGAATTACAGATTTTCTTTTCTAAATAAATAATCCCTTAGCATAATGGTGATAGGAAGGCCCCAACCACACTTTCTTAATGTAGGCACCAATGGGAGTACTTCTTCCATGATCATGACCAGTGAGATCCTCACCATCACCATCTAACAGGATGCAACGTGTGGTAAAGCGATACTTCGAGCTCTCACATTATTTGGTATTTCACGAAGTTCTTTCTTGATCATTTTGTGCAAGCAAAATTTACCAACGTCAAGAGTCTCATGTTAACAACGCCACAGCCCTAGTTATTGACCGGCCCCAACCTAGCATGAGACATTATTATGCCATAAATAAACCCAATGATAGCTTTTATGTATAAATACATGCAAACATGCAAACTTTATGAACATTACGATCATGGCCAAAACGCTAGGGTCTAGTGATTCCCGTGCCTTTAGCTGAAGACCCATTAGCTGATCACTGTGTGCAAGTGATTCAATTCCAAATAATACTGTAGGAGGAGCAGAGATTCTTGTGAACTGCGGACAAATGGACAACAGACGCCTCACCATAGCGGGAGCTCAGTGGTCCTTCGGCTGGATAAGCTTACAGAAAAATCTGTTTTATTGTCTAACACCTATAACTGCACGTGAAGTCAAGAAGATCTAGTGTGAAATATAGATAAGTGACAACTTACTGTCATTGCTGTCTTTGAGAAGATTGTCTCCATTATCATCATCATCCTCTTCTCCTGTCTTTATCTCTTCAGAAGGGATGTCCTTCTGCATGTACGAAAGCAAAAGAAAACATGGTCAGCGGGTTTATGAGCACCATCGACTGGTGGAAACAGGTTTTTAAAGAAAAATAAATTTCTTACCGGTAGTTCTTTGGCCAACTTGCTAACCATGCTGTCGAGGTAGTCTGCCAGGCTCTTGAACTTCTGGTTTGTGGGCTGAAAGAAGTGTGGACTTCTCCTGGACAGCAGCCTCAAAGCCCGCCAGCCGTAGTTTGGGTTTCGCACAACCCTACAAGGATTTACAGGATTAGAGATAAAGAAATCAGAAGGAAAAAGAAATCAGGCTCTAGAAGGAGGGTGGACAATAACATCTGAAAGTTTTGTAAAAGCCATCTTACTTGTACTCCTCCTCCACCATGTTGGCTGGGTCGGCCTGTTCAATAGCTTCTGCGAAAAACTCATCCAGTGACGGCATGAACTCTCTAAAACAAAGGCCTCGGGTGTAAAGCAGCAAATCGACAGGGTATATATAAAGAAGCTGAACGTGAACTCTTTTCTGGACCACTGACCTGCTGTCTGACTTGCAGGCCTCCATGTTGTCATGGTTTAGGTTCCACAGCCGAGTCAACTCATCACTAACAAAAAGACAAGAAAAGCTTGAATTACCAGTTACAGTTTCACTACATTTAGAACAATATTGCAGCAGGACGGACACCAATACAGAGTGAAAATCTGAGATCAGTATTTATTTAAAAGGAAAAAAAAAAAATCTTCACATCACTCCCCGAGCCCATCCTCTGGATTCCATCACATACTTTCCCATAAAAATCTTGCGGTCTGGCCCTTTTCCAAGGAAGTCCTCTGGAGCTTGTCTTTTCCTTGTGGGTCTTTTGGGTTTGTCATCTACTGTTCTGTTAAAGAGGAAAACAAGCAGGGCCACCTGTTATTTTGGCATGCTACCCCACATTCTATGCTGCTGTAAAATATGACTAAACCAATGCGTAAATCAAATAAAATGATTATCTGCCATGACTACTTAGTAACATTACACTGCTGTACCTTTCTTTCACAAAGCTCGGACATCCCTCGTTTTTCCAGGCATTCCAGTTCTCCTCTGTGTTGAGGATGTGCTGTCAAAGATGACAAACATTTACAGTGTGACCAGTGCACAGAGAACAAAAGACTTGACAAACTGTGAGCATATAAAGAAAAGCTTCATTTAAGCATAGTGGTATTTCTAAAGCATGGCTTACCTCAACCATGATGGCAAACTTGTCTCCATCAGGAGGGATCTCCCTCAGCAGCTACAAGAGTGGAGCACAGATTAAAGGGCATTTATAATAGAAAGTTAGGATTCACCATTGTTTCTGAACATATTAGGAGTCCACAAAATATAAGAAAAGACCATTTGTGTTTCTTTTTTTCCCTCCACAGACCAAAAGGCTTTTCTGAAACAGCTGTTCAGATTTGCAGCTCGGAGTGACGTCCACTTAGAGGGAACCTAACTTGTTTTTCATCATTTTGGCTCATAATATGGTCAGCTCAGACTCACATTTCAGGCTGTGAGCACAGAAGCCCCACGCACCTGCTATTCAAACCTTCTGTTTGTGAGGGGCAGCCAATAAGAAGAAAGTTGGCTTAAAGGGAGAACAACTTTTAGGTAAAGGTGTTAAAGCGATTAGTTGCAGACAGCACATGAAACTGGCAGAAAAATAATAAGGATTTGGAAGTTAGCACAGAAGCTCCACTTTAAATTCCAGATGAACAGCTGCAGATTCCCAGAGCCATTTCCTCTCAAGAGTCGAGCTATGAGTAAATCGTGCCAAACGTGCTGCTGCTGCTGGCTGCAAGAACAAACACAAGAGTCTTCATGCGCTACCGGCAGCCAAGAAACTGAAGAGCCAATGTGTTGCCTTTATTTTTTAATGTTTATGTGTCCAAACAATTACAAAATTCCTAATCAGTACGGTGGTAATATAGTAATGTGGCTAATGTTAATATTGGCTGGGATCGCATGCTTGGAGGAAAAACTGGGTGGACTGTGCCTGGGTTTATTGTGTTGTTACCTTTCATGCGTGAGTGCAAACTGCATCTACTTCACTACTACTGTCTGCGTTCACACAATATAATCAATTACTGATTTGATGTCTCACATAGGCATTTTCCACCCTGCTGCTTTTTATAACTATGGCTTTTCTCACAAAAATCATCATATACTCAGTTAATATACAACAACACTGATTACAACTGTTTTCACACAGTCAGGTAATGACTCAGAGAAAGATCCGACTGACTGTCAACTGACCTCTCTCTGAAGAGAACGCGAGGAGCTTCAGGGGTCTACAAGCTTCATACAATGAACACTCTGCGGGGACCTAAAACTTGCAGCAACTTGTCTAAATAGGGGAATGGGTTTTTGATAAGCCCCCATTAACAGACAGCCAAACTATCCAAATGTTAGATCTCAGATCCTCACCAAAACAAATCAAAGATCTGGTGTCACAGTGGATTTTCCCACACTGGGGTCCTAAGACTGTCAAAATACAAGCAGGCAAACCATGCACTAACACAAACTTGTACCAACTTGCAGTATTTTTTAACCCATGCATGCATGGGCACACACACACACACACACACACACACACACACACACAGAGCTGTTTGGTTGTTGGATTAAATGCTTATATGAAAATTAACTTGACATTTGTTAAAAAGAACAATTTTGAATAAATTGCTCGTTTTCTCTGAAATCTACTACATGAGTATATACAGAAAATTGTGACCTTTTGGTACACTTATAGCACATTGTTGCTCGAAGGCAACAAACCAATTTCTGGTGAGGAGGGGTGGGGGATTGATATATTAACAGGGACCCCCAAGCTCCCAAAAAATATAGAGTGAAATATTTTTTTCTCCAAAAAACTAAAATTCATGCCATAGAGGGTTAGGCTGCTTTATTTACTGACTGATTACAGTAGCCACTAGCGCATCTGTGTCGGCATAACTTGGGACTGACCTGATAAACCAGTTTAGTCGTCTCTTCAATCCATGCCGCCTGGTCATCATTCAGAACACAGTTGGAACTATAAAAGGAAAAAAAACATTTAAAAAAATTAGACTTCCTAACAACCAATAACAACCAAAACTTTAACAGACAAAATCACGTTTATTTACAAGGTCAATGCAGAGACATGGCTCACCTTTTGAACTTGACCTGACCCTTTAGGTACTGGAAGAGGATCAGGTACTGGAGCAGTATGTGCCGCCTGAAGTTGCTGTCGCTGAGTTGCAAGTCCATCAGCTGGACATAAAGATAAAAGTTAGGTCATGTTCAACTCCTGTCTTTCCAAATCAGCACGTTTAATGGAGATCAGTGATATATACACCAATCAAGTGTAACATTATGACCACCTGCCTAATTTTGTGTTGGTTCCCCTTTTGCTGCCAAAACAGTCCTGACCTCTTGATAGACTCCACTAGACCCCAAAAGGTGACACAAAGATGCTAACAATAGATCCAAGCAAGTTGCGAAGTGGGCTCTCCGTGGATTGGACTTATTTGTCCAGCACATCCCACAGATGCTTGATTGGATTGGGATCTGAAGAATTTGGAAGCCAAGTCAACACACCAAACTCGTTGTTGTGCTCCTCAAACCATTCCTGAACCATTTTTGCTTTGTGGCAGGGCATATTATCCTGCTGAGGAGGCCACAGCCATCAGGGAATACGGTTTCCAAGAAAGGGCGTACATGGTCTGCAAGAATCCTTAGGTAGGTGGTACATGCCAAAGTAACATCCACATGGATGGTAGGACCCAAATTTTCCCAGCAGAGCATTTCACTGCCTCCACGGACTTGCCTTCTTCCCATAGTGCACCTGGCGCCAGGTGTTCCCCAGGTAAGCGACACACACAACCATCCATGTTATGTAAAAGAAAATGTGAGGCTACCTTTTTCCACTGCTCCGCGGTCCAGCTCTGATGCTCATTGTTGGTGCTTTCAGTGGTGGACAGAGGTCAGCATGGGCACCCTGACTGGTCTGTGGCTATGCAGCCCCATACAACAAACAGCGATGCACTTTGTATTCTGACACCTTTTTATCTGAACTTTTTTGGCAATTAGAGCTATAGTAGCTCATCTGTTGGATCGGACCACACAGGCCAGCCTTTGCGCCCCATATGCCTCAGTGAGTCTTGGCCACCCATGACCCTGTCACTGGTTCACCACTGGTCCTTCCTTGGACAACTTTTGATAGATAGTGACCACTGCAGACCAGGAACACCCCACAAGGGCTGCAGTTTGGGAGATGCTCTGACCCAGTCGTCTAGCCCCCATAACCTTTTCTCTCGCCTGACCCACCAGAACGGTGCTCTGTTTTGGTCTTTGGACCCTGAGGTTTACAAATTGAGCCCCTGGAGTTCCTCTTCTACTAAACAAAACACAACTTTGGCAGTGTGGTCCAGCACACCATGTAGGAAGAGAACCTGGAGAGTGAGTGGGGCTCGCAAATGTAGGAGTGAGTGAGTGTGGGCTGCAGGGCAAGCAGTTTGGAGCTGATTTGGATGACCAGACACATCCACACACAACACACTTGAGGCAAAGATAGATAAAGAGTAACCACCCAAGACATTTTAATGACTAGAACATGTAGTTTGTAAATGTGTTCATGGGGTTTAATCACTGCCGGAAGGACTCTTAAATTAGCATGGTATTGAAATGAAGTCTTCTCACCTTCTCGCTTGTGAGAAACTTGGCAAAGTAAACATGTTCTCCGCCCGATGCTCTCAGCTCCTCCAGCTTCCTCTTAGAGGCCTGCATGTCATCTAGCTTATAGCTTTTGAATACCGCTAGAGTCTCATCTGAGAACTGCGTAGGACAAAAGAGTGATCGATTACTTTTTAGCATATACGTGGATATTTGCTATGACACGAAAAATGCAGAGGAGGGATCTGACGTTAGGAAAACATTTTTCCTCTCTGCTTTCTTTCCCGTAGTAAGATGCATTACCTTAAGGAATGTCATCCATGAGAATTTATCGTAACACTGCACTGGATTTCTGAAGTAGTCCTGCAGCGTCCAGAACTTTCTGTACAAGTTGTAGTCGATTGGAATGGAACTGCAATAGAACTGAACATCAGAAAAGCTGCCAAGCAAAATGGTCACTTGAACAAACAGAACAGAAAACAAAACAAAACATTAGCAAGTCTTGCGGTTTATTTTTGAGGAAGACTAACTTACCATGGCGCTGGGGCATCATCCTCTCCCATTTCTCCTTCCTCCACTTCCATACCATCCTCCTTTTCTTCTGTGTGCTATAAAATGGTAAGATGCCTTTACATTGACATTTTTTGATTACTTTTAAAATGCTCACAGTCATAATCAGATCTGTACCTTCTGGCCGAGAGTGCTTTCTTGTTCATTTTTGTTGAACACTGTTATATTGTCTAGATTAAACTGGCTCTGGAGATTGAGGCCTGGAACAAAAACAAAATAAATGGACAATACAATCAGTCAGAGAAGCAGAGGATGTGGTTGCCCACCTACTGTGAATGATTGTTAACTGCGTCTTCAAATGGTTTATGCTGGCTTATTTATTTAAGAGACAAAATACTGCTGTTCTTACCTGATTTTTCAGACAGAGGGAAGAGACGCGCCAGGAAGAGTTGGATTCGCCCACAGAATACTGTGTTCTGAGATTTGGACAACCGCCTTAAAAGATCTACACAAATAGAAAAATATATGAGCGACTGCTCTGCATTTTAAAGATAAAAAGTTGTGTCAAAAAGTATAAGGTCTTTACCGTTGCACATCCTCAATAAATAGTTCTTCCCCGCAGTGTAAAAGGAGTTCTGGGAGAAAAGAAGAGCGCAGCTTTGGTGATCTAATAATCTATGCAGGACAACTATGTGGAGGCCTTTACTAAACAGCTGGAATTTTTTTACCGATTTCCAGGTGGAGACGTTCTCTTCGACAAAGGAGAAAATTCTGTCACACAGGTCTAGAGGAAGACAGTCCAGCACGTCTCCCAGCAGGACGAAAGGGGTTGTAGCAGAACAGATGCCTGCAGTGGAACAAACATCTTAGTAAGTTTCTTCTTACTTTAAGTAGATTTAGCAGATTGCAGTCAGCTAAGTTCTGCTTTTTTTTTTTTTTTTTTTTAACCGCTGCCAATTCAAGTGCATAAGGAGGAGTGGTGGCCTAGAGGAGACAAAAAGGGTTTGAGGGACTGAATTTCGCTGCATGTATATGTGACAAATAAAATTGTTGTAATCCTAGCTGCTGGGTCGCATGTCTAATCTGCTGACAATAAGTAACTGCGATAATATCAGGAATAAATAAGCATGTTTATGCACATTTTCACACGTTAGAGCCCTGACTTCAGTTAAGGAGATGAGGCTTGAGGTGAAAAATGAAATTTTATTAAGGTGCCAGTGGCGTTGTTTGTTTCCTTCACATTTTTGTTTCTTTGGTGAAGGGGACCCCTTCTCTGACAGTCAAACATAGGTATGATCCTTCATATTTTGAGTCTGAAAGTGGAGGCACAAACTGAAATGTCCCCACATGGCATGCAAATGCCTACGACTTCTCTTCTCCTCTGCCTTCAGCGTTTTACGTATGTGGACCGTCTCTAATCACATACGTAAAACGTGATTAGTTAGAAGTGAGATGTCCTTTCGGCCACTGTAGTTAGTGGGGGAACATGGCAGATTCCACAAACTGCAAACCTGTTCCTATGTATTTTTAATGGATTAATTATAAGTTGCTGAGTAACTTACTTTCTGTAACGGCATCAATGCTCAGGTAAATGAGAGCCAGGAAGTCATCACAGCTCGCCTTCTGCTCAACCTGCAGACAAAACACTTGTTTTAGGATTTTGAGATTAATTTAATAAAAAAATGTTTACCAGAAAACAAACAAACAAAAAAGATTTCTTACAATCTGATCACCAAGAACTCCCCTCAGAGCCTGATCAAGAGTGGTCTTCTTTTCCGCCTCACTGTAACATGAGAAGGACGAGCGGTCACTAAAGATGCATACTTTCCTAAATAATAGTACTATAACTATAATACAGCATAGTAAATGGTGCATTCATAACCTGCAACAACAAACAACTTCACTTACTTTCCCGAGATCTGGCTAAAAACACTGATCAAAGGTTTGACGTTTTTTCCAGCCAGAGCCTGCACGGCAGAAGCCTGAGGTTGTGTGACAGGGAAGAAGAGAAGGAAGAGGAGGAAGAAAAGGATATTTGTGAAAGCAATGACATCGTCAGTTAGCATCTGCGATAGCTTAGCTTCACTGGTTATCTGCTAGGGCAACAGACCAGAAACAAGAGATATGTTACACCAACAAACCCAGGCTATGATTTAAACTAAGATATACAACATATAACTGCACATATGTTTCTACAGGGCTGCAACTGTCTGATTTCTCACCGTAAATTTGTCTTTAGCGTCGACAAAATTAAATGAGGACGGCGACATCGTCTCTCGCTCTGGCAACCGGAAGTACCGACAAACTTCTTCCGTGTGAAGAGGTCGAAAGTGTTTTCTGTTGTATACCATATTAATTTGCTAATTAGATGAAATGTGATTGACAAAAATTTGCCTCACTTTATTTCCAAACCTAATAATCGAAGATTGATAATATCTAAAATTATTATTTTTTAAATACAGGTTAAATGAATGCACATTGCTGCCAGCACTAGTAAGCAGCTCCTGGATCTATTCTCCTTAAATGGAGGATATTTGGCTTTGTTTAAAAATTTTGTATGAAACATAAGATGATGTTATTTGGGCTAAGTCAAGCTTAATGATTGTATTACAATGACAAGATGCAAGACAAACTTAAACTAATGGGTATGTCAGCTTGTTATGACTGAAAATAAGATTCCATCCATAAATCAAAATTTCGGGTTATTATCTCAAAATCTAACGCTACTGCACACATTTTGATGGTACAACCTGAAAATTATTCAACATCATTTACTGATTTGCTTTGGGCCATTTTATTGCCAAAATAATTAAAAAACAAATTTCAGACACACCCTGTCCAAGATATTACCTACAATGGTATAAAATTACAGAGAACTACAGGAAAATGTATTAATTCATAGATCATAAGAGCAATAAAAACACCAGAAATGTTTCCAAAATTGTCAACAAATTATGAAACAAAGAACTGAAAAACACTAGGCCTAAATCAAAATCTTAAGACTGGTGGAGGACCTGCAAACGAGGGCAAACACCACTTAGATTAGACAGGAATAATGAAGAGCCAGGAACCTTTGGATAACATACCAGTCTGTGAGTATATTGGCACTTCTCCCTTTGCCTTTTCTTTTTCTCCTTTCAAACTTTCCACTGTTTTTTTCATCTGATTTGAAAAAACTTTAATCTACATTTTTGAAGTATTTTATTTGACATTTGGATGAACTGTTCTTCTCTCGAGGAGAATGTCCTATGCAGAAAACTGAAGACATACAAGGCTGTTTACCCTCCACGTTCTCAGAAGCAAGGGTAGCAAAATCTTCCAGTAATAGTCACCAAAAAAGGCCCACTACCCATGAAAGGCTGGCTATTGAATTTCATGAACATACACTTCACATCTTCATGAGAGCATGAAATAAACAACTGGAAATGTAGATGAAGGACAGACATGTGCAGCTCTCTCACATGTCATATCAAAATTGAAATGTATGAAAGAGAAATTTTAATACCTGATGCCAGATGCTGTTTCTGTTTATGCAAGATTCCAGACAAAATGGAAAATCTTACTTGTAAAATGTACTTTATTTGTTTGTTACATATGGCTGAATGAATGTGGTCTGAGCAGAAGGGTGGAAAGGTAAATGTTTACTGAAACTGGCATAATGCAAAAGCATCTCTGTGTGCAAGTCCTTCTCTGTAGTCTGAAGCAGCTGGTGGTACATCTGGATTGTCTGACTCTTCTGTTGGGTAATCTTAGCATCCACGCTGCTTTTGGTAAACAGCGCTTGCAATGATCACATTGCAGCATCTTCTTGGTTTGAACTGAAGTGCTTTGCAAAGGCACACAGAAACAGCTCTTCCAAACATGTGTTCTACCAGACCCCTATAATGAGCACACGAGCCTGGTTGTAGCTCCGTTTAGTGCAAGTATGGTGTAAACAAAAAAATTCTTCTGAGCAATATTTGATTATTCTCTCCACATTCAAACGCAGAGATTCGTTTAGGAAAATACAGGAATCATGAGTTGCACCTTTCCAATGCACAGCATTGTTTTAAAACTGTATCTGGAGAGTGCATACACTGTGGACATTTATGGAAAAACAATTTTTGTGATGTTTTTGGGTATACGCATTATATGTGTTCAATCTATGCAACCTATGACTCCTGGGAAGTTCCCATATTTGTTGAATTGTACTTTGTAGCGTTGCATCAGGGAGGTTGGTGTCCTTTCAGTTCTCAAACAGCTTGGTGAATGCTGTGACTGTTGGTTCGCTGACCCCACAGAAATCCCCAGTTTCTCTGCGGAAAGTACCACATGCCAAAAACCTTAAAGTTATAAGCACCTGGTATAAACTAGTACAGGCTATCCTCACAGATGAAAGCTTGGATTCCAAAAGTGTAATAATTGCCACACCATTTCCTTTATGCATTTGAAAATGATCTCTAAAACTGCTGCAATTGGTCACTTCTGTTGGCAAGAAATTGTCTAGCAAAACAAACAAACAAAATTAATCTGAAGATAAACCTGCGTCCTGTGAGGTTTATCTAAGGCTTCAGTTTAGTCCTGGAGTGGCTCTAATCTTCCTTCAAGAAATCAGTGCATATAATTGAGGACTAGGCTAAGTCCGTTTATACTACTATTTCAAACCGTGACTTAGAAAGTTAATTTCTGTTAATCTGGTTTAAAAGGCTGTTTTAGTCTAGGATTTGGCTTAATTCATTAACTAATGATTTAACTGCATGTTGACCCCTCAGTGCGGCCAAGTGGATGGATCCAAGTTAGGCCAGAAGGCGGCAGTGTTTCATACCATTTAGTCCTGTGTTACACTTTAAAGCATGGGGGTCAAACTCTAGTTAATGGGCCACATATAGGGCAGTTTGATCTCAGATGGGTCAGACCAATAAACAATCGCATAATATCCCACTTTTAAAAAAAATTTAAGTAAGCAAAAGTTTAAATTTAATAGTCAATCTATTTATAAAGCCGATGATAAACTGGCTGAGATTAAAAACAAAAATAAGTGCAGCTTCAAAAATATGCCTTATGAAAATAATAAAGATTTTAATGCAGTTTTCACACTTTGCCAAGCCATGCAGATTGCCTTTGAAAGCTGCATTCATTGCTGTGTTTGCATACATAGGTGTATGCGTGCGCATTCTCAATCTAGAAAAATTTGACATTCACCCTCTCCTGGTGATAAGCGTTTCTCATTTCTATGTCTAAAGCATAGAGGTGGTACTAAAATTAAAATTCTATTGTAGGCGTCCTACGTAGGTAGCTATCAGGTCAGGGACAGGCCAGTGTGTTCAGGTTTGGCCTTCAGTGTTAATGAGTAGACCTGATAGAGGTCGTGCTGATGTGTTTTTTGCATGTGTCTTTGTGAAGGAACGTTTCCGTGTGTTGTGGGCACACAATTGACATCGCAGCTACTGGGCTGCAGGGCTTGAATGCTTTGATATGATCTATTGTTCAAAAGGTCACACGGAACATTGAGCTGTTATGTCAATCATTGAAGATCCAGTCTATCGTTATTTTATTCATAAATTAAAGCTGTTTTAAGATAAATGGTGGATTTAATTGTTACCTTGTTGCATAAAATATAAGACAAATTTGATGCTGTATTTACAGATATTATAAAACATTATAAATGTACATGAGATAACTGCATGTACATATGCATGTAATGTGTTTGCGCATTAAAAAAAAATGTAGTGCAGGGGTGGCAACCCTTTGATTCTCGCATGCATTGTTGCTTGCTCCTTAATTTTTATAGAAGTTGTATGAACACTGTGGCCTGTGTTGCACTGTTTTCTTACATGCAGGTTTTCAGGCCTGAGACTCTTAAACTTGTCTGTAGATGCGGGACCAGCCACTTCCCTTGACAAGCCTTCCAAACCTTGCCATTATGATGTCTGTTAACCGATCCTACGAGGGTTGTGCTGATGTTTGGAAAAACACACTAAAGCTGTGAGAATGCAGTATGCATGAATGTGTCATGTAGAAAGAGCCGAGGGATCATTTTAATCACTGCCTGGTTGTACTGGTCATAAAAAAGGGGAAGCGAGAAGCGTGCTGCTCTGCACTTTTGATCGGCACCTCGTTTCTCACACGGGGTTCTGTTCACAGTTCGCCAGATGTCCAACTACACCCAACCCCCAACAACGCCCGCTCTCTGATGCAGCTTCTTTCTGGATGTTTGCCAAAAAAAGCAGAAATGTCGCGAGCATGGCTGGCGACTCTTTGCTTGTAGATTAGAGCCCAGCAAAAGTCAGTATGTGAAGACAGGTAATGTGGGGTTAAGGTTAAGCATTAAGGCAAGAAATCAAAGAAAGTGAGCTGCAACCTCATATATCTTGCTAAGCAAGAGGGGCTATTTTAACATGTTCTCTCCGATTTCAAGTTCTGTGAAAAGAACTCTAACTCTAATAAATCGATCTCTTAACACTGTGCTACACTGTCAGTGACAGCAAGTGTTAGAACTGTAAGGTGAGGCTGCAACTAAAAACACTAAATAGGATTTTGCACTGATTGCTTATTAAAAATTGCCCGGTCTTCATGAAAGTTGCATTAAAAGACACTCAGACTAAACTAATAACACACAAAAAATATCTTTCCTGTCTGTTTATTTCATGTTTGCATTGCAGCTGAAGGACATTGCATTGAAAATATTAGAAGTAATATAACAAAATGATTATTTTGAGGGCGCTTTTGGGTGGAATAGTCTATTTGCACTCTGAAATCAGTTTAAACCAGGTCAGACATCCTGTCTCAGTTGTTTATTTTGTCTAGATAAATATAATTAGAGGCCCACTGGATGCTCTCCGATGCCAAGTTATGGAATAATCAGGGACAATATGGGAGCCAAATAATTTGAAGAACACTCTCAGACAAAATGCCTGAGGGGCAACAAAAAGAGCTTTGTCCATGTTGTTGGGGACAAGCTTCAAAACAAGAGGCTACGCACAATGCTCTGACCCTGAGGTTAAGCACACAAAGGAAGAAGATTTTTGACTAGCCGCTGTCATGTGACTGAGCTCTGGGATTCCACCACAAAAACCACAAAAAAAAAAAGAAAAAAAAAACATGCGAAAAAGTGTCATCATGTTAAATAATGGAGACAAACCCATCAGAGCGGTTTTCCACTGTTGCCATCGGCCACATAGTGCACATAGATAAATATTTTCATCTGATTATTCGAGCATTTGAATCTAATGAAACACAGTGATTCTTGCAGGCTCTGCAGATCGTGTAGGCTTTTCCTCTCGCTTATGGCGCCAGTCTGTTTGTTGAAATCATGCATTATGTTGTATTAAGCATGCAAGCAGAGTGATTTTCCATCGTGGCCTTCACCTGCCAAGTGCTGTCACAATAGCTGGACCTTTACTGCTTCACACGGCATTGTAAAAAAATTTTTTTGTTAATGATCATCCAACGCAGAGCAGAAAACGAGGAGACGTGCATCCAACCGCAGCAGTTATCCAGACAGGTGTTTAAGCTTACAATAACTCGCATGTATTCAAACCTTGGCTGACTGCCGCCAGACTGCGGGGTTCCTGTTGGGAAATGTTCACCTGTGGGGATTACAGGCGTATGATGGTTATTCAATGATTAGCCCGGGGTGTGGGGACCATCAAATATCCACGAGTCGTAAAAACGGGATGTGAGAGGAGCGCATGCACAGATGGAGAAAGGACATTCTTATGACACAGGCAAAACAGGAAATTTCCATTCTGGCCGTATTTTATCTAATCATGTTGGGAAGAATTTTAGCGTGCTTGTATGTGCAATTACCTGATCCACATCCTTGTGTTGTTTCACAAGTGCAGAGAGGATTTTGGGATGGTTGCCAAACACCTTAATAAGGCATACAGATTGAGATGCATTGTAAAGGAAGCAGTGCCAAAGCCAGCCAGACGTAAACATACATTATTCTGGTGAGTACAAATAACAAATAAGGATGCACTTACTTTGAACTTTGTCTGGTAAACAGTTTCACATGAAAACGCAGAGAGTGGACTAAAAAGCATCTTTATCATGAGAGCCATTGTTCAAACAGCACATGGAATGCAAGGACAATTGTCAAGACACACACACTGCAAAATAAGAATAAAACCAACAGTCATTTTAAAGTAGAGTAAAAAAATATGCGGTGACAGACAGAAAAGCTAAAATATTTCACATGACTTGGCCCTGGAGTGTTGTTGTCCTCTCTAGCGCTCTCCCTTGAACCATTTTCTTCTTCTGGACCATGAAGCAGGATGCCAGTGCGAGTATTAAAGTTGCGTGCTTGTGGTTACAGAAGGAAATCATAGATAAGAGATGCCGCTATGCCGCCACACATCGGCCTCAGCCAGTACACCTGGAACGAAAGCAGAAATTAGTTTTGTCTTTGACAAAATAAAATGGATAAAGAAAACTGTCTTTTAGACAAACAGCTTCAAGCCGTCTGCTGACACTACCCAGTGTTTTTCATTTTGCCTGGCATCAAAGCTTGTCCAAAGGAACGGGCACGGTTGATGCCGCATTCAGTGAAACTTATTTGTAAATGTAAAAACAAGCAGTGTGTGTATATATATATATATATATATATAAGATTTTTTAAGCTGGCAGTGAGTTGTTTATCTGCAAATTGTGTTATGTTTCCAGGCAAACACTCTTCAAAATGGTTATTGCCAGACCTTTATTAAAGTTGACACATGTTGCTGACTTGTGTTCAACTCAATGTGACACTTGTGTCGCCGCCTTTGCAGCTGTGATTTGCTGCACTTGCTTTCTGAAACCCCTGGTGCACCACCCAGACACACACACACACTCTGCAGACTTGTATAATGTAGCAGGGAGGAAAAGGCTTGACTCATAAACAGAGGGAAACCGCTCTGCCAGAGAGAAACCCAACAACACCGACTGTACAGGATATCTGATTGACAAAGTAGTTGGTCTCAAAAATGACCAAGTTTCATAAACAGTGCAAAAAGGCTCAGGCGAGCTTCAAACTCATTTGCCATTTTCCCTGAATGGCTTCCTTATTCACCCTCAACTTAATAAATTGAACCCTTGTTTCTACTCTGTTTTATATACAGTTAATGCACGCAATGATAGATATCAGGAGATTGGAGCACAATCAGGCAACTGCTGACTTTGGCAGTGTTCTCAAACACATGCAGATTGTGACTCACAGCTGTAAAGTGCCTAAGTCCCACTGACTTACCCAATAGCCAGGAGTACAGAGCCTATAACATCATTCCTTCACTCCTGACACAACCAGTTGAAGGCAAAAACTGCTCCTGCACTGACATTTAACTAAGCCAGCTGGACTTTAAGCATGGATGTATTTGTTTGTACTGGATGAAAAGTCAGAAGACAAAGGCAGCCTCTTAGCTCATTAACACTAAGATTCTTTGGGCTTAGAGTCATTCACAATGGCACAAAGTGAAACTGCCCAAAGCACCTGAGCCAGGATGTAGAATCTTAGTGCACTGATCTGGCTGTTAACCAGAAGGCCCAGAGTGCCCGCATGATTATAGAGTGCTCTGCTGATGTGCTTCAAACTTTACTAGCCAGTGTGGCAAGTATAAAATTCTGGAGCCGCAGCCCTCAAATGCCCAACTCTTTACTTCTGTCATCTTTGCTCCATAAAGATGTGTTAAAACAGATGCTTCACTGTAGTTTGTGCAGAAGGGAGAATTAAGATAAAGCAGGATGATGTGCTGTGCAAGATTTCATATGACAGACAACTCAAGTTGCAGTAGCTTTATTTGATGCAACAGCATTTGTTTTATGCAGACTGGCTCCTTTGATTATTCAACATCTCCATCATCCTCCAGAAGGGGCTCTGTTTCACATTTCTGTTTTGGAGCCTGGGAGAGCAAGATTCTTATTTTTTCTCTGAAGCTCTCATCACTGGGTGCCAGTACATAATTATACAGAAGCGCTGCCACCACGCCAGCACTCATCGGTCCAGCCCAGTACACCTGAAAAGCCAAAAAACATCCGTTTCAATAGGAATGACTCATAAGTCCGGTGACAAATCATATTTTCAGCTCTACAATACATACCCAGTGATCAACAAAAGACTTCTGGATAATTGCAGGTCCAAAGGATCGAGCTGGGTTGATACCACATCCTGTGTAGGAGATCTGTAACCCACAGAGGAAACCGCCACTTGTTTTCCTGGCTGTACATCAGCTGATTACATGTAAGGCTGATATACAGCCAGTTCAGGCCAAGCCAGCCTATTGTATCAGGCCACTGCAAGATGGAGAAACCATCTGCCAAATTAATGACATGGGAGATGGAGGGTTTTCATGTACTCACCCCAGCAAGATGTCCAAGCGTTACAGAGAATCCAGTCGCCAGAGGTGCAAAACTGCCAACATTACGTCTTTTGTCGTTGACTGCTACCATGCACAGGACCAGCTGAAGGGTGAGCATGAACTCCATGCCAAAACCTTGAGGTGGGCTGATTCCATTTAGCTACAAATGCAAATACAGCGGGGAATCACATGCTTTTATTTTTTAATGGCCTACGTTGTTGCAAGTAAGCACAAAAACTGAGCCAGATAACCAGGACTACTTTTAATGTCACTTCAGCACTCAGTTTAAAGCATACTGCTCAGGTATACTGCTCCTCTCATTCTCCAATTATAGAACATGTTATTTTGCATGACAGCTGCAAACAGTACTTACAATATGACATCAGTTAGCAACTGTTAAAGAGTTAAACTTGTCACTGGAGCAGGCTGAAGGCAATTCTTCAAATGCCTCAGTCCAAGTACTAAATGCCATTCATTAAGACCAACATTCAGGAGAATTGGAAACACATGGATTCCACCTTACCTTGTTAACGCCAAGTGAATCGTTATATTCTGGCCTAACACCATACACAATGGCACTGCCAACCACTGCCCCCAGCATCTGAGCAAGCATGTAGAAAAGAGCTCGGAGAAGACTCATATGACAGCTGGTCACTAGGCCCAGGGTGATGGCAGGATTCAGGTGGGCACCGCTAATGTGACCTATACACTCGCCTAACGTGGCAAAGGCCAAGCCGAAGGCAAACGACACTTTGAGCTCATGGTCAGGGTTAGAGTCATTTGGATCCCCTACTGCAGCAGAGAGGCCGACGAAGACAAAAATGATCATTCCCAGACACTCTGCCAGAACTGCCCTCCAAAACGACCACTGTTTAATCTCTGACATGGCTACTTGGATAACGTCAGGCTAATGCAAACAAACAGATTTCAAGTAGCATCTGAATGCTGCAGACTCTGACATACAAATTTTTTTTTACCAGCAGGCCACCTGAATAACATCTGAGTGACAGTCACTGGCATTTATCAAGTGTGCGGCTTTAACAAATCAGGCCTAATTAGAAACAGCTGAGAGATGGGCCTTTCACCCAGTGAGAACGACCTCCAGGTCTCCTGCCCTGCTCATTGCTTTTCCAGTTTAACTGGAGGCGATGCTACTTTTGCTGCTATTCAGAGCACATTTAAGACAAACAGCAAACCACGCCGACAGCTCGTTTAGCAACAAAAGGCGGAACTTAATTGAATGGATCCGAGAAATACAAAAAGTCTGTTTAAATAAACAGTGTGGTAAATGATCTGATTGTTTTCATTTTAATTAATAGAACCAAAGGCTAAATTTATCAATTAGTACAAAATATCACATGCAGCAGGCAGCAGCTTGCAATTAGAATTTTATCCATTGCTTGAGTCATCTTTAAATTTGCATTTTCATTAATACGAGCATATAATTTTAAATTTCCTAACAAGCTATCTTTCAAATGACTAGGGACTGATAATTTAATAAAGTAATGCGTGTTAAAAAAAAATGAAAAGATTATGGAAAGCATTGTCAATCATTTGGATTAAAAAGCCAAAGGAGACAATAAATGAGTGTGGGGTGTAGGTGCTACCATCATGCAAAACAGTTTTCCCATCTTTCAGTCTTCTTGTTCTATTCTGAGCAGGGGCACGCTGCGCTGAAGTTAACATCAGTCATTTGCCACCGTGAAGGAAATGGGAGCTTTTGAATTCATGACAAGGAAGCCAGCCCCCTGTTCCACTTCTCTGTGCGAAGGAACTGGCAGGTTAAAGGGTCACACTGCTTCTTGTCTTCATTTTAGAGGGAAGAACGAGAAGCCCTTCATACAGGCACATTTTACTTGGGCAGCACTGCTCCACACTCCATTTTTCTTCATCACACAAATGTATTTTTACTTGCACATCATTCTGATCGATGGTTCTGTTTTTAATGTTGGCTTCATTGTAAATCAAATAGTTTTCTGTCTGAAATCAGCTTGAGATTGAGTTTTAAAATGTGTTGCAATTTTGGCTATGTAGTATGTTCAGTCAGGAGAGATGCTAGCATCACTGGGATGACACAACATTTAACATATAAGATAATAATATATAAGACCAAGATAAGATGTAATGAACTGAACCTGCTGTGTATTAAAGCAAATGCGACTGAGGATACAGGATGTTATGATTTTTAGTCCTTTGACCTCTCCACCCATATTTCATTTTTTAAAGATCAGCTTTTTATCTTTTGGCACAGGCATATCTTTAAAGGTACTCCTTCATTCTGTAGTGTGCTGTAAGCTCAATATCCTCCCCGGGTGGTGGAGATCTCATTTTGGGGGGCAATGACCAACGAGCCTAAAAAATGCCTCTCTGTGCGTACACATAATTTTTCTGCTGCAAGTTTTAATGGAGCTAAATTAATTGCCAGTGCTTACAACTGAATAGCACAAAAATAGCACATGATTTCAGCAAGATTACACTCACCAGACAGTTTTTTAGGTACACATTGCTAGCACTGGGTTGGACCCCCCTTTTTGCATTCAGAGCTGCCTTAATTCTTCATGGCTTAGATTGAACAAGCTGCTGGAAACATTCCTCAGAGATTTTGGTCCATATGGACATGATAGCATCACACAGTTGCTGCAGATTTCTCAGCTGCAAATCCATTAATTGGATTGCGATCTGGTGACTGCGGAGCCCATATGAATCCAGTGAACTCGTTGTCATGTTCGCACGAAAATGTGACACGGTGTGTTATCCTGCCGGGAGCAGGCGTCACAAGGTGGGTCAGCAACAGCGCTCAGGTGGGCTGTGGTGTTTAAACGATGCTCAGCTGGTACTAAGGGGCCCAAAGTGTGTCAAGAAAATATTCCTCACACCATTTTACCACCACAAGCCTGAGCAGTTGATACAAGGCAGAATGGATCCATGCTTTCATGTTTGACATGTTGCGCATTCAGAGATGCTCTTCTGCATACCTACATATCATAGCAGTCTGGCTATTCTCTTATTACATCAACAAGCCATTTTTGCGCAGAGAACTGCCATTTACTGCATGTTTTCTCTCTTTTTGGCCAGTCTCTGTAAACCCTCTCTGGGACCAACAACCATACCTCATTTAAAACCACTTAAATCACCTTTCTTCTCTATGCCTAATTGTAACGAGTTGCTGCCATGTGATTGGCTGATTTGATATTTGCATTAACAAGCAGTTGAATGGATGTACCTAAAAAAGTGGATATGACTTGTATTAGACGAGTAGATTGGTCAGAGGGAAATTTGCCTTTCATTTAGTGGTGTTATTTCTGGCTGTGGAGAGATTAGAGCCCACCAAAGCTTACCTTAATCCCTTGCCAGTGGGAGGATCTCATCATGTGAGTATTCGCCCCTCACTCCCCCAGCATTCAAATGTAAATAAGATACAAAGAGATTTTGTCCTCAAATTTGGCATTCCAGGTCCATACATACGAATACATATGAAGATGTAGCCCCTCAAATGAACCCCAGAGAGGGTTTATTGTGGTGCTTGTAATGAGAGGGGGGCCTCAGCCTACTAACCAAGAGATTATAGGATGGACACGGATGATTTAATCAAGCAGAAATGGAAGCAAGTCAAGTATATAATCAATATGTATGCTGGTCTGTTAGGCAGAGTAAAACAGCACTGACAACTTCAGAGCTTTTTCCTTCCAGTTGCTTTAAAACGGGCGAAAGAATGAAATGAAAATAAGGTGAGTTAAAAAAAAAAGTGTAACTACATCAAAGACTTTGACAAAATTGTATGTAAGTTTCTGTTGTTTGTTGTTTGACTGATTCATCAGCAAGTCCAGAGCATGAGATTAAAGTGCTTTGTGCAGAAAAGACTCTTGCTGAGCCTAAGTGGCTTTTCCTGACTAAAGATCCTAATCACAAACAGTTTTATGTACAGAACGAAGACAGATTCATCAATAGAGCCAACTGCAAGCCATTTTGTCTCGTTATCAAGATTTTCACTGTATATAAATGCCTTCACATTTAAAAAAACATTGCGCACACTGAATGAGTTACCCTAGAGCCTTTGGTCAAAAAAACACCCACCATCATTTATATTGGAAAAATCGAAAAAACATTTTGGTATGCAGCCAAGATTAATGAAGGACAGGGCAGTGAATACATATATTCTCTGTGAAAGTGCCTGAGCCTGTATGAGCTGTGGCACCTGGCCCAGAAGGGCTCTATTTAAGGAGTTACCCCAACCTCGCATAGCAAGCCACAACCTATATATCATTCAGCTGAATCCCCTCTATTAGAAAATGATGGTTGTGGTTGCCACAGATGTGCATAAGGGTAGTTAATTCGTTCTCTTCCATGGTAACCCCCTTTATTTATGTGAAAAACTTTAGACCACGAAAAAGCTCACATTTCTTCTGTTCTGCAGCTAGAGACATGAAACTGATACCAAATTGCAGCTAAATACATAATTTGCATGTTAATTAACATTCACAAAATCAAAGATTTAATAAAAAAAAATATATGGTTTTGATGGGTTGGTAGAAACTAGTATACAATACCCAACTTGTGGTAGTAAGCCATAACCTGTATATCTTTGTTCAGCTCTATTCAAAAATGACAGTTGTGGTTGTCACTGATGTGCATGAGAGTTTTTAATTAGGTCGTTTCTATGGTAACCTCTTAAATTTATGAAAAATCCATATATCAGGAACAATCTCTCCCATTTTCTTTATTTTGCAGCTACAGACATGCCACTGATACCGACTTGTAACTAAATGTTGTGTCCTTCATTTCAATATAAGTGTATATACAGTATATTATAAAATTATCATTAATAAATAATTATTATATGAATTATGTGTGTGATTGTGCCATGCTGTGTGCCTAGGATGACAAAAACCCAGGGACAAAATGCACTTTGACGAGTTGAACACTGTGCAGCGACTGCAGATGTTACTGCAGAGACCACTTTGCCTCTTTGTGGTGCACACAGCAGAAGCTTAATACTGACCTGCTCTCCTCAGGCTCAACAAAATGCTGCAGCCAGTGAAAGGAACTTGAGTGGTGGAGGAAAAGTGAAGTCATTTTGATTAAATGTCTGAGAGTCTCTTCCCGCAGTGTTGAATGAAGCTTAAGTGTAAGTTCAATAAAGTTCTGTCATCATCACTCTGGCTCAGTCTTTTTCGTGCCTGGTTTCTGCGAGCCAATCAGCGCTTTAAATCTCACTGCTCTCATGGCACTCCGCCTTTCAGACTCTCATGTGCGCAGCCCACCTCCTCCCCATCTCCACCTCATCCTGGCCAGTTAGAGATCCTTGTCCAAGTCTCCAACTGCTTCAAGTAGGGCAGGACCTCTGCCACCAGACTCTTGGAGTCTGGTGGCAGAGGCCCTACTTCCTACCATTGTTGGATATAGCGTGGTATATAGCGTCATCAGAGTCTAACTGCCAAACAGTTTATTACTCAAACTCTGTATTTCAATAAATCATGTTCAGTCCTACAGAAGTACCTCTCCTTATTGAAATACTATAATATTCAACTTCAGTTGTAGAGATAGACTGATGATGAAGATGATGAAGAGTACCAGTAAAAGTAAATATTAATCAGATGTTGGCCATATAGTGTACAAACTTCTTGCCTTCTTAATTAAACAGTATACAGCTGACTGAAAGCCGGGACCTGGAACAAGACGCTTGCACTTTCTCTGGGCTGTTTCCAGGGTTTGGAAAACCTTTTAGCCAAATTCCACATTGGAGGAAAAACGTGGTGCAGCTTATTATTATAGGAATTTAGATCCTGTGCCTAACTTTAAGTCAGTATATAATTTTTAGCATTTTATTGGTCTTTTGGGAGGGGCTTGTAAAAGAGATGGAAGAGAGGAGGTCTCTCTTTTATTTTTTTCATCTTCTCCAGATTTCGGGTTACTGTAGCTTTAATTAAAATTCAGTACTATCAGGTAACATTAATTATTATCTTTGCATGAACATTCGATTTTGGGTGTGATGTCAGGTTCCAAATCAGATGTTTTCTTCTCTTTTCTTTCTGTTTTTTAAAGTTGTATGACCTTTTTATTCGCATTCCACATTTTACATTTCATGGACTGTGGAATGCAGACCACTGTAGTTCTATTTGTTATTAAATAAAGCCAAGACTCGATTGCCAGCTGTCCAAACCTTTCTGTGCCTCGGGGTTGGTCAGATTTCTTAAAAATATGTAAAGGAATTTGCACAACTAAATAACAACAGCTAATGTGGGTCATGCATGCAGGTTTCCTTGTGGAGGCTGCAGGTTAAAATCTAGTTTTAATAGCACAATTATTTTAGTTACATAGTTCATTTTTCACAAATGTGCTTATGTGTAATCAAATCACACCCAGTCAGCCCGGCACTATAAATAGTTTTCTGCGTTCACTGTGTGCGCAGGAGGGTTGCAAAACAATAGATTGGATATCGTCTTTTTTTCCAAAGGAGCTTCTGTATGCGTGATAGGTTCGTGGTCATTGCGCTGAATAGGAAAAACCTAATTCATAATAACAAGAACACAGCCTTTTTAATATCCAGTGTTTTATTTTACTTAAAAAAGTCAGTGCACACACAATACATTATTCATCAGAAATAAAATGTGATTCAGACACATAGAAATATGTATACAAAAATGGCTCAAGTTCGAATACTGATAATGGAAAAAACAACACTCGACTCTGTCGGGAATTTTGGAGTTAACTTGTTTGAGCGGCACTTTGGATAAAAACTTTGTGCTCTTTCAAACAAAGGAGTGAAGTAGAAAGGAGGCACTAACTGACCCGTTGACCACAATCCTTATTGGTTACTTGAAAACAGCAGAAAAACACTAACATACTAGGCTTAATTCTAGAGTTTTTGTACAGGAGTATAGATATATACAATAGCATTTAATCTTTGCGCAGCGCTACTTTGACATCATCTCCACGGTTGTAGCATCGTTGCCTCCGTTAACATCGTAGTCACCCACTGGACCGCTGACCAGCACCTTCATGCGCTCGGGGAAGTCATCAAATTTGGGAGAAAGCAGGAAATCATACATAAGAGCTGCTGCTACACCACCGCACATCGGACCCACCCAGTACACCTACAAAGGAAAACTCTGATCAATCTCTGGCATCATTACAACACAAAGAAAAACACAGAGATTCCAGACGTGTTCAAAGGGCTTACTTTTGTCAATATTTCTAAATGTGAAACAATAGGAAAGTTAAAAATGATTAACATGCGCAGGAGGATTCACAAGTAATCGAGTCATCTGTCTGTCATGGAGTTATTGAATTATTTAAGCTTGACATATGACATGCATGCAGAATAATGTGAGGTATGTGTAAAGTGCTCCCCCCCTCTGACTCACCCAGTGGTCTGCAAAATTGTTCAGGATCAAAGCCGGACCGAAGGAACGAGCAGGGTTGATGCCACAGCCGGTGTAGCTGATCTGCAATCAGCAACAAAGAGGCAACATGAGAGAATATCTTCAGCTACGTGGTGCGGCGGCATAACAGAATCCTCTCATATTTGCTTAAACATGCACATTTGCTCACATATGACTGAGGATGAATATAAGGTACAACTTACAGCTGCCAAGTGTCCCAAGCAGACTGAGAGGCCAATGGCCAAGGGTGCAGAGCCGGTGACATCACGCCGTCTTTTATCAGTGACTGCAATGACACATAGCACCAGCTGGAAGGTTGCCAGAAGCTCTATGCCTACGCCTTGGCTGGGTGTGACACCGCTGAGCTGTAAAAGTTAAGAGAGGAATCCAAAACAACAATCTGTCAATCTTTGCCATTTAGATAGATTATTTCCTATCACAACCATTTCCTATCTAGCAGCTGCTGTCATTAGCCAGGAAGTCTGACAGCAATTTGGCAGTGCTGCAAAGCGCCACACTGCCTGTTCGTATTTCTTTCGTGGAAAACATGGTTATTGTGGTTCACATTATGTGGGGCAGTGCAGCTTCTGGGGGGGCAGATATCAGGTCCTACCAGTCTTGTTTTTCAGTCAGGAGACAGCTGTGGCTGCTCATTACAGATTGATGTAGCATTAAGTAATAACTGTTCATTCATTCAGTATTTATGTTGAGAATTCTGGAATGCAAAACCTCAATTTCCAAAAACAGATTGCCAAAATATAAGTGAGTGGACATTCCTATATATAGTTTTTAATTTATTTTAGCTGTTGCAGCATGGCATGCTTCAATAATGTGTCATCACTATTCATTAATAAGTATTGACAGAATGTCCCAAGAACAGTATAATCAGTGCCAATTCAGCACTTACATCCTCTCAGAAGTTTCAGTTTTCACTGTGAAGGCACCTTAAGGACATGCTGTTGTATCATCATATTGCTGTGCATTCATGTTTGTTATTAACGCAGGAATGTTTTCAACTTTTTTAAATGACATGAAATCGTGACATGAAGTTATAAAAAGTTTTTACTTACAGAGTTGAGGCCCAGTGATTCAGTGCCATTAGGACGTGTTCCATACACAATACCACTGGCTAGGGCTGAGCCCAGCATCTGGGCTATAATGTACATGACAGCCTTGAACACACTGATCTGGCAGCTGGCAAGCATCCCGAGAGTAACTGCAGGATTCAGGTGGGCTCCACTGATGTGGCCTAAACTTTGGGCCAGTGTGGCAATGGCCAGTCCAAAGGCCAGTGACACCTTCACCTCCTGGTCTGGATCGGTGTTGTTTTTGTTCCCAATAGCTGTGGCGATGCTGAGAAAAATAAAAAGGGTCATCCCAACCAGTTCGGCCAGAACTGCCCTCCAGAAATCCTTGCTCTTGAACTCTCTCATTTTGGCAGCTGTGGGTTGGAGCTGGTCCGCTGTAAAATGTACTCACAAACAACAGCAACAGGCTGCATATATAAGGCCTGGGCTGATAATGGTTAGTGGGCGGGCTCTAAAAAACTGAAAGAGAGGGCCACACTGAATTAATGAGAAATTCAAAAGACTGGGCTCTCATCCCGCCCTCTGTTCACTCACCCTCCCTCCTCTCCCTGTCCTCTGGCCCATCTCCCACTACCCTCCCTGTGCAGTACTTTCAAATCTTTTGTGAGTAATAGAACTGGGTCTTCAAATAGTTACATCCAAAGCTACATTTTCCACTCATGCAAACATTTACAGGTTTTCAGCAAAGTCTTTTATTGTGAGGTTTTTAGTAGCAAAAAAAAAAAAGTGTTTGCTTTAAATAAAAGTTCCTTAAAAACACACATGTTCATCTAAAATTCAAATGTTCTTGTTTTTATTTATTCTAAAGTTGCAAAATTACATTTTAGCGTAAGTTCATTCTTCATTGTACTCACGCCTTGGACAGCACATGAGGGAGTGAGAAAGAAGACAACACCCAAATAGTCATTTCAGGCTTCACTCTCTCTCTCCACAGATAAGGTATTCAACCTTTACAAGAACACTGAAAGGACAGTTCACAAGCCAGCCTGTGACAGAGAGACACACTTTAAGACAATGAAACATTGGGAGAATAAAAAGCCATAATGTGCTTCTTGTCAAGTAAAAATTTAATACACTGGAACCTTGTACAACAAAAAAAATGAGGACTTATAAATGAGTCAGACTGTCAGTCTAAAGATAAGTAAAAATATTTTTTCATGCCACTGGATTAGAAAACATTGATTTGGAGGGCATAATCTTTTGGGATTTAAAATGGGGGCACAGTTGTTTTAGATAGTAATAGTAATTCATTAACTGAAAACGTGTTATCTAAATAATTATTAGTTATTTGGTTGACAGAAAGTTAGAGCATGAGTAGGGACAGAGTGAAACATCAACTCTGTGAACTGAGCTGCCTGTTACACCTGCACCCCAAGTCAAGGCTGTGAACAGCAGCCAGGCTGCTTTTGTAGGTGACTTTCTGAGGAGTGCCTGATTCAGTTAACATTACCAATTATAATTTCCTTCGCAGTACACATATGCTGACTTGGCATGTAGGACTTACAGTATATGTTCACACTGTCTTTTAACCTCTTCATTTCCCTTCTTTGACCACCTGAATGACCCATACAGTTCATTATTTCACACTTTTGTCTTTATTCATAAGAACCTTATTTTTTAATCCCTCTATTTTGCGTCAACTTTTAAGCATCAAAGCATTTCATTTAACCAAAGGATGACTTTGTAATTATTAACTTTGCCAGCTTGTACATTTACATCACTGGCTCATATCTGCACGTCCTGGGAGTGACCTGGGACTGTGACAGAGGCAAATTCACAGCTGTTGCCTTGCACAACCTTTTTTTTAAGGGAAGGTTGCACCTTTTGGAAATCTGCTCATTCAGTAACGTGCGTGTTATCTCTGATGTTGACATTCACTGACCGTAATGAGTTTCTGTAATATCCTCCTGAGAAGCGAGTAAAAACGTATCTTTCAATTTAACTTAACTTGTTTTGTGAACACTACAGAGGACATATGGTCTCAGGAGGACATATAATAAGTAAAAAGCTACTTTCACCTTATCCCTTCTTCACAAGGGGTCGCCAAGCTCTGCATACTTGATTTGGTCGATTTTTATGCTGGATGCCCTTCCTGATTCAACCCCAAAGGGATCTGTAAAAACAGACTGGCTGAATAAAATAAAATCACTGGTGGTTGCAATGCACTGAAAGCACAATAAATGATGATTAGTAGGTGACTGACTGTTTTACTGGAAAATATACTTTTTGGAAATCGACTTGGTCCATACTGTCAGCGAGTCATCCCGGTTACACTCACTGTGACCGATTATTAATAGAATAAATGTGCAGAATCTTCTGTATGACTTTTGCAATAGATTACAGAAAGTGATGACTGTCGATGAGTTCCTGCTTCCCGTCAATCAAATGGGGAGGAAACATTTAACTTTTGCTAATTTTTGTGTATTGGATCAAAAATATATATGATGTTAAATTGTAAAAGGGAAAAATGGCTGTTTTACATTAATTGCATTGCTCAGTGTTTTTTTTTTTTGCTGCATGCTAAAATGTGCAGGAACACATGAACAGAATGTAAATAAACACCATCTTTCAGTAAGAAATAATAAGATATCCCCCTGCAGAAATACATTTTTCTTTGAAAATGCAAATATACTTCACCATAAGAATGTATCTTCAGAGAGCGTATACTTACATACAAGTCTCTGTTTGCCCAAAGAAACCTTTTTACATTATTACTTTATTTCAATTATTTTAATGCTCCATCTAACCAAGCTTTAGCTTATTTTTCACTTTTAATCATATATTATTAAATTATTACCTCTATTATTTCTTAGATAATCACGTTTATAAAAATCTACAAAGTACGTGTAATCAGTAGTTGTCACACATGTAGCAGATGGGAATATATATTTTTTAATATTAGCATTTAACCAAAAGTGACAAATTGCCCGATGAGCAGCAAAACAAAAATAATGCACAGCTTCAATGTCCACTTTGTCTTTTGATAAACAGAATAGAGAGAATTTAAAGATGCGACTGCTTGCACGTATTTCGTTCACCTGAGTGAGAATTTGCCTGATTTGTTCGATAATGTCCAGAACGATGGTTGCTAGCCAACAGGAAGCATTTACTGTTACAAAACAGATCAAGTAAAATAGAAATCCCCCTTTAGAAACAGCAACAGCAACGCCAAAACTATTTTGCGTCAGTGTCATTGTTTGATCTTCCTGGAACATGTCCAGCATCAAAACAGTGCGAGGTGTTTCAATTCCAAAAGGTTCTGAAAGACCGCCATGTAGTCCAAATCTGTTTGATTATGACTGTCATGTTTTTGACCTCAAGTACATAATTTCGGTCGTAGCGTTAGCCTGACAGCACTGGCGCTGAGGACAGACTGCTTTAATCTGGCTTTGCGTTTAGTGACGTTTACACTGAAGAATTGGGTCTCCAGAACTGAAGAGATGTGGCTTGAGAGAGGACCAGTTCTTCAAGCTGGATTTGTCCTAGTGCACATTTTATTCCAGTGCAGCTGGGTGCTATAGATAGGACCCCTTTATTGCCTTTGATATGCAGTTACTGGTGCAAAGTGTTAGAGGACAGGTGCAGTGAGAAGGCGAGGTTGAGAAATAGTGAAGCACAGACAACGAATTGTGTGCATGCACGAGTGGTTAAAGTTTAGTACATTCATGGCCAGAGATGTGCAGTGCTCTGGCAGCACAGTCAAAAATGAAATGTGAATCCCGTCAAGCCTGTTGTTAATTACACTCAGTTATATGAGCTTCTATCCCAGCTTTGCCACATAGAGGCAGCATTAGCAATGACTTACTAACATTTAAAAGAGCCAACCTGATGGCTGGTTAAAGAGCTAATGAATGACTTGACTCTGTTTGTCACATCAGATAGATGTGTATGTTTTACCTCCTCTAGTATTGTCTTTTCTCCAATATGAAAATTTAAGGAATGACGTGAATTTCCCCAGATATACAAAGTAAGAAACAAAAGGTAGTCCTGCGACAGACTGGAAGCGTGTCCAGGGCGTACCCTGCCTATCACCCTATGGCAGCTAGGAAAGGCTGCAGACCCCACCCCTCCCTGGTGACCCTGAATTGGATAAGCTGAAGAAAATGGAAGGATCAATGGATAAAGAATGCCAAACAGTGACATGCTGCCAACACTCAGTAGCTGAACAACAATGTGCAAGTGTTAGGGTTCCTTTCCAGATGGAAACTGTCCAAAATAAATTCAGGAGCGGATTTAGGTAATGCAGTGACGTATAAGGTTATGTAGACATGCGTAATCTCTGTGGGCTGCAGAACTAAAAGATGCAAACATCTGTTAAAGTAGTTAAAGCTTTATTATAGCCTTATAGAGTACAGGAACTTACTTTAAAGATGACCTGTTGTCATTTACATCTTTATATATTCCTGTTCAGCTCACACTGGACCTTTCTTCGGGCCCTCAGCTCATCCTCTGTCTGAATCAAGGTGTTTTAGCCCCTCTATCTTTAATGCCACCCTCCCTTAAAGATAGCTTTCTGCTGATTGGCTGGCCCTCATAAACAGAAGGTCTGAACAGCAGGTTGGTTAAGTTTTGTGCTCCAAGCTGTGTGCCCGAGATGACTATATTAGGATTATCCCCGCTCACTGAAGAGATTATAGCTGCGGCAACACCTGGGATATGAAGAACAGCTGCGGCCTTCATCAAGATGAAGGGCTGAAACGCAAAGGTCAAACGATAAAGTTATTCCTCATACTAAGATAAGATAAGATAAGATAAGAAATCCCTTTATTAGTCCCACAATGGGGAAATTCAGTGTAGCAGCGGACAAGGTGTTGTACAGAGCACAAACAATAACTAGACTACAATAAAATAAAGAGAGGTAAAGTAGAAAGTAGAATGATTAAAAAATCAGTATAAACAATATGTATCTATATAAATAATATGTACATAATGGAGGACAGAACATATTATATGAAGATTACGTTACAAAATGGATTACTATACTACACCTGTTCACTGCACCAAATAAGTGCCTAACCTGGCATACTGCACAGCACCAGCAACAGCAGTGGTGAACACAGTAGACCACCTCTATTTCAGGGGACAGCGCTGGTTAAAAAGTTTGACTGTTGAAGGGAGGAAGGACCTTGACAGCACCCTTGCCATCATCCTCCTCTCCGTCACCACCTCCACAGTGTCCATGGAGCAGCTCAGGACAGAGCTGGCCTTCTTGAGGAGCCTATCGAGTCTCTTCGTGTCAGCAGTTGTAATACTGCTCCCCCAGCAGACCACATTGCAAAAAAGGGCTGATGCCACCACACAGTCAAAAAGTGTTTTCAAGAGTGCCCCCTGCACCCCCAAAGGACCTCAGTCTCCTGAGCAGGTAGAGTCTGCTCTGGCCTTTCTGGAGGTGGTTCCTTTGGCACCAGTCTGAGAATCCCCGTATTAGCTCTCTGTATTCCTTGTATGAGACAGACGATCACAAAATCATCACAAAACTTCTGTAGATGACAAGTGGATGAATGATAGGAGAAGTCAGCGGTGAACATGGTGAAGAGGAATGTGGCTAGGACCGTTCCCTGTGGGGCCCCTGTGCTGCCACCTGTAGGGGGCGCTCATGTTGTAAATGCTTATATGGATCACAGAGGAACAAAACCAATATTGTCGTTCAGATTGGACGACCTGTTGTCTGAGTGTTTAGAGAAGTCTGAATCCTGAGCTTTTGACTCAAAAGGGGCTCATGATTTTAAGCTTTGGTCATGTTTAATTTGAACATCTAGCAGTATAACAGTATATATGTGACAGAAAATAAGGAAAAGCACAATAGGTCCCCTTTTTAACCAAACCTGTGGTGACCAATATCCAAATGGAAATATATGTACCCAAAGGATTCTATTGTGTAAAATCACAAATCATGAGTAAGTATACATATGGGAATTTATGTAAGAAGAGAAATGAGTCAACTAAAGAGCAAAAAAACAAATATTGCACTTTTGAACTTAAAATGACTCATATGGCTTAGTAATCATATTCTAACCCTGCATCCATTTCATTCAAAGCTATTACAATACCCAGATGGATATATATATATATATATATATATATATATGTATATCTATATATATATATATATATTTTTTTTTTTTTTTTATTTTTTT
>JAVDPK010000410.1:44899-58396 GCA_034780415.1 Cichlasoma orientale | reverse complement strand
GATTCAGGAGACAGACACCCTCTCTATTTTTAAGATTAGGCTTAAAACTTTCCTTTTTGATAAAGCTTATAGTTAGGACTGGATCAGGTGACCCTGAACCATCCTTTAATTATGTCTAGGCCTAGGCTGCAGGGGGGGGGGTTCCTATGATGGAGTGTTTCTTTTTCATTCATCTCCTTTTACTCTGTTTATACCCCACTCTGCATTAATTATTAGTTTTTATAATATCTGGCTCTCTTCCACAGCATGTCTTTTGTCCTGTCTCCCTCCCCTCACCCCCAACTGGTTGTGGCAGATGACTGCCCCTCCCTGAGCCTGGTTCTGCCGGAGGTTTCTTCCTGTTTAAAGAGAGTTTTTCCTTCCCATTGTCGTCAAGTGCTTGCTCATAGGGGGTCTTTTTGATTGTTGGGTTTTCTCTGTAATTATTGTGGGGTCTTTATCTTACAGTATAAAGAGCTCTGAGGCGACTGTGATTTGGCTCTATATAAATAAAATTGAATTGAAAATTGAATTGAATCATTCCTCAGATATTTTGGCTCACGTTGACATGATAACATCACGCAATTGCTGTAGATTTTTTTGCCTGCACATCCATTATGTGAATCTCCCGTTCCATCACATCCTAAAGGTGCTCCATTGGATTGAAATCTGGTGATTGTGGTCATAAAATGGTGGGCATGGACCGCACCAAAAATCAGGTGGTGTTTAGATGATAGTCATTATTAAGAACCCTAAGAAAATATCCACCACACCGTTAGACTACTGACCCCTGCCTGAACTGTTGATACAAGGCCGGATGGACCATACCTTCCCACTGCCACAGCAGAAATCAAGACTTGTCAGACCAAGAATCATTTTTCCAATCTTCTATTCTCCAGTTTTGGCAAGCCCTGGTGAATTCTGGTGTATTCTCAGTTTCCTGTTCTTAGCTGACAGGAGTGGCATCTGGTGAAGATCCGATGTGGGCATCCATCAATCCATACATGGACGTGGGGACAGCAGGATAAGCAGAGTAATCCAGACCTCCCTCTCCCCAGCCACCTCCTCCAGTTTATCTGGTGGAGCACCAAGGCATTTACATGTCAGCTGAGAGATATAATCTTTCCAGCGTGTCCTGGGTCTGCCCCGGGGCCTCCTTCCAGTAGGATATGCCTGGAACACCTCAACCAAGAGGCGCCCAAGGAGGCATCCTAATCAGATGCTCGACCAACTCAACTGGCTCATTTTGATGTGGAAGAGTAGCGGCTCTACTCTGAGCCCCTCTTGGATGACTGCGCTCCTCACCCTATCTCTAAAGAAGAGGCCAGCCACCCTTCGGAGGAAGCTCATTTCCGCTTGTATTTGTGATCTTGTTCTTTCAGTCACTACCCAAAGCTCGTGACCATAGGTGAGGGTAGGGAAGTAGATTGACCGGTAAATCTACAGCTTTGCTTTCACGCTCAGCTCCCTCTTTACCCCAACAGACCGGTCCAGCATCTGCATGACTGCAGACGCAGCCCCAATCTGGCTGTCGAGCTCCCGCTCCCTTCTTCCATCACTCGTAAACAAGATACTTAAACTCAAACAGTGTTTGACATATTTTGTCTTCAGAGATACACTTCTGCATACCTTGAGGTGTTATTTGAGTTACTGTTGCCTTCTTATCAGCTCAAAGCAGTCTGACCATTCTCCTCTGACCTCTGGCAACGAGAGGTCAACAAGACATTTTTGCCCAGAGAACTGATGGATATTTCCTCTTGTTCTCTGTAACCCACAGAGTTGGGAAAATCCCAGTATATCAGTTTCTTAAATACTCAGACCGGCCCATCTTAAACTAACAACACGTCACAATCAAAGTCACTCCAGTAACCCTTCTTCCCCATTCTGATGCTCATAGATATTTGTGTATATAATTTAACATAATTTTGATTATGTAAAAATAATGAACAATTATATAATTTTTGCAATCCTCCTAAAACTACAGTCAGTTATATCACATTGCAAGCATTTCCTAGATGCACGAGTGTCAGCCGTACATCCTCCATGCAACATGTTGTGACCTTGGTTGTGGAAAAGTGTGAGGGTTGATAATCAGTGGGAGGTGGACTGGGAACCAAATCAGGAGTCCATGGGTGCCTAAAGGGCAGGTGTTGGCTCCAGCAGCACAGGATCTTCTCACACAGTGTTGGTCCCCGGAGTGTCTCCTATTTTGTAGTAGCCATGGCCTTATCAATGGAAGGAAATAATCTGTGTGCTGCTTCCCTGCATTGTGTGTAATTGTTTCCCCTAGTGAGAGGATGCTGCCTTAGTCAGCAGAGGAAGATAATGCTTGTATGCATGTCTCAAGGTAAGTTTGTTTGTGCGTTCGAAGAATATGCATTGACGTTTTCGCATGCACACAACCAAGGAACCTGGAAAATTTTAAGGCGGGCTGTCTCCCTGAAGAAAAAAACAAAACAAAGAACAGATACAAATCTCAGCGGGCATTTTCACACGAATCCCTCAAAACAATCCTTGAAACAAAGTTGGCACGTTTACTGTTTTTAAAAATCCCCATGTGAGGTTTTATCTTACAATTATAAATTGCTATCCTACCACCTGAAATCCATTTTACAGCTGAGCTGTGTGGCTGCATAGCAAGAAGCTCGTCCATTCAATTCCATTCACAAACAGCAGCGCCAAAAAAAGTCTTTGCCAGACTGGTAGAAAAACAGAGGATGTCCTTTTTCCATTTCTTGGGTGAATAACAAGACAGTCGGCATTCATGTTGTTACAACATTAACCCTTTTAGCACTGCTTATCTTTCAACATTACCTCCATGCGTAACCATGCTGCTGTGCCACTCAATCCATTTTTAAAAGGAAGAACAAGATGGATGACTCACTATCCAAATATGCACACTATTTAAGCTGAACAATGTTGTCGAGATCTTAGGAAAGCTGTTGAAAGGCTGAATGGTGAAAGCTGTGTTAATGTTCTCTGCTTAATGACTTCCTGGGCTGCTGTTCAGTTGTTTAGACCAGCGCACACTGGTACAAAAGAGTCTTCTCGCGAAGAGCTTCGCAGTTTACTTAAACTTGTTTCATCAGGCACATGAGGGGATAGCTATTTTTCTCAAAGGATCTATCAGCAAGGAAATCACTCTCAAAGAAATTAGAGGTTTGCTAAAACCGTGCACAGGGGCCACACTAAGAGCGGTACTCTGAGGCCTATCAGGCCAAAACCAAACACACAAAAGTGTGAAGATATTGGCAGCCAAATGTTAGCGTACCAGCTGAATAGTGGGCCTGCTTACAATTACTGAAAATTGCAAAATAACTCTTCAGGTGGACAACACCTACCGTGTGAGATTTGCTGCGATGAATTTTAGAGTAAAAGCAGCGGCTGTGCTCTGAAAGAGGTTACACTTCCAGCAGCGCCTGATCTAAAACTGTAGAAGATCAGTTTAACAGTCTTACTGGTGAATTTATTCAGACCTCGTCCACAGATCCTGTTTAAAAAGACATTATAGGCTTTTATTATTATTAATCCTTTAACAGGTAAAAAATCTCTTGAGACTTGAAGTCTCATTTACAAGAGAGACCTGTGTATACACCAAAAGACATGAAAAAACAGTAATAATACAATCTACTTAATACTTCTTAAAAAAAAGGAATATAACCACTGATGGAAATACAATGCTGCTTATTTGTTTTTTTTTTTGCACGTGATTCACTTTTTGTCTTTACCTGTAGTATTTAACAGTATGTTATGTACTGTTTGTTGCCCTAATAATTATGTCTAGGACATATACATGGTTCTTGTTCCAAATCATTTGCTAAAAATCAGAGACCGAAGTTTCATTCAGCTTATACAGTTTGAACATTACCATTACCTTGAGAGAGGTAATCTCCTGGAGATATACATGGATAACAATGATCATTTCAGCTGGACAAATCAAGGGTTTGTTGGCTGCATTTCTTCACCAACAACAGCAGAATTTAAGGCAAATAGTTTCAAAATTACTTAGAATTTTATTGTTATCTGCATTGGCACCATGGCTGGTATTGTTTTCACACTATGTGTGTGTGTGTGTGTGTGTGTGTGCGAGCACAGATTACAAGGTGCCACAATTTCAGGGGTCAAAAAAGCCGGAGTGTATTTACCATTTTAGAGCTGCTCATTTTCATTTTATATTTTTTATCTCGTTTTGTGGGTGAAGTGTTTTTATTTTTGAGCGCATCTTGTGATGAATGTGGAACTTCTTGTAATTGCCACAGCACAGATTTGTCAAGTATCCAGACTGCCATCAGGAAACTAAAAATGTCAGCTGCCACTTTTCGTGTGCTGCTGCTTTTCATGCAATCATTTCTCATTCAATAAGCAGCACAAAACCATAAGACATTTGCTATATTTTTAAAGTTGCTTGCTAAAACACTAAGAGAGCTACTATAAAGAAGCTATACAGTGCCAGTGTGTACAAACTTTTGACAGGCACATGTATGTGAATGAGAGGGAGAGAGGTGGAACGGTGAACATGCAAGGAGTAGCGATAATGAAGGTGGATGAGTTTAAATAACTGGGTTTGACCATCAAAAGCAACAGACAGTGCTCAAGAGAGGTGAAGAGGAGAGCGCTGGCAGGGTGGAGTGTGTGGAGATGAGTGAAAGGGAAGATTTACAAGATGGTAGTGAGACCTGCTATGATGTATGATTTGGAGACAGCAGCGCTAACAAAAGGACAGGAGGCTGGTGGCGGCAGAGCTGAAGATGTTAAGACTTCCACTGGGAGTGACCAGAATGGACAAGATTAGAAATGAGTTCATCAGAGGGACAGCTCAGGTTGAGCAGTTTGAAGGCAGAGTTAGAGAGGCAAGGCTGAGATGGTCTGGACATATGCAGAGCAGGGATGGTGGATGTTGACGATGGAGCTGCCATGCAGGAGGAAAAGAGGAAGACCTCAAAGGAGGTTCATGGATGCAGTGAATGAGGACATGCAGAGGGCTGGCGTGACACCAGAGGTGCTAGGGATAGAGTGAGATGAAGAAGGATGATCTACTGTGGCCTTAAGGGGATCAGTCGAAAGAAGAAGAAAAATATATTTATTCAATATACTAGCAGTGGTTAAACATCTTAAATTTCTTTATTTAATTGAATTACCTTTAACAGCAGACTTTGGCTGATCTTAGGCATCCATGTTTGCTTGCTTTTGAGTACATGTCCATAATTTTAGCCTTGAGTTGGTTATGTTAAAGAGTTTTGCAAAATGTGTCTTTCACAGTCATAATTATTACTTAGATATTGACGTAAACACTGTTTACAAGCGGTAAACTGCTAATTATGGTAACTCTGATATGACATGAAAGCAGCAATAGTTCAGTAAATTAATATTGTCCATCCAAAAGACTAGAAACTGCGGTAGCAAGAGAACCTCCCACCATTCCTCTGCCTCCATATAAATAATTATAGTTCAAAGCTTTATCTCTGTCTGCTGGCTTAATGTGGTCAACAAAGGTCTCGTTTTCGAGCCATTACTTATACATGCCACATCGTTTTATGCAGGTGGACCCCCTCAGATGTAGAGACTTTCATGCAATCAAAGCACTAATGCAGGAAATGATATGTGCTAATTTCAAGTCGCAGAGAACAAGGTCAGGAAACGGCTATTGGCAGAGACATAAAATAAGCCGACCACTTGAGTTCACCTTTGCGCTCTACCTCTTTACAGCAGGTCAGAGTATAAATATCACAAAGCATAATTACCCTGGTATTTCAGAAGGTCAGTTCTACTTTAGCTGCTGGTGGGATGCTGTATCCTTCTCTTGGGGCAATACAGATCTGCTACCGTTTTCATTGCTGTTTCCTTCCAACCCCCCACATAGAGAGGAATAAAAGCTATTGAGGCAACCCGGGCGCAAGGCCCCCTCTGTTGAAATGGGATCAAATGCGTGAGCAGAAGGCCGTTTCAGACTTATGCTAATGAGAGAGCACTGCCAAGACACCAAACAAGACTGAAACCTAAATCTGGTGCATAAACATTTGTTACTGAGCTCTGAAAAGAAGACATCAGCATATTTTCCGTTCGTTCCTCGCTTGCACTTTTACACATCATTAATTAAAATGATGATTAGGCATTTGCTATAGTACTTAAAGTGGTTGTAATTGACCTCCTCTTTCAGCAGTTGCTATATTTTGTTGTTTGCCATCATTCGTCAGTGAATTTCTCAATGAAAATCACTATAAGAAGGCAGAGTAACTCATCTTGCCTCATGGGAAGCCATGAGAGGCTTAGAGGACTTACCCTAGTGACACACAATATATTAGACTACTTTGATTATAGCAACCCCAGTCCCAGTCAGGGTTACTCAGTTTGCCTCCTGTTAAACAGAAGGTCTGAATCCATATGCCTCCTCTTATATTATACATGCATGCTGCAGATGTGTGCATGCACGTGTACCGGTGACACTTTTTCTTTTCCATGGAGCATTTTCATAATAGTAAAACTGAAACCAGAGCAGATGTCATCTACAAATCTATCAGGCGCAAGGCCAGTCATTCTCACAGCCCGTGACTCACAGGTGGAACTGCTTAGCTTGTTTACTTCTGGAAAGTCTGATATGTTTGTTGCATCCTCTCTCAGCGGTAGCTGGTGTGCTCCAGCCTCTAGCGTGCACGGGTATTTGTCACTTGTATAATTTATGGATACGCTTTTATTTTTCCATTAAAAACCTGGGGAGGATTTAAACAGGGAGCGCATTTGGGCCCAGAAAACAGAGTTGCACATTCTCTCACAAACTAAACACCTTGTCAAACTGATTTCATTATTTTGTATCCAGGATACAGATAAAACATTATCATGTTTTCTTACGTAAGTCTATTGTGCGAAGCCAAACATAACAGACTCTAAACAATTCCTTCACATCAGATACTGCCATTTTCACACAAAGGAAGTGCTTGCTCTCTGTCCGTGGTGCACTCATCTGGATTATTCAGCTTTTCATACAAACATCAAATCAGTAAGCAATATTTTTGGAGACAAATGTGTTCACTGTAAACACAGTGAAAGAAATTAGAGTTGGCAATTACAGACTCAACTACCAGGGGCTGTGAAAGATCAAAAGCAGGCAGTCCTGTCTATGGAGGTTTATTTAAGAACCTTTTTTTTTAATCAATGCGCATCAAGATGAGGACGTCCGCTTGCAGCGGCCGTGTCAGAAATCACTGTGCAGTTCGGATTTGGCTACAAATGCCCTATTTTATTTGGAAAAAGTAAAATGGGAGGACAGGAAGGATCACTACTGGTAGAACAATTGTACAAATATTAGGATAACACTCTGCTGAACTCAAAATAAGGAAGGTATGGGCTTCATGTTATTTCTACTCAGTATCCTGCCATTGAAAGATAGGATCAGAAAAAAAAAAGACCACCAATAAAATCTCAAATCATTATTTGATTATCTTGTATTTGGGGTAGTCTGTTACAGGATTTCCTGCCTTGTAGAACACATACAACAAGAACATTGAAATGAAAGGTTTGCAAGCATTTACAAATCTGTCATCATTAGAGAGCAAAGAGACATCAGTGATAGTTTCGTATACCACTATTATCAGCCTCAAATGATCTCTAGAGTCATTAAGTGTAAATGTATAGCTTAAATGATGTAAATTGACATTGAGAAGAGCCTCAGCAGTAAGGAGGTCCATATAGAGATCACTTTATGTTTGCTGGTATCAGGGCATACCTTGCATTCCCCAGAGGCCCATAAGGCTACCCACAAAATTCACCATAAAGGAATTTTGTTTTTTTGCTAATGTCCGAGAAGCTGTATGATTATGTATCTGTATCCTTCACTAGTGTGTAAGGTGAAATGGGAACACTCGGTCATCACCCTGTTGTTATTTTTTGTCTTTGATAAGCTTAAATCTTGCAAGCGATGAAAGACTGGGCTGAGCTTTGTGAATAAACCAAATGAACAAAGAGGATGTTCTTGTATTCTCCTGTCAGTTCTCTGACAGGAGAATGCGCTTCAAATCTCATGCCAGTCAACATTACTGCCATGATGGAATGAATACAGTTTTGATGGCTACGCAAGAGAAAAATGGACAAAACTGAAAAGAAATTACAAAAAACAAACTTTAATTACAAACTTGATCTGAACTAATTCCCTGTGACAAAAAAAAAAAAGGTCTACAATGTTCTTAAAACTCAGCGATCCTCCTTAATTCCACACATTGCTGGATAAGATATACAACATTGCTTGGTTTTCCCGTGGGAGTATAGGTCATGACATTTTTTTCCTGACTTAATATCTCTCTGGGGCGCTTTCATGTGGGAGTCCTTCGTAGTCCTGACTTTTATCTCATACTGGTTCTTAGTTTGAATTCGGAAAAAACAACAACAAGATATTTCAAATTATTATGGAGCGATTAAAATCTACACTTTTGATTTGTTTCTTTTCTTAGCCCGAAGGAAATGTGCAGCTCCTTGACCTTCTGAAATGGCGCCCTGGAGAATAAGCAAGAGGGAATTGTTCCCGCCCAGATGTTGTAGCCACTGGAGGCATTTAAACCAACGAGTGTGACACAGGTCAGATTGGCTCCAAACACCAGAGAAACCAACAAAAATCCCAAAACAATTTCTCCAGAATAGATCTCATTGTTTACAGCGGTGCAAAAACTTTAAATAGCAGACCGCTTGAACTTCCTCTGCATTTTGTTTTGTGATTGCTTCCGACTTCAAATCATGTTCACGGATATTGTGCTATAGCGAGCTTTTCTTCAGTGCGGGCACCGTACTGTGGCACAATCACAGCACGAGTGACAAATTCCACTCATTCCAGATTCTCTGAGATACGAAATGCGCACTGTGCTCCTGCAGCATCACTTTAAAGATCAGCGCCCAGGTCACTGCTCTGAATACTATCTTCTAATCGCAGCATTGCCCTCTAGTGAATGTAGAAAAGTTTGATCAGTATACTTGCAGTCATCATGTTAGCTCTACAGAAAATGGGATTTAATATACAGTAGGGGGTCTGTTAGTTTTAAAGTTATAGAGCATGAGATGGAAAAACGCAGTTTGCATTAAAAACTCCAGTCTAGGCACATCAAATGCATTATGCTTGCTGCTTTATCTTTTTCATTACCTCCCCACACCTCATTTGAAATTTCAACATTGCTGCTCTAATCCAATGATCTATCTGCCCACATTCTCCAAGTTAGTCAATCCCTGTTCTTTAGATCTAATCACTGTTATCCCTTTAGGCTGTCTGCTGCGCATCCCTCCTCCTCCTCCCCATCTCTAAACTCATCTGTGTTGTGCAGAGCATCTTAGCCAAGTCTCCATCAGCCATCTGCTTACTCTGCTCCTCCACCACCAACTAGATCGTGGAGCCTTGTCACTATCTCCTAGCTTCATCTGGGAATCGGCTCCATATTGCTGCTCGGAGTGTTACTGCCAAAAATGCCAGAGTTTTCCATGCTTATGTGTTTGCACAGGATGTTTTTTTCCTCCCAATAAAATCTCCTTAAAATGTCACCGGCTCTACTTTTACAGGTGAAACAGGCAGTCGCATAGATCCCCAAGTTTCTGCTTCTGCTATACTTTAAATCCCCTTTAAATACATCAGGTCACATTAGTTCCAGCTCAAACCAAACAGTGCAGCTGCTATTGTTTTATGAGCATGCAAATTCCACATTTACGCCATACTGGCATAAAATGATGCAATAATAACAAGATGGGAGAATATGGATTGTCATATCTTCCATCTCTGCACGGCACCATTTTGGGGCTTATTTCACTTTCACAAGTTAAGCTGAGTCCTCCCAGCAGCATTGTTTTGTCCTGGCTCATTGTAAAATTGATTTCGCTTGGCTTCGGGCCATCTGCATAGATTTTAAGTGACTGGGTTTTCCTGTTGCTGAAAGTTGTAATGAGACAGAAGGCTGCATGGCATCTGGCAACAGAGGGATATGAAGCAAACAACTGAAGGGAGATCAGTGATGGAGACCAAATGTGTATGCCTCTGCTGCTGCTATTATTACTCACAACCTTTTAGGTGAGCGGCATAACAGTTCAAAGCACAGCACAAGTCACAGAGTGACTACGACTTACCCTTTTTTTAACCCACATTTCTTGATCTTATCCTTTTGTTAATGTGATTTTTGCCTCTTTTATTATCCACTCAGTTTATTTTAGTCGCGTAAAGAGGAGCCAAAAAGAAACAGGCATGTGTAATTTATTCAGTAGTCTTAGTGCTGCCCCTGGACGTGACTATAGCTAGATCAGGCCAGTTCAACATTACAAAACATCTAAAATACAACAAATGTCCTTGTGAGAAGATTACATGAAAATCTATTAAAATAAAGACACATATACAGTAATTAAAAAAGGTAATTCACTGGAAAAGGTGGTTTTAATCTTGTTTACTTAAATAAGTTGAATATTCATCTGCTGTTCCTGAATGCAGCAGTACTATAAGAGATGAGAGATTACGCCTCTCATTAGGGATAAGACAGTTGCCCAGCAGAGGGCAACATTTACTTTTTTTTTTTTTACTATCCCTTCTACTTCAAAATGTTGCTCCTTTGCATGGTCTGTAGATGCAAAACTTACATGTTTAATTGCTTTAATGTCCTTTTTTATGAACATCGTCATGGCGTTTGTAAACCCTGCTGCATCTGTTTGCATCATTTGTCTCTTTTCAGCTGCAGCGATTTTTGTTTTGTCTCTCCGGTTTTCTTAATTTCCTTTCTTGGTCCCCCTTCTCTGCTCTTTCGGGACCTTCAGCAGCACCGAAATACAGTGTTTAATAAACTTTGCTCTTGTGAAATAGAGGTTAACATCAGAATTTGATTCCCTCTTAGGCGTGTTGTATCCAGAAACTGAGATTAAAAAGTTGATATAAATACCTGCACGAGAAAAAAACGGTGGAGTCTGCATATGTGTGTATGTGTGTCTGCATCCAATCACATTAGAGCACTGTTTCTTATGCTCCAAGCAAAAGAAACCTTTGCAAGCACAGACCTTCTTTATCATATTCTTGCCCCACCTATAAAACCCCACCATGACCCTGCCAGAAGTGTGAGAGGGGGGAAAAAAAGGCTAAAGAATATATAAAAAACCTTATGAATATCTAAATGCAGGAAGTAATAGATAGCTTTCCTGGCTCACTCCTCAAAATGCTTTTTAGTCTGACTTTCAGAACTGAAATGATGCAAAACTTTTTCCAGGATGTGACATTTCAGTTTTTTATAATGAAGATAGCGAATGCTTCAATGTGCGCTCTGCATATCACAATGAGAAAAGTGTGTGCCAACTGTGCAAAAGATCCTTTAATATTAGGAAAATTAAGCTCTTACAACACGTCAGTGCACGAGTATTAATAAATGTTCATGTGTCTGTTGCTGTGTCTCACATCACATACTTCTACCCTGAAGAAGGCACAGTGAGTGCTCGTGTATTTTAATGTCTCTATCCCACTAAAATAAAGGCCTTGTCCAAAGCTGCTTTAAAATCCTGCAACTGGATTTTTTTTTTTCATTTTTTTTTTTCATTTTTCATTTTTCTGTTATTCCCTTCCGTGAGTACCGGTGGTTTGAGAGACATCAGCAGCATACCTGTTATTTTCCTTATTCCCACATTCCATCTTTTTCCACCCCCCAACTTCTGTATTTATATTTGCTATTTAGACGTCACAAGTGCGTTCACACCATCAAATACGGCGACGTGAAGTGCTGTACCCACACGATTACCTGGATGTTGTAACAGTGTCCGCTTCTTTTCCTTAGCAGTTGCCATCTTGGCTGTGTAGCAGCAAAGGAGGGACCACCAAACAATTTTTCTGCACCACTGAAAAATTCAAATGTCAACGTTTGCTCAGAGAAGTAGGTGCTTTCTGTTTCTGAGGGATTAGAGTTAAACCACACATTACAACTGCAACAGCTATAGAAGCAGAAAACCAAATTGGGTGCCACTCCTGTCAGCTAAGGACAGGAAAATGAGGCTACAATTTGCATGCACTCACCAAAATTGGACAATAGAAGATTGGATGAGTTTCTATTTCTGCTGCAACATTTGGACGGTAGGATCAGAATTTGACATAAACAACCTGAAAACATATATCCATCCTACCTTGTATCAGTGGTTCAGGCTTGTGGTGTTGCTGCAGTGATGTGGGGGGTATTTTCTTGGCACATTTTGGCCCCTTACCACTAATGAAGCCCACCCCTTTATGACAACAGTGTACCCACCTTCTGATGGCTGCTTCCAGCAGGATACTGCACCATGTCACAAAGCTCAAATCATCCCAAACTGGTTTCTTGAGAGTGACAATGACTTCACTCAACTCAAATGCACTCCACAGTCACCAGATCTCAATCCAATAGAGCACTTTTGGGATGTGGTGGAAAAGGAAGATGGCATCATATACTATGTGCAGCCAACAACTCTGCAGCAACTGCGTGATGGAATCATATCAATATGGATCAAAATCTCTGAGGAACGCCTCGTTGAACACTGCTCTGACAAAAACCATGTACTACACAACTAAGCACATAGTGTACAACACGAAGGGGCACTATTTGAATTGAGGTGTCTCGTTGTAACATTTTCCATTTCATACCATCCATTCTTTATGTCGATTTCCTGCATTCTGGTGATATGTGTTGCTGCAATTCTCATTTCCATTGCTTTGAAATGGACTGTGAAGTCTAATGCCTGGTGAGCATCAGGTTAATTACGAGATGTTTGTGTGTTTGATGTGATACACAGGCTGGATTACAGTCTGAGGATCTGAGCCCTAACCCTGTTTAACACTTGGGAAAAACACTTTCATTGTGATGACTGGCATAATCTGCACCACATGCTAATCCAACTTCCTCCCTCTGTTACTCTGCCAGTGTTCTGGGGCTTAGCTAAGCTTTAAAGTTCAATCCACCCTGAGTTTGCTGTTTTTATTGCAGTTTTCTTCTGGTTTATTGCACTTCTAATCAGCTCGAAATATGTTTGACTCCATCAAACTTTTCGTCGGCTCCTGTATGTGTGTCAGCCGTTTTCACGCTAATCTGCCTCGAGTGATGATTAGATAACCTGCATCAAATGGTAATCCAATTAACTGCCATATCTCAAGTATTGTACAGCAAAGCCAAACAGGTGAATTCCTTCCACGCTTGGCAGATTGCAGCAATTAAACACACACTTGCATGCACAATCACACAAATATATTAAATATGCAAGCAGAGCTCTTCCTCGCTGTCTCCGAGGACGTGGAGGAGAAATACACGAGCAGCAATTTTCTTGATGAAACTGCAGGTGATCATTCATATTAATTTCAACTGTATTCTCACTGATGATCTGAATCGCATTCAGCGAGTTGCCTTAATCAACAAATCAGACATCTGCGCAGAAATCACACTTTGGGCTTTCAGCGGCTCACATTTAAGGCACATCCATTTGAGCCATATAAAGTACGCACACACACACACACACACACACACACACACACACACACACACACACACACACACACACACACACACACAC
>JAVDPK010000410.1:0-44799 GCA_034780415.1 Cichlasoma orientale | reverse complement strand
ACACACACACACACACACACACACACACACACACACACACACACACACACACACACACACACACACACACACTCTACCTTTGTTTAGGTGTCAGTGATTACTGGAGCTCAAGCCCAAGTGTTTGGGTGATACTCTGGCTCTTCTTATGAACTTATCTTTTTTTTTTAATAGCAAAAATCATCACAAAATCAAAACAAATAGAGTCCAAACTGTATTTTTCAGGCTAGCCTTTTTCTGTTATCCCTTTAGGTTGAGATTTTAAGAAAAATAAAAGATGCATCAAATATGTGCAGATATTTATGGTAAATTTCCCCTTTGGATAATCCAAAAACAGAGTTAGGACTGTCACCAACACTTGAAGGCTTTCTATATGAATTCTGAACAAAGCTGTCCTTGTTTTATATGAAGTTATACTGCAGGGCTCTTTGACTGGCATTCATCTTTGGAGACTGTTTCTAATGCATGTAAAAGCTCTAAAAACGGCACTTCAAAGATGCTGAAAATGGATCCAGCAGCGCTAAATAGATGCATGAGAGATTCTTCATGCAGCCCATTGGCATCAGAAAATACAAGTGCCAAGTATGCTTGATGGAAATATCACCCATTTATAAATCATTCGATGTCAGCGCCTGATGTGACAGCAAAGATGCTGTTATCATTATATAAGAACCCAGCTGTTGTTGCAATTTCATGTCACGTCCTTGTTTTTCTAATTGGACTTCTATAGTGCTTGAAAGAGGGTGACGCACACGGATACGCACAATGAAAACGGAGTAGTGATGAAAAAAGTTTATTTTACACCATACAATGACCAGATTACCCCCACACAATGATCTATTAGACCTATTAGATGTAACATCCAGAGAGGAGCAAGTTAATGGTGGATGACACACGCTAAACAACCTCGAGAACACAAACTGTTGTGTGTAAGTGGTCGAAAAAAGAAACGTACATCCTTTAAGTACTGATTTCAGCTGTGCCTTCACGGCGTATTTCACACAGAAAAAAAAAATGTGCAGAAAGTTCTGTTTGTGTGAACTCGTGAATGAGTGTAGGTGGTGAGAAATCAAAACTTGGAGAGAAATGAAGGTGAGTCACTTTGAACTTTGCCCTGAAACCTGGATGATCTGTACTATAGAATAACAGTCTCCCTTGGAGTACATTGCATTATTTTCCAGTTCTGGTTTTCACCGGCTTTCAGCTGCTCGCTGTGACTAATTCGTGAAATAGCTCTGAATGTGCTGAAATCATATCTATAATCAACCAGTCATGACATGTGCTCATCCCTACAACAAACATACAAAATAATATGTACTCATTGGATAGTTTATGAGGTGCACCTTGTCAGTGCAAGGTGCAGCAGTGCTGTTTCTGTGGAGGGGTTTCATGTTTTCCCTGTGCCTGTGTGGGTTTCCTTTGGGTGCTCTGGCTTCCTCTCACAGTCTAAATACATGCATATTAGGTTAATTGGGGATTCTAAATTGGCCATGGATGTGATGTAGTTGTTAAGTGCTTTGAGTAGTGAGTAAGAATAGAAAAGTGTCATATAAATGTAGTACATTACACAGTACTGGGTTGGACCCCTTTCCTTCAAAACTGCTTTAATTCTTCATGGCATAGATTCAACGAGGTGCTGGAAACATTTTGGTCCGTACTGACAAGATTGCGTCACACAGTTGCTGCAGATTTGCTGGCTGCACATGAGATGATCTGACCTATGTGACATGGAGAATTATCTCAAGACAGCTTTTTCCCGATGTTTTATTGTCAATTTTGTTGAGCAGACGGCACCCTGTCTGGTCTTCTGCTGCTGTAGACCATCTGTTTTAACAGTTTGGACAGGTTGTGTGTTAAGAGATGCTCTTCTGCAGTTTGGCCATTCTCCTTTGACCTCTGACATCAACAAGGCATTTTGACGCAGATAACTGCTGCTCACTGGATATTTTCTCTTTTTTGGACCATTCTCTGTAAACCCTGGAGATGGTTGTGCAGGAAAATCCCAGTAGATCAGCTGTTTCTGAAATGCTCAGACCAGTCTGTCTGGTACAAACAACAAAAAAAAAAAATAAATTAAAAAAAAAAAAATATATATATATATATATAAAGCCAGATTAATTTATTAGTTTGGTGAGTGTACAAATGACAACTCACATAAAGATCATATTAAATATCCAATGCCAAATGTCAAATTTTAGCGCTACAAAAATAAACTGTTGATCATTAAATTCATAGTAATGGCCTTCTGGGATTATAAAATGATAGACACAAAGGAAAGGTAAAAAGTTTTAAATATATTTCATACAGGTGATGAAGCACTTTTGTGAATACATTTTCAGCTGCTCCAAAATTTGTCCTTTTTTTGATATCACAATGGATTCTCTGTGCCTGTGTGGCTCACCTGTAGAGTCAAATACAGTTTGCATTGATGTAAGTAATTGAAATCACATCTTAATAAGTGGCTCAGCTCAAGTACTGCACTTTTATTTTGTCCCTGGGCAAAAAAACACAGCACAAATGAAATTATAATATTATATATAAATGAAATGAAAGAAGTTTGGCGGCAGGTACTCAGCTGGCTGGACTGATGCTATTCAGGAGGCTGCTCCAAAGCCTGAGGGGCCTTGATGGAGGAATTTTATCATTTCTATTATTAAATAACTTCACTTTAACAATCACAGGGCCAGGGTCAGCAGAGTTTCACAGAATAACGAGGCTTATTTTACCGTGTCAGCAGCAACATACACTCTGGCGGCAGCTTGATTAGGACGGCCTGGTGCCTGGTCTGTTTAAAGCAGTTTTAGAGATATATTGATTCGACTCCATGTTCAATTTGAGAGACGCTGTTGAATGTATTGTTTCTGTTTAGCCCACTCTCTTCAATAAAAAAGGGGTGAAATAAACAGTACAAACACATGCCAGTATAACAGTGCACGCAATAAACTGGATGTTAATGTATTGCTAAAGATTTATATAACACACCTTTTCCCACAGCATTCACATCTGGACTGGGGTGACCAGAGAAGCACTGTCCAAACTTCTTAGAAGGCACTCTGCCTCATGAAAATATAAAACTAAAAAGATACAGCGGGTTTAATAAAACATGCCTTGAGTGTCTGACAAGACTGCGAGACTACATTCACTCCAGCAGCTGTGCGAGGCTGCGCTGAGGCACAGCGGTGCTTTGAGCTAAACGCTTACATCAGCATGCCATCATTAAAAGACAATTATTGTGCTGATTTTTGGCAGGCTGTTTGCCATGGAAACATATATTTCTCTTAGGAAAATTAGGACTTACTCACCAAAGTAAATGGTTGGATTGAGAATGTGAGCTGGTTGTTTTCTTTTTTTTTTTTTTTTTGCGGGAGTCCAAGTGGGTGAAATTTAACAGATTAAATTCATTAAAATCAAATGACCGACAATGGCCATCGAAAAAATGTTAAACTAATCCAAAAAATATTAACAATTAATAATTGTTATGACCACAGTATTGCTCTTCCATTAAGCATCTGTTTTAATCTTTGTTAATAATATTGGGTTATGGTTAATGACTTTTTTTTTTCCCCCTGGGTGTGAATCAGCATTCAGACTCTTCTGAAGCCTGTTGGTTATATTGGATCTGTTTTTGAGCGAGCTTTCCTTCAGGTCGTAACAGTGACAGCTTCATGAAAATGACAAAAATGAACTGTGACATCGAGACATTGAAAATTTCCTTCAAACCAGAAGTCTTATGCATTATTCCAAAGAGCAGTGGGACAACACTGTAAATAGATAAATTATTCAACCTATTCACTCACTCACATTTGGTGCTCTTATTGAATCTCAAGTAAAACGCATGCGGCCAAAAGAGTGAGCTAATCAGCTGAAGTGTTCCTTGCTGTCATCTCCTGGCTGAAGCCCTGTCTTTGAAGAGAGATATACTGCTTCATCCGCAACACAGAATATAGACACTTTGAAATAAGTGGATGAACTGGAGTTTGTGCAGAGCTTTGCTCTGTTATCTAGCCTAACAAAACAGCATAACAAGTTACATGAAAGCAAATAAATATTAATGTTCCAGATCAGCTAGGTCAGATCAACATGCTTCAACCCACATGGGCTTTGGAGAAAGCAATCTTCAGCTGATTGATCATTTGCCAAACTGCTGATTGAGTTCTGATTATCACAGAATGGAAACATGCTGCATGAATATTATATGCGGTCAGAGGTAACTGGCCCCCCTGTGATCTCATTCGAAAAGGCAGATAATTGAATGGATCATAACCAGCACCTAATGGTGCATTCGCTCCAGCGATTGTAATGAAAATATTTTCTAATTGCTCAACAATCTGTGGTTCATAAATCCGGAAATGTTATTTACTATTGCAAGTCGTGAATTATGTTATACACTGACAAAAGGCTGAGAGCTGAAGGATAAAAACAGGATTAAAAAAGACAGAAATCTGCAAGTTTCAAAGACTGAAACAATGCTTTAAAATTCAGTTTCTAAAATGGGTGAGTGTGTTTCCCAACAAATAACTGTCACAGGATAAAATGCAGTATTTACTGTGTAATATCAAAGGCATTAAAGGCATCACACACAAGTCGGCTTTGTTTAAGAAGTAAGAAAAATTCAAGACTGCCATACATTTCTTTTTCTAATCAGCTGTTATATCTGAAATGACAGACTCTCCTAGTAGAAAACACAATCTTTCAAGTGAAGTGTGGAGTATCAATGAAATGGGAGATTTTCACCTGATAGCTCAGGAACAGGTGGTCCCTCCTCTGCCCTTCTCACACAGGCGGACTCACCTTTATTCCTCATACAATATTCCATTTTCTCTATTAATTTGCCACCCATTGGTGGGTGGTTGCTGGAAATTGTTGCACTGAAAAACTCCTTGTGATTGCTTTGGATACCAGCAGATTGCTGCAGTCACCTATACGTTGAATGGAAGATAAAAACTTGTCTGCAAACACTCGCCAACTTGTAGTGAAATTCTGTCATTTTCAGTTAGTTTACAGTGTGTAAATCGTAGCTTTCTGTAATATTAAATTAAAATTAAAAAGAAATAAAATGTAAATGAGCTGTATGATATTCACTCTGACATGGCAATTGCTTTTAAGCTACACTGCATTTTTTTAAACAAGTGTAAAAAATAAATTACCCTCCGTAAAATCATAAGGAAAATGTATCACAAGAGTAAATATAATCATTTGTTTTATGACAGGATTAGAACAACTGTTTTTTCCTGCTGTTGGTTTTTTTTGGAAAGTTAAAAATACATCAGATGGATAGATAGATAAATAGATCACAATGCTTTTTATTTTTTTTATTTTATTTATATTTTGCCATTAACCCTAACCTCACCACTGTCAGATGCAAAGTGGCTGCTGGAGAATATTTATCATCAAAGGGGCAACTGACCCAAAACATTGTAATTCTGCATCATTTTCACTGTCTTATCAAAGTCAATTACCATATTAATTAGAGTTAAAGCTCATTGGGAAGTGAAAGTTTCTGCACTTTTTCCTCTTAGGTTTAAAATGCATCCCCTGTCTCTTTTCTTAGACATCCCTAATGATCCCTCAAGATATGATCTCTGAACAGGCCTTCAGGTAGCCATTAGACCAGTATTATCACACAGGGAGTCAATTATTAAAGACAACATCATTATGCTAAGCCACTCATTTTTATTTGGTCTTTGGTTATGACAATACAGTGAGAGAGGTGGTAATGAGCAGGTTGCATAATGAAATCTGATAGACAAACATGCAGGCTTGAAACAGTTCCACCAGCTGCTCACGGCCAAACATCTCATTTACTGCTCTGATATTTATTCCTGTCCGCATACGTATTATTGTGTGCTTTATTTGATGCCAAACTGCTCCAGTAAATACGCGGGTACAGCTGACTGACATGTTGACCCCCACTTGCAAAGGCTTTAGATTGTTGAATGAAACACCACGAAAAGAAAAGAACATTTCCACTTCAGGTGGCAATACCAATCTCTGTGATGGTACCGCTCTTCAAGTTTATTAGAGGGCTCATTTGATAAGGTCTGCAAAAAGATTATTTTTCCATTTACTTTTTCCTTTTGAGCAGAAAGGTATAGAAGTCAGCGTTTAGAAAATGTGCTGTGCAGTGCTGACGTTCTCCAATTTGTTAGGAGGAAGATTTTGATCACTGTAACTTGGCAGAATGACAGGTTGTCAAATTCCAGCAACTTGTGGTTAAGTGTTTGTGTGATTTTTTTTTTTTTTGTGGGGATTTAAAGTGTGAAACTGATTTCAAACAAAATGCAACACTACAGTAATTTGTATTTACTAACCATTTAGATCAAATAAAGTGAGTATGCCTTTCCCAGCATTAGAGCAGAGCAAACACTGGAGCAATGTGTCACGTTTCATGTGTTACTTTGAAGCTTTTGTTTGTTTTCACATTTGCTTATAATGTGCAGAAAATGCAAGGTAACCTTCTGGCAAATACTCAAAGTATAGTGATCTTCTGTGCATGCCTCAGGCTTACTCCTTATGACTCATTTCTACTTAATTTAATTTAGAAAGGGAATCTGATTGACATGTTTTTTCTTCAAGGCACAAAAGCTGATTAGCAAGTCACTTGTGACTGCTATATACCACAGTCATAGATTAAGCATATGTAAGTATATGCTCTTAATTGAATTGCCGATGCAGGGTGCACGCTTGCATACAAAATATGAACTAGAGATTTCAAGGACAATGCTTGCGAATGCGCCGTCTGAATACAAAATATTCACATTTTTACACATGTAAATCAAAACGCTGACAAAATAAATACGGTATAAAACATCACCTGAGCATTTGGAGGAAAACAGACTTCCTGATGATCTGCTAAATGGGTAACCAGTAGGGTGCAGATACCCCTTCATGGAAGTGATGAAAGTAGTAATAAGAACATCAAAGTGGCTTGTTTGTAGAATAAAGGCAGCAGGGTGTAACTCACCTCCTGCTCATAAGGAAACATACATATTTCATTATACCCTGGGAAAAAAAAACGGGTGCCGGCCAAGCCGAAAGATAAGTGCAAATAGCCTATGCAAATCAAAGCGCATTGCTACTGATCAAGGTAAACAAGCACACAAAGCACTCTCCAGTCAAGATCAGAGAAAGTAGTCCTTTAAAAAAATAATGGTAAAATGAAACTGAGTAGGGTGGATCCATACACTAAAATTAAAGCATGCTATTGCAGAGTTCATTTACATGCGCATGCACAATGCCTGAAAATAATTGGATTTACTGAGTAGTGAGATTAAAGCTCTTACATGGTTTCCAGCAAGCCAATTTCCACTGTAAGTCAAGTTAACTTGACCTTTTATATAGACTAGAATGATGGATACTGACCTACAGGAAACATCATAATTATTGTATAAAAACTGGTTGTTTTCATCTTTTATATTTAAAAAGCTATTGTGCTACTATTACTAGAGTTAAACAGATGTATACATGGGTACTGCAGTGTCTGCAGAGTTTGTTTTGCCTGTATTTTAGTTTGTTTCTGTCTTCCCAAGCTCCCGCTTGTCTCCTATCAGGAAATTACTGCATGGTGAAATGCGTATGCTGAATGAGAAAGAGGCGCACAAGTGAACTGAACTGGGACAGTTATTTGCCTACATCTTTATAAAAGCCTTCATCTATAACTGATAAAATATTTAAAGGTTTAAATATTAAAGTTTTTTTTTTAATTTGCATTTTTTTTTTAAAAAATGGCACTAACCTTTAATGAGGCTACAAAAAGGACAAATTAAATTTTTATGTAAAATTGGAATCACATATTCATCTTTTTTTACAAATGATTTCCAGGTATGGTAGTCAGTTTTAGCATTCAGAGATTTAGTTGGTAGAGGAGACCCGGGCATTTTTTGTTAAAAAAAAAAATGTGAGTGAGTGCTCATCAGTTTTGACACAAAACACATGGATGTGAAAAAAAGGAATTTGCCAGCTGTCATGCTAAATTAAAAACAAAATAAGTCAAAAAGAGAGTACACATTGTGTGACAAGCCAGCTTCCAGATGGCATTGCTGTAAGCAGAAGTACAGTAACACTGACTACAAGTAAAATGTGTGTTTTTCTCAGTTGTTCAGAAGCCTAACAGCACTGATATATTAAAGGATCAATCGGGATATGTAAAGTCTTTCATCACTGGCGTGGATGTCGTCTTTGATTGTTTCTGAATCTGATTTCCCCGTTCCTTTGATTGCTTTACCACTAACCAATAAATCACGTTGAAGGAGAGAAGTTTAGAGCCCATGAATGAAGTGCTGCTTGCATTTTACGGCATGTGGAAAGGCGACTATAGCGTCATTTTGCACCAAACTTGCAGAAATATTTCATTTAAAATGCATATAACAAGAAACATTTAACCTTTGGCACATTTCAAAAACATGGCATGGTCTATAATTGCCACTGCAGGTACATTACATGACAGACATTATACATTTGTCAATATATGCTGTCATGGTGCAAGAGGCAGGGTACACCCGGGACCGGTTGCCAGTCTGTCGGAGGGCCTGCGCAGAGAGACAGACATTCACACCTACAATTAAGCTAACCACACATCTGTGGACTGTGGGAGGAAGCAGGGCAGACTTGGGGAGAACATAAAATTAGAACCAAGGACCTTCTTGCTGTGAGGCAACAGTTCTAACCACTGTGCTGCCCAAATCTGGATGTGTGAGCAACTGTTTTTGTCAAGTGTCCATATTTTTCATTTTTACTTATCCCTGAAGACACAGAATAAATGAAGTTTCTACATTTTCATAGATTTATTTTATAGGTTCCTTCGCATAAGCCGTATCACCTGAAGTGTATAGAATAATTTTCATTTTCTACTTTGTACTACATTGGCTGTATTCTACCATTGCCATCAAACCAATATCCCCATAGGCAACATCAAAAATCCACGAGCACCTCTAAGGTTGTTCAACTATAATCTAATGTATATTTTCAGAACCCCTTTCTCTCATTGGTTGCTGTAGTTACTGGACACAAATACACCTATCTATTAAGGCCTGCATTAGTCTCACCTCACAAGCCAAGGAACACAATTATCATGGACACAAGGAGCCAGTATGTAGGAGGGAAACTAATTACAAGAAAGGACAAGAGAAAATTAGAGTCACTGGTTGCCTATATTTTGTGTGTCTGTATGTGTTTGTCAGAGTTTGTATATGTGCATGCATCTTTGAATTTCAGAGGCATGAATGCAAGGAACATACAATAAAATCCATAATAATGTCAGTCCCTCTAAGGCATCTGTTGCCAAGGCTTCTGGGAATTAATACTTAATGATAAAGGAGGTGGACTGGTGAGAGAGTAGTGTGTGAAAGAGCCTTTGACAGAGAGGAGGTGGAAGTGCAGGGCATATCAAAAAATTAGGGATTCAGAGTGAAACAAATTAGTTCAAAGACAAACATTTCACAGTGAGGGACACAACTTTATCAGTACGCCGGGGACAAAGTGGATTTTTTCCAATTAAAACTCTGGAAAAAAAGTTCTCTTTTGAACACCGTCTTTGTATGGTTTACAAAGGGATCTTAAATGAATTTTAAATGTCTGAAGTGAAGCTGTGGCTACAAATGGAGCATCTAGTTCATTTTATTTATTTATTTTTTGAGCTCCTACAAGATCCCAGTGGGGATTTTATTTCGTTCTTTAAGGAAAGTCATTTTTAGAATAATAACCTGCTGATGTACCAGATGTCCGCAGATTGCGCTGAAGTCTGTCTGTGAACAATCACACTGCTGCTCTGCTGGGCTCTTTAACTGCTAAAGTGCTATTCAGTTGCTGACCCTGTAAGGACTGGGGGCACACAGTTCATGCTTGAATGTGCGAATAATCCTCAACTATAAAGAATTTTTCACATCATGAGTAAACAGGTTGAGCTGGGCGGTACAAATTATGTGAAAAAAAAAAAGAGAAAGGAATGGGTGTATTTCCCCTAGGATTAAATTGAATGTCAATGTATTTTATCTGGTACGCTTAGATAAGCTTCTACTATGAACAATTTTGGGATAATTTACCTCTGACAGCCTGGACCCCTAAACCTAGTCGAGCATACAGGACATGCACTTCGGTAACAGGTGAAGAAAGGGAATAATAATAATTTTGAATATGTTGGTCTAGTGTGTAGCTATTTATTGCAACTTTTTTAATAATCACAGACTCCTTTGTTATTCAGTGTTAACTTAGCCACAGTGCTTAGGAAACAAAAGTAATAAATATTGGTGCACAATAACTTTAGCCTTACATTTACATTCCCTCTCCTGAGGAACCCTGACAGACCTCGTTTAGACTTCTTCTTTGAGCTTTACTCAATGAGAAGTGGCATTTCAAAGAGGTGCTGAGATCCATTGAGGGGATGACCGCTCAGCGCTAATGGACCAGGATCAACCAGGGATGGAGGGAAGTGCAGGAAGACAGACAGTTTTAAATATGAGAGTGACATACAATTGATGTCTGGGGCAAAGAAGAATTTCATGGATGTCAGAGTCAAGTTGAGGCGTTGCGAAGGGTGTCAGGAAACACCGAGCGCTCTCCCTCATTTCAACCCTGGCCAGGAACAGCATGGCATCTAATACTTTCAGACAGAGAGGTGGAGGTAAAAATAAAATCAAATCAAATAAATATGGATTGCAGTCTGTGCCCTTGTAAGGTGAATAACCATGAGTGTGAATGAAGTGCTGTCTATCTCTGGTGTAAATGAGATAATCAAATACAGTTTGTAAAAGGTGAAATAATGTTTCAGTGTTTTCTGCTTATTTTATTCATTTATGCGCTATCTGCATGCCTGAGCTTCTTAGTATGCTGTTTGTGTAGTGAGGCACAATCATGATTGTATTTTTTTCTGTAGCATTTTATTGGCTCGTGGCGCCTCTCTATTTTGCATGATTTTCCACCCTACTAAGACTGGGATTAGTGGAAGAAATCTAGATTCTTGGAATTTCTTGCTATGAATTCTGCATTAATAACATTGAAACTAACAAATATCACTAAGCTTTTATGGTGTGCATGTTACTACTTACTTCCCTACTTACACATCCTAAGACAGGGATCAATTTCAGTCATTCCATTCCAATAATTGCACCCTGTTTAGTTTTGTTCCCCGCCAATTAATGAAAAAAAAAATCTGGCTCTTTAGCTGCTAAAATCGCCAATATGTTCTCCAGCTGCTCGCTGACTATGTCTGTCATTTGGAGTGGGCAAAATCAAGTGGCTTCATCACAGCTTTTTGTGCTAAGAACAGCTGCCAGATGTGGAAACTATTTATCACAATATAGTCTCTTTTAAAACTTAAAATGATTCAGGTAGGGGATTTAATGATCTTAAGGGGATTTATTTACAAATCTCTCATCATAGACACATCCAGAATTGAAAATTATAGACAGGGTCAGAATTAACAAGTAAACCTTTAAGTTTACAGTTATGATGGAAAGCACTGATGAATAAGACAAAAACAGAATGTTAATTAAACTTCTCTGAGATAATTAAGAGCGCTGCCAATAAGAACTGTGATCACAAGATGGTTGAATTTGTGTGTTTGCTTACTGGTTGTAATCACAGGCTGGCTTCTTTCAGTCTCAATAGCTACTGGCCTGTGTGCTGTCTCTTTGAGGTTATAGGCTTTTTTTTTGCTCTTCCTTTACCATAGTGGATGAAGGAGGTTAAACTGTGGCACATTCATGCGATGGTGGCAGACAGAGGGTGATGGGATGATAGCTGGTGTTGGTTCTTAGTTGTAACTGATACCAAATACACTCTGAATTGTTACTTTCTTTAATTACATGAAAATTAAATGAATTACATGAAATTATTTTATCCCTGTGATACACTTGCGGCCTGTCATGGATGGGACAGGACAGGATAGATGGTTCTTCTTACATACCAAAACATCATTCAGAGGTGGCATCCATCCCACTTTGGATGAAGCGGCTCTCATTTCTAGAAATCTGACATTCTTACATGCTTCTCTGCAGCTCCTCTTCTTCTGTCATCCCTCCAAAACCCCATCCCAGTAGAGACGGTGCCTGCTCCCAGACCACCAAAAAACAAGCCAAAAATCTGCAAAGAATAATTTTAGCATAAAGATTCACAAAGAAAGAACAATTTAGCATCCTCAAAGAGTAAAACAGTTACATGTGGATTATTAAACATTAGGTCTCTCTCTACTTCTTCTCTTCTAAGTCCCTTATAGTAAATGCTTTAATAATTGATCAACATATTGATTTATGCTGGTTTGCAGAAACCTGGTTAAAGAAGGATGGATATATTAGTTTAAATTAATCAACACCCCTGAGTCACACTGTTAGAATCCTCAAAGTACTGTTGACCATAATATTTTATTACAGAGATTAGAGCATGCAGTAGGTATTAAAGGTACTGTGCTGTAGTGGTTTGAATCATATCTATCCAACAGACTCAAATTTGTTCATGTAAATGGGGAGTCTTCTTCACAAACTAAGATTAATTATGGCAGTCCACAGGATTCTGTGCTAGGACCTATTCAATTTTCATTATACATGCTTGGGCAGTGTTATTATAAGGAATAGCATACATTTTCATTGTTATGCAGAAGATACCCAGCTTTATCTATCCATGAAGCAAGATGACGCACAATTAGTTCAACTGCAGGCATGTCTTAAAGTGTCATGGTCCTGGGCCGGTGGCCCGGTGTTTTGAGCTCTTTTAGTGAAGTTCTGTTTTTTGTTATATTTCTGGTTGTCTTCACTAGTTTTTTGTATAGTTTGGCTTCCCAGTTTGTTGTAGTTTTGTATTCTGTTTTTGGTTATAGTTATTATGGCTATTTGCATTTCATTCTGGTTTCCCTGTGTTCTTGTCTTCCCGTGTCTCTGTGTTCCTGTGTCTGATCACCTCAGTCGTTCTGGTCTTCCCCGTGTCTGTGTACCTGTGTCTGTGTTTAGTGTCCCTTCCCGTTGTTTCCTTGTGTGTTTAGGTTTAGGTTCCTTCTGTGTGCCAGTCCTCCTACGTGTTAAGTCTACGTGTACCATGTTTAGTTACTTCCTGTTTTATTGTGACAGTCTCGTGTTCCCTATACTTAGTGTTTAGTTTTGCTTGACCCTTGTCTTGTCTCTGAAAGTATGTTCAGCTGTGATCCTACCTGTTGTCACTCCCCTCATTAGCCCTTGTGTATTTATTGTCTGCTTTTGTCTTAGTCCTTTGTCGTGTCCGCGTCAATGTAGTCGCTGCTGTTGCCACAAATGTCGACTTCCTGCTGTGTGCTTTGTGTTTCAAGTTTCGAGTTTTCGTGTAGGTGGCTCCTGTCCAGCTTAGTTTTTTTTTTGTGTTTAAGAAATAAAGTTTAAGCTAAACATAGCTGGAGCCTCGAGAGTCTTACATTGGGGTCCTCTGCCTTGCCTACCACAGTGGAAACGTGACATAAAGACATAAAGGCATGGATAACCTCTAATTTCCTAATTCTAAAACTGAGGTTATTGTATTTGTCCCTAAAAATATTAGAACATATAGAAACATGGAGTTTTGGCATGGCATTAGCTTTACCTCCAGAGTAAAAGCTCTCTGAAAAGCCTTCAGCTGATCCAAAATCCTGCAGCTAGAATGCTGACAGGGACTAGAAAGAGAGAGCATATTTCTCCCATATTGGTTTTTTCTTGATTGGCTCCCTGTTAAATCCAGAATTTAATTTTAAATCCTTCTCCTCACATACAAGGTCTTGAATAATCAGGCCCCATCTTACTTTAAAGACCTAATAGTACCCTATCACCCCAATAGAACACTTCGCTCTCAGACTGCTGTATTACTTGTGGTTCCTTGGGTATTTAAAGGTAGAATGGGAGGCAGAGCCTTCACCTTTCAGGCCCCTCTTCTGTGGATCCAGCTCCCAGTTTGGATTTTGGAGGATCTTTTCACTCTCTATGTGTTTATACACCACTCTGCATTTAATCATTGGTTATTATTAATCTCTGGCTCTCTTCCACAGCATGTCCTTTGTCCTATCTCCCTCCCCTCACCCCAGCCAGTTGTGGCAGATGGCAGCCCTTCCTTGTGCCTGGTTCTGGTTTCTTCCTTTTAAAAGCGAGTTTTTCCTTCCCACTCCTGCCAAGTACTTGCTCATAGGGGGTTGTGTGATTGTTGGGGTTTTCTCTGTACTGTTGTAGGGTTTTTACCTTGCAATGCAATGTGCCCTGAGACGACTGTTGTGATCTGGTGCTATATAAATAAAACTGAATTGAATTGATTATGTTACATCTTCTCCAACAAGCACAGGCACATAGCTAAAGCAGTCCTCACCTAGTTTGCTCAGGACTACATGGGCACAGTTTTGGATTACTTGTTAAAACCTTGCAGAAAAAACCCAGAGGAGACAGGCAGGAAATACCAGGAGTGGCAGTCGTTCCTAAGGAAGTTCAGCTCCTGTGTGGTTACTTAGTTTTATTACTCCCTCTTTATGACTTTATTTCATTCCCCTTTACTTGCTGGTTTGGTCTTATCAGTCTCCAAAAAAGAAACCACCTGCAGTTCAGAGTAAGGCTACTCCAAAATAACAGAAATTCCTGTCAAAACCCTCTCCACCCTCTGTGATTATAGCAGAGGTTAGCTGGCAGAATCTTACTGGTGCTCCCTGGTTTTGAATGGCTCCCCTGAGGACGTCAACTTTGCTGCCCAGGATGCAGTCCACAGAAAAGAGCAATTTCCAGCTTTCCCTGACCCTCTGCCTACTATACCATGCTGACTATTCACTCCTCAGCCACTCACACTTGGTTCATACATTGAACTGTTATACTATTTGCACAGGGACTGGCACATAGCTTTGGGCCTCGACTCCACCAGCTTAAGCTGACAGCTACTGTGCCTTAATTATGTTTACCAAATTACTATGCTTCAGTATATTATTGGACTACCAATCACCATACAGTATTTATGTATGTTATCTATGTGCTTTTATGCTATATTACATTATCATTCTAACCCTTTTCTAAGAGGATTATTCTCTTAGATTATCCTAAGATTGAACATCTTAATGATGTGACCTCTTCCAGGATGATAATACACATCCACAGGACACGAGAGGTCATCGAATAGTTGAAAAACAAAACCACTAATCAATAGCCCTCTATGATGAACATCAAAACACCCCTTCAAGCATATAAAGTGCAGATTTTCCAGCCCTTAATCTTAACTTAAATAAGGAGTAGGTAAAATTTCAGATGCCCAAGATTTTATTCTTGATTCTGGTCCTGTGTGTCAGTCCTTTTTGTCTATACTGTACAAAAACACGAGTTAACAATGTTGTGTTTTCATTTTAGAGAAATGAAAATTATCAGAGAGTCTGAAACTCAAACTGGCACACATTCAGTCATAACAGTGATGCATATTTGCTTAGAAGGCATGATGTCTGCCTTCTATATGTAATTGACTAAATGGGTGCAATTAAAGCAGTTCTACAACATAAATCATTAAAATAAAATAAATAAGTATATAAAAAATACAACTAAAGGAAAGAACTCTTGGCTGAATTGTGATTGAAATTTCACTTGGAAAGTGGAGCAGTGCTAAATGTAAAATTCTAATTACCAGTTGGCAGTACTGGGTACTCACAGGCACAAACATAAAATGCAAAATTGTTCAATTATGAATCAGAACAAGGGGTCAAAGGTTGCTCTTCTGTCTGAGATGAATCAATGGCTGCTTCACACTGAGAGGTAGAGGAGGAGGATGAATAAAAAGAAGACAGAGAGCATCTATAGCTGTACAAGTCATATTTCCCCTGCCGTTAAGCCAGACAGAATTGTGCCAGAGAACATGATCCTGGAATTAGCATCATCTTGTGTCAAACTTAAAAGGTAGAAGCCAATAGAAATGCAGCACATCTGCACCCATAAATGGTTATGACAAAATGTATTCAGAGTATGTTGTTTATCCTCATCTGAATGCAAAATTTTCAAGATACTGGTGGATTTTTGCATTTTTTTCTTTTATGTGATAAATCAGCAGCAAGTTTGTATTGATAGGCAGAGGAGCTTCTGAAAGCCTGCAGATTCAACTATCCCTTCTCATTTACATTTAAATGATGTGTGATAGCCGTTTCTTTGTACATCCTACAATATGCATCCATCTGTTTGAAACATTTTATTATTTCTTTATTGTTTAGTAATTGTTTTAGTTTTCATTTGATATGCACAGACTAAATAGACTATTATTTGCAGATGCAGATAACTGAATCAACAACTTGCCGTACATTGTGTTAGCAGCATAAATTATCTGAAGCGGCAATTAGAAACTTTTTCTACTGTCAGTGAGATAAAAATGTTGGTAATGATAAGAAAACACCTTAGTGAGGATAACACTTGAAAGCAGACACAGTACTGATAATAAGCAAACACTTGATGAGGTTAGGATCAGTTTTAGGTGTAGGGTTAGTTCGAATCACATCATACACGCATAGTACAAATACAGTTAACAACTCACATTAGTGAATAATATGCACAACATGGTCAAAACGGGTGTGTGAAGAGCCTCGAGAACTTTATACCAACATAGTGTGATAGTTTAAACAGAGAGAGAAGAAAAACGTCTAAATTCTCTCTCTCACAGTGTTTCCAGAAATACACCATGGGCACTAATGGGTATTTGTAGGAATCATTTGATTCAATTAAAGTGAACTTTCAAATTAAATTGTTTTCTTTTTGCTCGAGTTTCACAGCATATTAACAAACTCAGGTGAAAGACTGCTACAAGTAGCTGTAACCAAGACATGTAACTCAATATGGTTAATATTGCTGTTACATCTATATAGTTACGATAAAAAGATAACACACCCTCTGTCAGTTCTCAGGTTTTGTGTATCATGACATAATTCAAATAACCTGGGGCTTAAAATTAGGTAATTACATCCTCAGATGAATAATAAAACAGGACACGTTGCACCATTACATTATTTATTTAGCAAAAATTAATCCAAAATGCAGAAGCAGTGTGTAAAAAATGGTGAACTACACCCTTACTGCTTCCACAGGAATTAAGATGGTAATTGGCGGCCAAGCGCTGCTAATCAAATGCACTTGATTAGCTGATCATCAGAAAGTGTGAGCACCTCTATAAAAGTACAAGTTTTGGCAGTTTGCTGGTCTGGAGCATTCAAGTGTTCAATGTCAGTGAGGTAAACCAACAGGACACACCCTGGCAACAAAACACACCTGTCAGTCACATGTTCAAGTACATAGAAAAACAGGTGGTTCAGACAAAAGGTACCATCTTCAGAACTGTTTATCAAATCCAGATGTAAATACCTGGAAATGAAAGCTGAGACGTTGGTCTTTTGTCTTATATTCATCCTTTCATGTCAAACCCAAAAATTTTCAGTCTACAGCAAAAATAAAGGGATTGGCTTCACTGTTCCAATACCTTTGGCGGGGACTGTATGTCAGTCAATAAGTCAGTAGTGTTGGCATGTCTGCATGTGTGCTCATGTGGTTAGTAGAGAAGAAAAGCAAAAGGTGTACAGTATGTAGGACTCAGGAGCAGAGTTGGTCTTCTCTCGGATGGAGCAAGCAGAGTGTTTTTATACTTGGGAGCACTGATGACCTGACCACAGTCTGCCAGCCCAGCAGCTAAGAGGTGGAGTCATCACAGAGGGTCTAAATTTTTATTTAATTTTTTAAAATAAAATCTGTCTTTAATTTTATTGTTCTATAAGCACTAATAGTATGATCTTATCATAAGACACCTACAGACCTTATATCAAATTTGCATATAGAGTAAGCCTAGGATTGATTTATTTTTTTACTCACTCTCAGACCATTAAACACCACTGAGGCTGCAGCTGAAAAAAACAAGAACTAAAACTGTCTTTCAAACATTAATTTAACCAAATACTCAATTATTCCACATCAGATTCTCTCGTGTCTTAATGACAGGACTGTGATATTGCCTGTGATAAGTCCATTAACTTACACAGTTTGCATTTTTGCCAGCTTTCTTTCCTGGCTTCAAAGAGGCTAATCTTTATTAATGTAGTAGCACATTTCCAGTCTTATTGACCAAAGCACTTACAGTGCTCATGCATTCATTCAGCGCTTTTAATACTAAACTACTGTACAGTGCTTTCCTCTCACACTGCTCTTTTGTCTGCAGCAAATGTGAGGCTTTCAGTCTGTATTATCTGTTTAACCTCTTTGTATTTTCCCCCGTAGTATAGTTTTATCTTTCTTTGTAAAATCAGCTGCTCAGGGCTCCCAGACTCTCTTGAAAATAAGATTAATCTTACCAGGCAGAACGTGGAGTTGCTGCTGTACCAAGACCTCATACAGTTATCAGGCTGTACTATTTTGTTACTTTGGTGTTTTAAAAGGTTTAGTTAGCAACACTACACCAGTAACTACTGTGCTCTGCTTGACAAAATTGCTCTTTTTTTGTCAGCAGAGTTTGCTGGCTTTAGAGAGAGAGCAATATAGTTGTTGGATAGGTTGATAGATTTGATGTCAAGGTGAAACAGTTAAATACACCGTGCACCTACACTGATATTGATTGTTGTTTTAGATGGGCCTTTTTTTAAGCCTCAACTTCCATTGTGGTTGTCCCATCAGCTAATGGAAACTGGGGGTGTTCTGCCTACTGCTGGTAATATACAGATGATACAAACTCTTCAAAGAAACCAAACTGTCCTGAAAACTGGGGGAGCATAGTTAGCAGGGTACGTGCCTGCCAGCAAAACTCAAAAAACGCTTTCTCTATTTTCATGCAGAGCCCACACAACGCTGCCCCTGCAGTGTATTTACACTACTATTATTATAATAACTGAAAGCCCCAGCTGTCCTAAGGTACATTTAAATATTTGAGCTGCCTAAGTCATTTAGTAGTTCATATATTTAAGAGCACTGTGTGCCAGTCCCATTTAAACATGAAATTAAATGAATGCTAGAATGCTAATGTAGAATTTCAGTCATTTACAGGCAGTGTCTGTGTGAACCTTTGTTGCCACAGTAATCTTAATAATGTGCTCATCAGCAGCAGACCGTGAACCAAAAAATTGTGTTGGGTGTGCTGAAGACCCCGAGGACCCAGGAGTCAAGGAAAACCTTGCAAGAAATTATTAAATACTTTCTATTCGAATTACAGATTAAAATTGAAAATACCGCTATAGAAAGTAGTCCACACTATCACCAAAGACGCCGTAGAAACGCCATCATGTTCTGGCCTTAGAGTGGATGTTTAGCACTAGTCTTCCCAAACCTATGCATATCTGTTTTCTCAGGGTAGGGTTAGTGTCATGGCCCCCTTACGTCCTGTGTGGTTTGGGCACCACCTCCTTCCTGTGCATCTGCGTGGGCTAGGGACTATAGAGCTGTGGCCACCAGCTCGCAACATGACCTCATCACAAACCTGCCTCCCGTCTTTCCATGTCTCCTGAAGTATTCAAAGACCAGCTCTTCCTCTTTACCCTCGCCAGATTGTTTAAGTGGTAACGTCACGCTCTTAGGAAACTTTCCCTGTCCTTTGTACTAAAGTACTTAACATTGGTCTCGTCTCCCCTTCCAGGAAATCTCCCAGTGTGCGCGTATGTCACTGCCAGCAGCTTGGATCATTCTTCTGTCTCCTCCTATGAAAGCTGAACTCACTATTGGACCCTGGTCTGTTTGAGGTTCCCCTCATGTGAACTTTTAAGAAAAAGTAGACTCAGTTTTGCAAAAAAAAACCTGCCTCACCTGCCTTCCCACTCTTCAGGAAATCAGTCAACTCAAGGACAGAACTCCTGCTAATTTATCTGCTAGTTTCAAAATTATGAAGGACTAAATATCATGCCCCAATCTGCAAGCAACTAACATCAAAACTGTGCTTGCACATTTTTCCCCCCTTCGGATTCTGTTATCATTCCATTTATAAATAGAGTCATGAAACTGCTCCGTTTGGCTATGTCTGCATTTTTTGCCCATATGTATCAAAACATGACAGATCGGAAAGTCAGGTGATGTTTTATGGGATGTAGATGCTCAACTAAACAGATTTTCAATTCTATAAATAAAAAAAGAACAGAAACAAAACAGTAAGAATAGAAACTTACTTTTAATTGAACTCAAAGTTTACCAAGTTTTCCAAAACATGCCGCCGTTCATATTATTTTACTTTATATCTTTAGCATGTATTGTTTCACTGTATTAATGTCATGATTTGATCAAATTTATGAAAAATGTCTGACAAGAGACAAGAGAAGCAAAGTAATGCCCACCATGAAAAGGCTCCTTGGTGGTTTCTGAAGGATACAGCTCAGTAATACAATCTGAAATATGGATGTGAATATGGACATGGAACTGAATATAAATGTGCACAGCATACAGTATGCAGCGCGTGGCTTTGTGGAGAGCTCTGGCTTGTGTCATTCACAGACTAATGATACATCCCCAGTAAAACTCAGCTGCTTGTCAGTGGGAGGTACTGACTTGATCCGACTTTATACATGAGGGAACACAACAGTTAGAATCAGGATATATTGATGCATCCTATACTTCAGTTGGAGGAAAATGTTTCAAAAAAGTGACTGAAATATATGTGAAAATAATTATTAGTTATACGTGTGAATATCTCCTGATTCAGGAAATATTCACACGTATAACACGTAACTGTGAAACTGCAAATAACGATGCAGATTCACAGTTATCTGGATAACAATGAGCTGTTGATTTGCTGATACGAACAGCCTTGAGAAGACTGTCATTGCTATTTATCACATTTTTTTTTATGTTTTCCAGATTCCAAAGTATCTTCATAAAAAATGATGGGGTTGTGGAAAGGGGCTAGTACTTATGATTGCAAATATTGAGACACCCTCCAGCAAATCTTTTTAATGCTATAAATGGAATATACTCAAGACTTCTTCTTTTTTTTTTGGTAACTCAGTCCAAATTACAGTGGAATCAAACAGAGAGTGAGATACTGTTCCCGTATCTGTTAACAAGTAAAAAGGAGGACATATTAGAGATCCTGCTTTCCCAAATGAATCCGCTGATATACATACCCTCTAATAGTCACTGCGATAACCATTAGCAGCTTGTTATTCACATCTTTCCTTGTTAATTTTACATGTTTTTGTATTTTTTTAGTGTAGCTGTGTCTTAGAAGGTGGATCTACTGAGGTTACAATCTAACCTCTCACTGTCCCTAATGGAAAATGGAATGCATTTATAGATTACTAAAGTGTGCTGTAATGTGATTTAAAGTTACCTGTACTTTTCTTACTCCTAGCCAACTTTATACTTGTGCTTGCTCAGAGTACAAGATTGCAGGTATTTTTGGGGGCAGTTTTGGCTTTTAGGTGACAGGAAAGTGCAGAAAGTAGACAGGAAAGTATAGGGAGAGAGTGAGGTGGAATGACATGCAGCAAATGGCCTGGGGCAGACTCAAATCCAGGACCTTGCAGCAAGGATTCCAGCTTTTGGTAACCAGCTCAACCAGGTGAGCTACAGCAGCACCCAATATAGCAGCAATTAATTATAATTATTTAATCATTTTTAACATTTTTCTTAAATGATGTCAACATCAAAACAAAATCTTATTTTTAAATTATTATCTCTAGTCTTTTATTAAGGGTAAAGTAAGAATTTTTTGAGGCTATTCAATAGAAACAAGGATACTGTACTCATAAATATACATAGAACAGTGTGTAACTACATCTTCCAACAAACTGATGTATTCACAAAAATATATAATTAATAATTTAAAACTATATAGGACTGAAGCTGCAATGTTCCCCCCACCATATTTGAATATGGTGGTTGGGAAGGACACCTCCCTCCGACTAATGGCATTTTATGTATGTGCGACAGTATGTGCCGTGGAGGGACATTTAAATTCATGCCGACACCGTCAGGCTCAAGATATGAAACATCATTCTTATGTTTTATTGTCAGAGAAGGGGTCCCCTTCATCAAAGAATCAAAAACGTGAAGGAAACAGACAATGCCACCGGCATCTTAATAACATGTCATCCTCTTCCTTCTCACCTCAAGCCGCAGCTCCTGAGCTGAAATCAGTGCTCTAAGCACACAAACACGAGCATAAACATGCTTATTTATTCCTGTTATTGTCGCCATTACTTATTGTCAGTAGATAAGACATGCGACCCTCCCGTTTCCAGAAAGCTGACAAGAGCTGGCTAAACAACAGCTGGTTATGAGTGTCCTAAAAATCACACTTTCCCTCTGATAAACAGTTTGATTACATTCTCACATCGCATGAAAACTTATTCACTAAGCGTCAGAGTCCAACGACGTTAGACCCGCTTCAAAGACAGTTTCACCAACATCAGCTAAAAGCAGCTAACAGCGGCAAAACCGGCGGGGCTTACCAACAGTTCAGGATGTCCTCAACAGCTCGCCCCAGTATTCAGAAACCTTTTCTAGGGTAAATAAAAGGGAACGCTTCTGACCCAGCACTGACAGCTGAGGTAAACTGTGGACTGACAGCCTTCCACAGACAGGGCAAAACTCTGGGGGGGCTCTGGATCCAAAACAGCGGTAGAAACATGCCGACCGGCTGCGGCCATTATGGGGTACTGTCTGAATTTAATGTTTTTGATCTCTCTTGGCTGACTAACACACATATGTCCTATATCAGCCACCATAGCTGCGATTATGTACTTGAATTGGGAGGAGTAAGGAAACAGAACTCTGTTGCATCTATTGACATCTAGCGGTGAAAATTTTACATGCTGTAACTTTAAGATTTTACATAAAATGACCAACAAATAATAGCCGAACAGCTGTCTCTTGACCGACTGCAGCAGTAAAATGCTTGAATTCATCCGTAATAACCCAGTAATAAACTATAAGACTGACGGGAGCAGTTTTCTGAATTAAGAGACTATTTTGCTGATTTTTTTCACTGCACAACATTACCTGTAACTGTGATGCATCTTATTGATTCTGTACACTTCCATCATGCAGTGTTTCCTTACTGCTGATTTATTTTTCTTTAGATCGCAGCAGTCACTAGCAGAAACTTATTTTTTATTATTCTTGAAAAAAAAAAAAGTTTAAGAGTGCACTTATATGTTTGCTTTATGTGTGTGTGAGCTATGGTGCTTGGGGGTTATTGAGTGAAAATATCATTCCAAGATGGCAGGGGCACCTCTTTACCTGTCTTTACCTGTCTGTGTGTCTGAATGACTGTTTTCAGTGTTGTTCAAGTGATTTTTTTAAAGAGCACCAGTCAGCTGTGTGAGTTTTGTTGGATCACTCCACCACACGCATCAGAGGACTGTTTTAATATATTGCAGTGAATTTAAATCATAGTAGTTTTGACTAACTCTGAATCCAGTTAGTTCTGGACAGCTCTGCATGCAGGAAGTGTGTTTATTGAACAATAAGGGTCAAAATTAAGGAAATGATTAATCTTGCTTCTTAACTGGATTACATGTGAAGACCAGCTTACATCATCATTACTTCTGGAGGACTTCTATTTCCCTGCTTGCCTGGCTCACAGAACCTACTGACCTGATGGAGTTAAATCTGCTGACAGTCTGCTTGAGTTTGATGGGCCCAGATTTCTCATGATAAAGGGAAGTTCTTCACTTTAATAGTAATTATCAAACGCTGTCTATTGGACTCTGGCTGATTTTAATTTATTCACAGCATTTCTCAAGCTGACCTGATTTCCTGGTTAATGCATGATTGTCACAGCTCAGATGTGGCAGGCAAAGTAGGACCCAAATGCAGGATTTGGAGGACTGAGTAAACTCAACGCAAGCTTTATTACTGCAACTCGCTGGGCGAGAAAATACAAAACACAACCTAGGCTTGGCTTAAACTGGGAGGCAACATGGGAAACAGGTCAAGGAAGCACACAGCATGAGGAGGATGTAACAAAGAATGGGGGAGAGACAGACAAATACACGAGGTAACGAGGAGAGAGTGGAGAGAGCAGAGGAAACCCTGGTCCTGATATTCTTGTATTATCTGAAACCTGGCTTCCAAAATCGATTACCAACAAAGACATTGCAATTACGGGTTAGTCTTTTGCGTTGTGGCCGCCCCAAAAGAGGTGGTTGTGCTGCAATTTATGTAACAAACAAACAAAACAAATTCCATGCTACTGTACAGTGATCAGTATGTGTAGTAAACAATTTAAATTTCTTGTCCTCAAACTCCAGCTTTCTTAGGGCCATTTTATCACTATTCTAGGTTGTTATAGACCCCCCCCTCCCCCAGGAAGCAGTGAGGCTTTAATTTCATTCAGTGACAAAGTGTTTATCCTAGACTTTAATGAAATTCTCCTGGCTGGCGATTTTAACTGGGACCGGGTGTCTTCTGCTGCAGACTGTTTTAAATCTACATGTGAGTCATACAGTCTCTAACTAACTAAACTAAACTAATTTACAGCTCAACATGTCCAACTCTTAAACGCCCAGAAAAAAAAAATCACTTACTGATTCATTTTAAACTAACACTAAACTAACTAAGCATTTTTGTGAGCAAGCTTGCTTTCATGATATATGGGACTGCAACTGGAACAGAATCCACCTCATTACAGATAGAGCTGGTATGACATTTTTTATCAAAATTATAAATAAGCACACCCCCGTCCGCAGATTTAGAGAAAAATACCAAAGCAATCCCAGGTTTTCTCCTCAGCTGTCCAGTCTCCTCAAAGAAAAGAATGCTGCCTGGGCTCAGGCCAGAAAAACTAAATCTGAGGCACAGTGGTTGATGTTTAGAGAGCTCAGAAATCATTCCTGCCTCCTTAATTGGAAAGGCAAAATCACAGTTCTACCTCTCAAAACGCACTAAACACCTTAATGATCCCAAGAAATTCTGGGAAATAATAAAATATTTTTATGGGGCTATAACCACAAATGAGCTTTTGTTATAAAAGACTTGTGTACTTTAACTGAAAAATGACGCTCTTTACTGTTTTAATGAACATTTTGTTTCTTCAGGGTCCTTATTTGCTTCAGATTTTAAACAGCTTAATGAACAGGAGGCTCTCTCTGCAACCACTCTAACTGAATCTGCATTTCAACCTTTCAGCTTTTCTCCTCTGAATGTGATGGAGCTCCACAGGGCCGTAAACCTGTTGGGTCGAATTATTTTCGTCAGCTGCCTGCAGATTTTATATTTATTGGTTGGCTTTTATCTATATATCTCTGCTTGGGGTGGTTCCTTCTTATTTGTCTTATCTGTGTATCTTATCTATCTATATGTGTGAAACTCTCAACCAGTGTAGACCACACACTGACAATATTATACAAATGTGTGTCCTCAGAGTCAGAACGGAATTAAGAAAAAAAGGCTTTTAAATACCTGCCCTGCCTACCCTGCCTTCCTGGAATAATCTACAGAAGGAGCTGAAATTGTCAGAACTAGTTAGAATGGGGGAATTTAAGTCCATTTTAAAGGTGCAAGAGAATAGCTCTTTTGGTCAGTGTGACTGCTTTTAATGTCGCCCTTGTAATGATCTGTTATTCCATATGATTTGCATGTTTGTGTTCACTTGTCTGTACTTTGTATTTGTTTCTTTATTCGTTATATTGTTATGTGCTGCATATGTTGTAACTTCTGCTGCCCTCTTGGTCAGGTCTCTCTTGAAAAAAGAGATTTTAATCTCAATGAGACTTTTACCTGGACAAATAAAGGATAATAAAAGGAACATTGTTGCAGGATTTTTGCCATAAGACTGTGCTTGTCCCCAGACTTCTGTGTGAAAACGCTGCCTTAAAAGCTAAAGTCAAAGAAGAAAATTCTATGCGCATGGTCTATTTGAATATGTTTGTGTGGGTTCTTTTAGGTAAACACAGAATAAATGCCTTGAGGCACTGTGTACCTGGATATATTCAGCACTTACCTTTACCTTATTATAAAAAGTTGCCATTCTGCAGCTTTATTTGCTTTTGTCTGAATGCCAATAATGAAACATTTATATTGTGAACTATCACAATGTTACAACTGAAACACTGAAAATGTAATGAAGAACTATGATTTCCTGGATGAAAAATGTCTGTTAAATGTTACACACCTTTAGGGATTAAGCAGTTCAGTACTATATATCCTGTTCTGCATTCTGTTCACAGAGCTGCCCTCTCTGACTGGACCCTGACATCTCCAGGGAAGGTAATGCCTGAAGGCAGGGAGTTTTTGTTGCTGTGGTAGCTATAGCACATTCAGAAACTGCACAGAGCAGATGGCAAGGGATCACAATCCAATATACTGCACAATAAGGTCTATTTGGGCTTTATTCCATGGGTTTCCATTCATAATATTTTTTTATTATTATGGTTTAAAACTCAGCGGATAAGTCATAAACAGGTTTCCAGCTGAAGACAGAGCAGGGTATGATTGTTTCACTTTCTTCTCTTTGACATTAGTGTTTTCCCAGCTTCAAATCAACACTCAAAACCGCCGCATCTCGGGATATAAGTTGAACATAAGTAACAACACTCCCCCACCCCCCCAGAAAAAAAAATGCTATCATCACAAGTCTTAAATGGCTGAGGAGCTTCACTGAAAAGCGATCTCACTCTGAACTGTGCCACAGATTAAATCTCAGCTGAGACGTGAAAACGGCTTTGTTAACATGAGGGCTGTGACAGCCTCTTTGAGGTTTCTGTCAAAACCAGCAATTTAAAGATGATGTTTGAGCGATGTGTCAGATAAACAAACACACACACACACACCAGTAAAACAGAGAGTAGAGAATGGCAGAAGTATAGACTCACACCTGAACGTAAATGAAAGCTGTGCACACAGATTAGTGAAATAAATGTAATCCTTGTTTTGTTTTTTAAATTTTATTTATAGGGTTCCGACTTAGCTTTCTGGACCGTACACTTCTTTCTTTATGAATGCAGAGGAGGCCGACTGCCTCAAAGGAAGAGATTTACATGAAACATGCAAAGGGACCAGCTATCAAAAAATTTGAAGAGAGAAGCTCACAAGAAGAAGTGTTACGTACTTTGCTGATCTGTATGTTTCCATAGAAAGGACTGTTCTGCTGCAGTAGCAATATTCAAAATCTCGTTTATACAAACTTTAATGCCGTCTGTCACAGAAGCTAACCTTTAATATATTATATGACGAAGATGATACATTTGGGACATTGGGTTTATGGTTTGACGATGAAATACAAAAGTCTGACAGGGCCCATCACCAATGGGAATATCTTCCCGCAATTAATGAAAATACAAAATAAATTTAGAAGGCAGGATAACATTACAGCCCCATTTCATGATAGAAAACCCTTCAGCAGACACATTATTACCTTCTGCAAAACTATTTTGCCCTAATTTGGAGACCTTGCCCTAAACTTTTATCCAAATACTTTTAGTCACCCCAGGGTTATAATACATATTCCAGCAGAAATATGTTTTCAGTATTAACGATAGTCATTAAATCAAAACTATTTTAAGCATGCTGTAAGAGATTGATATTCTGTGATTATCTTTAACATTTCTACAAATACTTTTTGGTAACCACATCCTAGAACGGGCAAAAAAAGTTTCATGGCAAACAAATTAGTACATATTGCACTCTTGTACAAGGGTGTATATTACACAATATCTTTCTATTTATATAATCTGTAATAATAAGGCAGATATAATGCATATTTACTTTCATGTTCCTGGGTCAGTTTCCCAGTTTTGTTGAGTTTTGAACCTTTTGTCCCCTCCAGTGTCTTTGTTTTCAGTGAGGATTCTTAGTGTTATGTTTAGTAGCTCCTGGTTCAGTTTTGGATATTAGGTTTACCATTGCACTTGCCACCAGCCTTCTGATAAATGGCTCGTTTTCTGTTAAACCCCCGTTTGCCTCCATGTGTCCTGCATTTGGGTCGTCACAACTTCTGCTCTACTTTGTCAGCTTCCGCTGACCTTGACACTTGCAAGGTATTCACAGCACGTTATACTCGTGTACAGGAATATTACTACATAATGCACCCATACTACATCATCTGCTGATATGAGTCATAGTCTGTACTATTCGTGGCCATGAGTCATCCTTGACCAATGATAGGCAATGCTGAGCCAATAAGAAGTTGCCGTCACAGGCTAATCAGTAAGGCTGCAGCCTAGAACTGATGTTACAGTAAGTATACTGGCTCTTTACCTCACAAGTTTCTCACTATCAGCTGCTGCCAGCTGTTCAGTGACATAGGTCAGTTGCTAGATATGGGGAATCCCCACATTCTCCATTTCAGTCAATAATGGTCAAATAGGTATAGCCAATTACACAGCACAATGTGATCACATGATTCGGCTAAGCCAGTCAAGTATGAGAAAGATGCTGCATATCATTAGCATATATTATCATAGCATTAGCAGGTTAAGGGTTTTCAGGCTGTTGATCTTTTAGACCACAAACGCAGGCTGCCCAAGAGACTGGTCAACGACTCCTGGGAGTCACCGGTCACCAGTGGAAACTGGATATTCCCCAACAGGTTGGTGAGTAGTTGCTGGAGTTGCGGGCTCTTCTTCATTACCACTCAGTGAGTAGTTGGCAAGTATTTGCAGATAATTTGGTGTCTTCCATGCAAGCTAAGGGAGAGTGTGGCAATCTGCTAGTGACCAAAACAATTGCAAGGTGGCTTTATGTGCAGCATCCCATACCTCTTTGTGACCGATTTCACCTCATGACTGACAGCAATATTCAGCAACAATTTCCCAACCCGTTGGGGAATACACATTTTCCCTTTGCAAACAGTGGTTACAAAGAGTCTCTATGCCTGTGTGACTTGGACCTTAGCCCTAATGTGTGACATCATCATGTGATCACTTTTTGATGAAGATACCTAGCAATAGGGGTGACACTGCACTTGGCTCCCCAGCAATACTCACCAAGTTTGAAGCGAGAGAAGCAAAGAGCATGAACACAACCACAGACACACACACGCACTCCTTGATATATTACAGAGATTAAACAGCACTACAGAGGATCAGGAATAAAGGAGACAGGATATTGGACTGAAACATATAGTCTGATTCCCCCTGAGGGTACCGGGGGTAACTTGATTGAAGGCTCTGTCTGCAAGCTTAGCGGACTGCTTGGTAATACCACTCTGTACATTGAAAACTGATTAATCAAAGGTCCAAATAGAAAGGAATTAAGAACAACAGAACTAGGAGGGAAAGAAGTTCACTGAACATCATACACAACAGATTTATACACATCAGTTTGGGTTTCATAGTTCCGTAGTTCCATAGTAATGAAAGAAAGTGAGAAGATATGGAATCTTAAACTCTGATCTTGAGGCATTTCTGTATTTTCTGCCACTTATTCAGCCTCTCAAATAGCCAGGATGGCTTCTATTAGAAATCCCCTTAAGACTGTCTCAGCATCCTGGCCTGGGTGCTTTCAATTTTGAGAAGGGTGCAAAGAGAAACCTCCTGAATAATGACATCTGGTCAAAGGTTTAAGGAATAGAGAATTGCTTTGCCCGTCATATGACAGCTTGTGCCAAAAGTACAACCTCTATTATCCAGAATGTAGATGGTGAAGACCTCAGCTTGAGCCAATCAGTTCTTAATTAAGGCGCTGCAGTAAATCCAGTTTATTTTGCAGGGTGTGGGCGCTACTGATGGCAGGCAATTGGACTGCATACGATTAAATAATTTTATATATATACTTTTATGGACTAAACATCTTGGAAGCTATATTCTAGTGATTACTGTTGTAATTACTAAAATTCATATTCCAGATTCAGTGCGCCAAATTTCTCCTCCAATTAGTCAGAAAGAAAATTCTGTTTACTCAACACTGTTACAGATTTTCCTCAAACCCCTAATCTGTTTACTATAAGCAGCAACACTGCAGCCTAAATATTTTTGTAACATATATCAAATGAAACAAATGAAATGAAACAAACTGGTGCTGTCAAGTATTATTCAGTTTGCGTGGACTAAAAGACACTTTAGAAAGTCAACTGCTCAGTTTCTCTAGTAAGTACATATTGTTTTAAGCATGTCTTTTCCCCAGTGTGTGAAAGAGATGAAAAATGAAGCCAGTGCAGATGTGCCAAAAAAACTGCAGTTCCTGTAGGTGTTTGTTTTATTTAGTTAGTGGTAGTTTTGATGTTGAAACAGCTGTGGCATAATGAAAAGCTGAAAACAGCATCCGGATCATCCCTGCTTACATAATGTCGTGTCCACTGTCACAGGATCACAAGCACTGAAAGCGACAGTTTCTGATTTGCTGTTATTTGTGTTGTAGACTGTTTCAAGATGCAGTACCAAAAAAACAAACTGCACCCTACATGAGCTAATAACTTAGCACTTCACCCTCTCTTACGAATACGGTAAGTTCTGGCTCTAAAAAACCAACGTGGCATAAGCAAAAAATGCTGGATTTGAAGCTTCAAAAAGCAGAGTCCAAAATCAGTTGGAAAGGTCATGGTGGCTTCATCCAGTCTTTGTACTGTCTAGTCTGTGCTTTTAGCTACTAAGGATTATAATTGTATTAAATATCCCTGTGAATAACCCTTCTAACCAAGCAATAACTGTCACGGTCAATGCAGGAAGAGGACCCAACTGCAGGATTTACATGCAGATCGTGATACTCCCCCCCCTCCCCCCCCAAAATTTTTTTATTCAGGTGTAATACAGAAAACCATCAACTGCAGACAATTGCAAACACTACAGCTCAAGCAAGGCAAACATGAGATGGAATACCAGGCAGGCATTGGTAGCAAAAATACATATATTTAAGTAGAAGTACAGATACATGTGTAAAAACATACTCTGGTAAAAGCTGAAGTACTAATTCAACTTATTGACTCAAGTAAAAGTGAAATAAGAAGGCTCTGAATTGTACTCAAAGTATGAAAGCAAAAAAGTATCTCTTTGTAGGACATTTCTACCAGCTATTTGTTTTGCCAAGCTAACTGAACCTCATGTCACATTATCTTAATAAAATAATATTAATACATTTTCTAATGAATACAGTCAGCATGAACATCTGTTACACAGAACACAAACAGAGAAAAACAAAAGGAATAAAATTACCCAGCTCTCTTTGCTGTTGCCCACGTTGTAGATGGGTGACTTTGCTTCCACACCTAAACAGGGAAATGAGTATAGTCAGGGGTTAAAGTGGGATTTGGCAGGTGTGGTTACAGACAGTAATGCGTTACACCCAACACTGCCATTCCAACACAGTGCCTTACTGTAAACTTTAAAATAATACTGCAAACAAACCTCATACAGTATTTTCATGAATACTGAATAATAGCATATACTTCAGTTTGTATGAAAAAAAAACTTAACTTCACCAACACATCATTTGTAGATTCTAATTTAATTCAATTGAATTCAATTTTATTTATATAGTGCCAATTCACAACAACGGTCACCTCCAGGTGCTTTATATTTTAAGGTAAATTCCCTACAATAATACAGAGAAAACCCCAACAATCAGACAACAGCCTGTGAGCAAGCACATGGCGACAGTGGAAAAGAAAAACGTATGACAGGAAAAAGAGGGGCCTGCAAACTGAAGGCTCTACCTCCTATTTGACTTTTAAATACCCCCAGGCACAAGAAAACCAGTTATAGATTAGAATTTTATTTGTGAAGAAATTCATTAAATCATTATTAGTTACAGTTAAAGGAATATTCGGCTCAACAGAGCTCTGACTCTTAGTCAGCCTAACTATAGTGCTGAAAAGAAACCTGTGGTTGTTCTTATTTTCTTCAATCAGTGATGAATAGTAAGATGTTCTAGCTTTATGGTAGGCTTTTTTTTTCTTTAGGAAGCAACAAACTCTTTTTCCAGACTAAATGAAGTGAGATGCCATATCCTCTCCAGGTTGGGGGTTCTCTGCCCTTGTGACCGACGGGAGCGCCGGCGCACCCAACTGCTAACTGCTCTTAGATGCTGGTAGAATTGTAACCACATACGATAGAGCAATAATTCTTTTTGCATATAAAACCAGAGGAATTACACTCACATATCATGCATTCAACATGTCCCAGAGCGCTGTATCCTTCCTATAACGGGTTCACAAAATTTGAGTAGAAAGCGCTAACAACAAAACATAGTCCATGTGCTTTATCGTGTGCATTAGCATGTAGCGCTATGGCATTTCTATATCTAGCATATAGATACTGAAAACAGTTTTAAATTTCTTTGTGGGTTAGTGCATTTTTTAGCTACCTTATATAGTTACTATGGATTTCCTTCATACATATTATTATAATTAGGGTTCTGAAGTTGAAATATTCCACAAGATGGTACTACAGCATGTATAACTGTAAAGATATGGTCTGGCGGACTTGTTCTATTATAGGTCTTGAAAGGGTACGGCACAGACAAAAGGAAATACTGGTAAATGTTCAATTTCTTCACCATATGTCAGAGCAAGACCCAGAGTGTGACTAAAGTGGTGAGTGGGCTCATTTACATTTTGAGAGAAGCCATTTGAGTTTAATAATCCAATATGTGTTCAAAAAACTCAGAAATGAATGAGGACATTCCATGTAAGCTATGTCCTTACCTTTAAAAACAGTGTCTCTTCTTCCTCTCTCGTCCCGCCTCTGAGTGAAGTTATCTCACATTCTTTTCTCTCCCTGGGAAATCCAGCAGCTGTACCTTTCGCTTGCAGACACACTTTGTGTCAAACTGCACAGAAACAGTTTGTGTGTAAAAAAAACGTTACTGCCTTTAGGCTCACTTCTTTTTTGTAGTGTTAGCTAGATGCTGAAGTACTGCGACCGCAGCTTAATTTGCACTTGCACCAAAAACGCTGTTCAGAATCATACTGGCCCACTTTAACCCCTGAGTGTAGTGCTATAAATGATGCATAAATGATTTGTTTTTGCCTCTTTCATCTCTTTGTGCACAACAAGCATTGGTGCACCAGTAGAATTTTCCTATGTGTTATTGCTCCCTCCATTTAGTTTAAAATTAATTTAATGTTTGAAAGCATGCAGTGATGTGAAAGAATAACTCCTTGTAAATTTCTTAAACCTAAGGCAAAGAGCCTGTTTTGAAAATGTAAGGCGTAGTAGGGACATAGGGAGTAAAAGTAAAAAAGCTGTCGTAAAAGTAAATACTCAAGTAAAGGATTGATACCTGAAAATACTACTTAAGTGCAGCAATAAAGTATTTGTAGTTCATTATCTCCCACTTCTGCAGGCAGGATGCACAGAAACACTGACAAAAACCAGCTGCTAACAGAGGCTTTAAATATACACAGGAGGTAATCAGGGAGATAGGAGACCCTTGGGAAACTAATCAAAGACAATGAGTAAGGAAGGAAGACTACTCACAAGAGACAGGAAACAGAGGACTCAACAAAATAAAACAGGAAGTACATAACGGAAACGCAATTCAGAGACAAAGACTTAAAGACAAGATACAAGGGAACACAGGGGTGACAGGATAAACCGAAACGCAAGGAATGATATAAACTACAATTCTAACCACAAACTGAAACTAGATTTCAAAATGTAACTAAAACTAAATAACTTAAAGACTAAACTGGGAATATAATCATAAAGAAATCGAACTTTTTTCTTTCCTTTTGGCAGCAAACAATTTTAGAACGTTTTTTATTGTTCTGTAAGTGTTCATATATGATCCTAAAACAGGACACCTACACTGTACTTGCAGACCTCTTATCAAACTTATATGTGGACTGAGCCTATGTTTGAATTCTGTTTTTATATTTAATCTTTACTTTCAAACCCTTAAACAGCACAGAATCTGCCGCCGAGAGAATAAAAACTAAAACTGTCGGGAGCAGGTTATGTTCAGAGTGTCAGTTTCAAATCAGCTGGAAGGGCCACGTTTTCACTGAGTATTTTATTTACAGCATGTTTTAAGCGCCATATATATTCTCTGCTGGTAGAATACATATGTGCTGCTTGTTAAGCCATGCTTTACTGAAATGACTTTACTGGGCCCAGGTTCCTTCTGACAATCAAACAAACAAAAGTTTGTTTCCAAACTTACAAGCTTTAAAACATTAGTCCAAAGCTAGTGGGTGATGTCATAGTCACTATGTCCATCTTTTATATACAGTCCAGCTGAAACATCTTTGGATTAATGGAGACCAAAAACTAGCTAAATACTGAGAATCAGAACGGCACTGACAGCTGAGAGGATGCGCTGTGTGTGTTTGCCATGCAACGTTATAAGGTAAAGAAAAAAGTAGAAGCAACATATTTTGTTGCAGCTTGTTGCACTGCCCCCCAGAAGCCAAATGATAATTTAATGGAAATGAATACATACTTCATATGCGATAGAGGTCCACCATTCAATTTAATGACCTGCTGTGTTTCAGGAGTTGATTTTCATTCTTTTGTTACGAATACACAAATGGGTTATCCAAAGAAGGGTGGTAAAATGATCGTCCTAGTGGCTAATATTTATTATTCACTCTTTCACTGATGATGCATGTATTGTTGGTTGTGCAAATATTAATTTAGATTCCTATAAAATCAAGAAATGTTTCCAAAGACCTTTGACAAGGACAAAAACGTAATGTTAGAAATTCCAAGTCGTCAAATGAGCTCTTCTTCTTGCTTTTAGTTTCTCATAAATCTGCTTGAGACTTTTAGGTTCAAAAGATCTGTCCCCAGGGTACGGGTTGTGGAGAAACTCAGCTTTTCATACTGTTGTATTGCCATAATTGTGTCTAAAGTGTTTTCACTCACATCGAGGACACCACTTAGGCAAGGTCTCACAGGTCTGGCAGAACCTCTTCCTAAATGAAAGTGTTTACATTTGGAACGATCACACAGTTTCACCTCAAACTGTGCAGTGAGATGAGGGGATGTTTTAAATCTCCCAAAGTTTGAGTGAGAATGCACTCGCGGCGTAGGTTAATCATTTAGCTTTACGGACCAAAAACAGCCACGTGGCATAATTAGCTGAACTGAATCTCACACTGTGGTAATGTGTGTGGGTTGTTTTTTTTTTTTGCTATTACACTGTGTTCTCATTGAGAGCTTATTAAAAATGTCTCGAAAACAGATGTCTCACGGAACTTAAAAAAAAGTAAAACTTGTAGAAAAATGTAACACCACAGAAAAGCCTCAGAAGCAAAGGTATTTCACACAAGGTTATAGTGACGCATGCAGTGAGAGAAAGATCCCGTAAGGCAAAGCTTTTTATCAAGCAATTTCACAAAGGCACCCAGGGTGTACCAGTCTAGCATCAATAATATGATGAAGATCATGGATGGAATCAGCCTCTGGGAAATAAAGTGGTTGAGATCAGCATATTTCCTTTTATCCTCTGTGAGTGGATGCAGCACCTGACACGGCAGCTCACACACGCAGCCTCCAATTGTGGAATTTTTCTTATTAAACTGCGTGAGCATTTCTCCACACAGTGCGTTTTATCATTTGTTCATTGAGATCTATATCTTTATATGAAAATGAAAAAAAATTATTTTCATGCTTTCCCCAGCAGTGCATCATAGCTCTTCTGTAATATAAATAGACAACTAGTGAAGTGTGTGTGTGTGTGTGTGTGTGGGGGGGGGGGGGGGGTGACACCAAAACGCTGTGAGAAGTGAAAAAGAATTAAGTTGTACTCTGTAAATTGAACAAAGTTTAATTTGTTTTACCAGCTATTCTTTTAAACTGTGTTTGAATTATTATTTCATGCACTGAATTAACTTTGTTTTTCCTCCAGGGAAGAATCATATCTGCAAGGGTATGTTTTTTTTTTGTTTGTTTGTTTTAAGTGTTCTGTTGTTGGTGTTGCTTTGAGTTTTCAGAAAGCATCAACAAAGCAGTGGTGAGCCTGGCTCGTTTAAACCACAATTTAAATTAACCTCGAAAGTAAGTGTGCCATTTGAGCAATGTGCAGTATGGAGGGTCTGGAAAATGTGAACAGGTGGCCTCAAGGCATCTTTTCACCAGCAAATCTATTTCTATTTGAAGTGCCTTTGCATATACAAATAGAAGAAAAAACATAGAATGAATTTATGGTAAACAAAGAAGGACTTTATGCTCAGATTTTGCCAAGTCTAATGATATTATTAAAGATATGCATAGTATTTTAAAAGTTGCTGTCAGGTTGGAGGTAAAGACTGAAGTCAAATAATACATCATATAGTGACTTATACAGAGACAATGTCTTATTAATTCCAGCAAACTTTAAGGGGCTCAATTAAATTTCATACAGATGGAAAACTGGAACAAGCTGAATCCTTCCTTCGGGCTTCATTTGATTCAGCGCGCAGTCATAAAGAGTTTAGCAAGAACATGGAAAACATTTTCATGCCATATTTTAAAGAGCATAATTTATGGTGTAAATTATCCATCAAATATTTTACTTGAATTTGGTGTTTTGTGAAGGCCTAAGTATGCACAGCATGCAGCTGCCACCGCTGCTGTCTGGGAACCGACCTTAATTGTATATCTGTGTTCTCTGATAGCAGTGGTTTGGGAAAATTTATTTGACAAAGAATTCAAGCGGCGACAGACAAAATAGATATATTCAGGTAGCACCACTCTTTATAAAGCTCAGAGAGGAAATTACATGCTTTGAGACAAAAGATTTAAAAACAAAGAAAAACAAAGACCGCAGCTGAAAAGTCTTCTCTCATCTATGACTCAATAACTCACACTTCAGAGTCCGAGAGTTTCGGCAGTACCACAAACTACCAGGAGTCATTTCAGATCATTCACATCAGCGCGATGTTGGAGGAAAAAAAAAAAAAAGACTCAGAATTGGATTCTCCTTGCAGTAGATGAGAAGGAAAATACATGCAAACAGACACACACGTTGACAAATGCGCAAACAACACGAACACATCTATCGGGGTAAAAAGTCCAGGTTTGAGTTGCACTTTAGCGTGAGTGTTTGTTTGAATGAAAGCTGGAGGGATATTTGCTATCCACCCACATCTCATGGTCTTATTATAGAGCCTCTTATAGCAATGCAACTCACCTCACTCTTTTTTTTTATACCTGTTTTGTTCTATAAAGAGAACCGCCTCAGGCTAATTTCTCTTCAGTAGATTTTTTTGGTTTGTTTTTTAGTGACTCTGACACTCCTTCAGTGTGGTGTTTTTTATTTTGCAGCACCCCCACCCCAAAAAAAACGTAAGAAAACACACCCAAGCGCAGACATAAAAACACCCACACTGACATTTGTACCATCACAATTCATAGAATGCGCCAGTTTCATTCCAACCTCTCGTTTCATTCACTACATTTAAATTGCCTTAATGTCATAAAATTGTCTTTTAACTGCAGCAATAAAAATGAATGTTGCAAAACTACTAGCTACTCTCTGTAATTATCTCACTAATTATATTACACATCAACTATCATTACGTAATTGCTTGTTTGAATCAGATCATCCGATCCTTTCTTATAAAGTTAAAATGAACAACACGTTTTTTCACCTTCTATACTGAGCAAGACACGTCTGTATTAAAACCTGTGTTCCTACTCACAGGATGGTGGGTGAATGATTCACAGTACAACAAAGTGACAAGACACACAAAGCCAGCGTCAGTAATACAAAGCTGTGTGTTTATCTACAGAGCGACAGCAGCATCGCAGTTTGAACTGAGCCCACTGTAATGATCTGTTTTTGCAAACCACATTGACAAGATGTGGGATTTCCATGCACCCTTCATAATGCATAGGAAGTTCTCTGCCGGTGATAATGCACTGCATTCATCGTGACTCTGCTTGGAAGCAGAGCACGCAGAGAAGTGTGGGCAGATATTTACAAAGACGCCACTGACAGCAGCTCATTTGGTTTGGAATATTAATTGTAGTGCAGTTGCCTCCCTCAGCCCCCGAAGAGGTCATTTATGATATTTAAACATGAAAGTCTTTTTAAGCAGAAATGAAATGGAGTGTTTAACCGGCTGCTTCATATCAGCACGGTCACTCACTTCAGACAGAGCATCAATCCGCCTGCCGTTCTAGTGTTTTGTGTGATACTTGGAGGAGTGTGTCATAGCTGTCGGCAGCAGGGAATCAACAAAGTGGACTCAACTGCTCACATCTACAGCCAAATGGTCGGGGAGTTAAATGGCTACAATGAGCAGGGCTTATCACTTATGCCACCTGAGCAGGAATCAGGATGTGACTGCTTAGCTGAGCTGTCAAATGGTTTTATGCTGTGAGACCTATACCACCACACACAAGGGTATTTCTCTGGCAGCTGTCATTTCATAGAGTGCAGTAAGTAGCTCATACTCCACCCTGCAGCCGTGCAAAGTTTCTCAGCCCGGCTCGTTCTCATTTTGCCCTTCCATAACGAAGGGTGTTATGTTAAAATCATTCAAAACCTTACACGGTTCTTTATATTATGTACTGGCTTTCTGTATTTTTCACAAAATGTTATTGCCTTGACCTTTTTTGTTGTTTTTAACCAGTGGTAATTTTTGTTGTGAGCAGTTGTTAGCCTGGAAGATCATCTAGGTGATCTGAAGTGCACTTTGTGTCCCTCCCCCACCTCCCCCTACTGTTTTCTCTCTGTGGTTGGCTTCTCTGTTGCATGTCCTTGCTCTGAGCTACACTTGTGCATATTTAGCCAACATATCATGCCACTCTTAAGAGCTTGGATCTATCTTTGTTAAGGAGGGATGGTATCATTTTTGTTCAAAATAGCTCAGCTGTAGATATCACAGTCTTTAGAAACAGCTCAATTAGGCTCAAAGTAACTGGCAAAGAGAATTTCAAGTAATATAGTGAACTCTTATACAGCATATCTGATTAGTCATCCTCTGGCAGATAAAACTTGCTTCTTATCTACTTATATTAACAAATGAAACCCTGAGTCATCAAGCACCCCAAGGCTAAGGACTGCAAGAGAAGTCCCACATAAGAATCAACAGCCTTTTAAAAATCAGCCCAGAGTCTGTGTTTGAGTTATGTGGAATTAGATTTAAATGCCTTTGGGTCTTGAGGTACTCGGGCTCCCAGATCTGAAGCTCAGAGATGCAAGGATGGGGCCGTGCAACTGTGATGAAATGTCCCTCATCTGAGCTCAAAGTGAACACTCTGTTGTTCAAACAAAAAAGTGCTGAAAGCATGAAGATGATTGTATATAATGAAATGACATGCAAGCAGAAGGAAAAAATACATTTTTTCTACCCTAATCTGCTGAACTGAAATATATTCATCATATTTATATGACTTTCCTGTTTTCTTGAAGAAGACTCTTTTTATTCTGATTTTCCACTGAGAAATCATGAGCATGAAATTTTAAGCTCCAAAAACAACTTTACTTGATACTTTTGTAAAATATCTGCATTTTATATTTTAGGAAGTGTGACTTCCTACTGCATGGCACTGAACAGGAGTGGCCCTCCAATCTCATTGTAAATTCTGTATAATGACAATAAAGGCATTCTATTCTATTCTATTCTATTCTATTCTATTCTATTCTATTCTATTCTAATCAGTACAAAACTTTAAAGTAGCTGAAGTCAAAAGGCAGCTGACAAAAAAAAAATCAGACCGTTTGACCAGCAGTGAAGGGCTCTGGTTATGCTGTGCAGAGTATTTTGCTGGCATTGTTTGGGCTCCCTTGTCCCCTTTGAGGGAAGGGTCACTCAAAATCAGAATGAAGGAGCTCTAATTGGTCACCTCTAACCTGTGATGAAAAGTTTTTATCCTGAGGGGAGTGTTTTCTTCCATTGTGACAATACCAGAATCCACGGGGCATGAAAGGTCACCGAATGACTTGATAAATATGTCAGTGTATTAAATCATATGCTATGGCCTTTGCAGTCACCAGCTCTCTCACCCTACTGAATCCCACTGAACAGGGTGCTTTCCACCATCATTAAAACACCAACTGAAGGAATATCTTTTTGAAAAACGCTGTCTGTAAAACTGTTTCAGAGACTTCTATAAGTCACACTGAAGCTATTATGGCAGCCCAGTAACTTAGTGAGACACTTACACAGTGCTGTGAAAAACTATTTAATTAATTATTAGTTTCTTGCATAATTATCACACTTACATAGTATTTCATCAAACAAATTCTAATATTAGATAAAAAAAATAACCCAAGTAAATACAAAATGCAGTTATTAAATTATGATTTCATTTATTAAGGGAAAAGAGCGGTCCAAACCTACCTGGCCCTGTGAAAAAGTAATGCTCTCCTAAACCTAACAACCTCAGCAAGAACAGCAGTAAAGCATTTGTGATACCTGGCGCTGAGTCTTTCACGTTACTGTTGAGGAATCTTGGCCCGCTCTTCTTTGCAGAATTGTTTTCATTCAGCCACATTGGAGGGTCTTTGAGCATGAATGGCCTGTTTAAGGTCATGCCAAAGCAATCAAATTTATGTCCGGACTTTGACTAGGCCACTTCAAAACCTATTTTTTTTTTTTGAGTCATAGTGGGCTTTTGTGGCTTTTGTATTTTGGATCATTGTCCTGCTGTATAACCTGAGTGAGCTTGAGCTTCAGGGTACGAACTGATTTTCAGACATTCTCCTTCAGGATTTTCTGGTAAAGAGCAGAATTCATGGTTCCAACAATTACAGCAAGTCGTCCAGGTCCTGAAGCAGCAAAGCAGCCCCAGACCATCACACTACCACCGCCGTGTTTGACTGCTGGTGTGATGTTCTTTTTATGAAACGTTGTGTTAGTTTATGCCAGATGTAACGGGACTCGAAGCTTCCAAAAAGTTCGGCTTTTGTCTCGTCAGATGTTTTTTGGCAAATGTGAGACTTTTGTGTCCTTTTTGGTCAGCGGTGGTTTTCTCCTTGAAACTCTCCCACGGATGAGAGTTGCAGGTGGAGAGCACATATTGGGACAGGCTTGAGAACTAAACATTAGGGAGTGTGCAGCTACAAAAAGTTATGGTCATTTCCGTGGGAACACAATCACAGTTAACTGAATCTGCGGGCTGCATCTGTCAATTACAGCTAAATTTAATTTGCTATTATTTTATTGTAGCTGATCCCATTTTCACTGATTTCAGTGGTAAAAACTTTGGCCTCAGCAGTTTTGAGGTGCTTCGTCGGCACAGTTTTTCCCCCTGGATTGGGTGGAAAAGTCGATGGAAAACGGGGGAACTTATGTTGGGTTTATTGTGTCTATAAAGTTTAGCTGGATCCAGGACTGAAATCCACATTTTAAATCATCAAACTTTTGTTTCTTTTAAGCTTAGTTCCTTTTTGTTGAAGTGTGTTGTGCTTTCTCGGTGAGCAGGGGAGAGTTTTTAACCAGTTTTTCATTTACAGGGAGGGGGAAAAAAGATTAATTAACTTACAAAGAGATAATGAATCCTGTATCGACATTACGTTAATGATTACAAGAATTTTGTACTCGGTCTCCGCAGGTGACAAATGGAAGAAATTTAATCTGACGCTATTCGCAACGGTATCTCAGATATCCTGTGCAACATTAAGGAAGAGAATAAAACAATAAAAGATGTTATTTTATTCTTCAACCTAAAGCGCTTTTTGTCTTCCCATCCCTGGGAGCAGTGTAATACAGAGTGGATGCTGTGAGAGAATTAATTAACTTTTTGGTGTACTATTTATAGCTGGGCAATTACAACAGTGTTCATCACACGGTTGGGTCAACACAACATCTGATCTATGAGCGCATGACGGCAGTAAAATGACATGGAGTTCTGTATGTGGAAGCTCAGAGGGAGCTTAGACAGAAAGCCTGTCGTTGGCGAAAAGGTCACGTCTCGCATTTAACAGTAAACAGCCCAGATATTAAACTCTGTTATGAGACACATTTGCAGTCTAGACACTTTTCATTAATCTGCTTCAAAGTTTGAGACAAAACATTTGAATATTTTGTCGTGTTATATTTGCAGCTCTAGATTTATGAGAAACTGCAATATTTAATCAAATAATGTAAGCCTTGAGATCTTATTATTTAGACAGTTTTTTTTGCTCCCTGTTTACCAGAAATAATTGGGAATAGTTGTGAGTAAAGGTCACTTTGTGTCACAGAAATTTAAACATCAAACATTTAGCAAAAAAAAAAATCACAAAATTGACTGTAAAGCATCTGTAATGACAAGCATTATTCCCTTTGATTCAGCCATGTGTGAAATGAACTGTACTATAATTTGAAGGGTACTCAAAACTGTAAACCTGGCAGGGAGTGTTAATCTAAATGATCAGTGCCATTGTGGTCATAATTATTTTCACCTTTGCAAAAGGCTACTCACTGTGCAAAAGTGCAAAATCAGGCTCTGTGCTACAGCGAATGAATGGAGTTCTGAGTGTGAGTCCTAAAGTACACAATAATATTTTGCATTTAGTTTGTAGTTTCATCAGTCATCAAGGAGACTACCCTCAGCTGCACCATTTGTTTAAGTGCTTAAATGACTTCAGGCTTTTGTGAATGGGAAAAATGTATCAGACACACATTTGGAACAGACAAGATATTCTTTCACTTTCACAAAAACCCCTCTGTTGAGGTAGGTGGTTGGAGTCCAAATGTCAGAGTTTAATGCCAGAGTTGCAGCCTCTCTCTTACTAAGAGCACATTTGTTTCTTTTACAGTCCTTGGATAACCTCTTAATGATTCACAGGAGGAGACAACCCAAATGCAGAACACCACGGGCAAGTAAAAAAATCCAAAAATCCAAAGATTAATGATCACAGCAAGGGTCAAACACAAGATAACCAGAAAAGACAGGGGGAAAGCAAAAAAGGGCACATATTCTGAAAATCTGGGGACAATGAAAACAAACTTTAAGGGGTTCTGGCTGAAGCGCAGGTCAGGGAGCCCGTATGGCCTTTTGCATACAGAAAATCCAAAATAAAAAACACAATGGAAACTAACCAAGAAATGGCTAGAATGCTTCAGTATCACAAGTGCAAGCATCTAATTGGAAAGATTTAAGTATACTACACTCATATAGATTGCATAATACTGTAGGTAATGGGTGGTGTGTGCAAAAGTGGCAGTAAAATGTAGTAAAGCAAAAACACATGAGAACTTCAGGAAATGACTTTAACAGCAACTCAAATCAAAAATAAAAAAATAATTCAAAACCATCAGGCCTAAAAGTTGTCCAGACATAACCGAACACTCTGCATCATCCTAAAGAGCAGCATTGGGTCCTTAAAGTGTTATTTAGGAACACAAAGGCATCATCCCAGGTGTAATAACCACCTTGAGTCTAATTACTATGGGACATTTGACAGACCGCTTTTTAGCGTTTTGCCTTGGAAATTTTAGTTTTCCATCCATCCATCCATCCATCCATCCATCCATCCATCCATCCATCCATCCATCCATCCATCCATCCATCCATCCATTCTCTTCTGCTTATCCTTTTCAGGGTCGCGGGGTTGGGAGTCTGGAACCTAGCCCATCTAACATAGGTTTTATACAGAAAAAAAGGCTTCATGATACAAGTATAAAATTAATAACTGAACCCAGAATTTTTCTCCATTTAAAAAAAAATAAAAATAAAAATGATATATCTCCGGCTGCTTTCTGTTGCATTTCTTTTCCTTTCATTTTCCCCCAGTACACGTTCAAGTTTCATTGGCAGCAACACCTAACCTGGCTGTACATTTCACTCCAAATCTCTCCCACACACGCTGCTTTGAATTTCTAACGCAGGGACTTTTTCCTTCATACATAAACATGACAGGTGGGAAGCAGGTGTGAAATGTCAGAGTAACAAAGCTCATGATCTGGTCAGCGCGGTGTGACGGCTGTCTTTCACGTGGAGGGACGAGCGGATTCGCGTTTCTGATTGGCCAGGCGCGCGCTCCCCAGAAGGCGCGCCGGGCTCTCCGCTTGTCTTTACCGTTTCTCCTATTCACATGCCCACGAACACAGCTGGGCTCAGTGTGCCCATCTCCTCTCGGACTTGAAATTAATCTCACATTATTTAGGCTAAAAGTGGCCGCTCGCACTATGGATGCTACTATTTATGAGATCATATTTGGAGAGCTCGGGGACCTAAATTGTAGTTTAATGGAGGCTTTCCAGGACACTTTTTCAGAAAACGCTTCATTGTCATTGCTGAGCGCTGATGGTAAGATGGAATTGCTTCATTTTCCCTGTTTAGTATTGAGATGTGTTGCTGTTGCACATTGAAAAGGAAAGCTAAGCGTCGACTTTTCCCCCCCTCCTTTAAATGTCTTTTCCCCAAAAGGTTTATATTGCAATGCCACAACCGATGAGATTGGAACCTGCTGGCCGCGGAGCAGCAGTGGCAGGATTGTAGAGAGACCTTGCCCTGAGTACATTAATGGGGTGAAGTACAACACAACGAGTAAGACGTTTTCATCATTGCAAAAGTTGCTTAACATGTATTTGTGTGGGGAATTGTGGGGCATTTTGTGCGCAAATTTAGTCAATTATGGAAAAAGAAATAGCGCCCAGTAAAAACGTGTAATATCAGCAGGTGTGTTAATTACAGCAAGACTTAATGGCAAAAATGATTTGTGCTGCAAATTTAAGAACCGCCCAATATAAGCAATAACAAACAAATCTAGAAGCTTAATGATTTCTCATTTAGCCTGCCATCTTATGAACGTTCATTTCTAGCCTAATTTGGTAATTTTTAGCCCCCCCCCCGCCCGTTCTCGTGTAAAGCAGCGTAGACAGTGAATCAGTGATCATTATTACACCTCCTGTTACTGGAACAGCTGCTTGTGTGCGCTTCACTTAAAGGGCAAATACACCTTAAATCCCAGCTTCTGTAAACTACTTTCATGCATGTGAGGACATCTCTTATTTTGATTTGGCTTGAGTGTGAAGTTGGATTGTTCCATCAGACAACTGAGCAATCTGACACCACACTGATATTGCAGTATAACTACAGGAGAGAGAGAGAGAGAGAGAGAGAGAGAGAGAGAGAGAGAGAGAGAGAGAGAGAGAGAGAGAGAGATAGAGATATAT
>JAVDPK010000409.1:31506-66131 GCA_034780415.1 Cichlasoma orientale | reverse complement strand
TACAAAGCGCCTTGAGGCGACTGTTTGTTGTGAATTGGCGCTATACAAATAAAGTTGAATTGAATTGAATTGAATCAAGCTCCACCCCCTTACCTCCACTGTGGTTCCTTTGGCCGCCTATTCCAGTGAAACCTGGAAGACGTCAGCAAGTATCAACAAGAAGTCTGATGTCTCTGAGTAGAGGTGCCTACACCACACGTTCAAGATCCAATATTACGGTCACATCATTAACTAAGAGTTGCTAGAAAGAAGCAGCTCATGCAAACTCCATGCACACACCTGAAGACTGATTTGAATACTTGGAGAAGAGAAGACACAACATGAGGACGTATGTAACGTGAGAGGATCTAAGTAAGTTTGGTAATGCAAAGGTCACTGCACTGACAACCACGCTCAGTCTGATCTGGTTTGGTTAATAGCAGCTCAGTGCATCTGCAGTGATGGAGGTAACTGCTACCAGTGTGGAGCACCATCAGCAGGTGGTGGAGACTGACATCTACCCCAATGATTTTGGAGCAGATGGGGGTCTGTGCAAGTCAGACAGTGGAAAGTGTCCTTCATGCATCTTTAAAACAAAAGTACTTTCATCTGCATCTCTAAAGCTTGAGCTCACTCCAAACCTGCACACAAATGGAAGTGTGTTGCTTCTCCACTCAGTGACTGGAGCTGTTGCAGCGTGTGGTGTCTTTATCCATCCGTGCACCTTGAGAAGCAAACTAAGCGCACTGTGCCAGGATATGAAGTCTTTGCACTTTTGTAATTGTGGTTGCATTTCTCTCTGAGTGAACTGTGTGGTTCATGCTGTGTTTGAAGTAGGTTGCGTATCCTTGAATTAGTTGTGTAGCCCAGTGTGAAGGTTTATTAATGTATATGTGCTCCTGCAGTGTGGGTTTAAATGTAAATGTAACAGTTTCCTGAGCATCTTAGTTCGTGACCTGTCTTTGATGGGCGAGGTGATTGTGACAGCAAGTCCAAGCATGACCATTAACAGGATGAACGTGTTCCTCTTTGTCATCGCTTTTCCTTTTATGAAACAAAGTATGGTGATCTAATTCCACCACCCACGCTCCACCCGTGAAAGTTGGTTGCCTCTCCAGTTCATGTTCTCACTTTTGCCCCACACTGAAGGTTTACAGCTCACAACTAATGTCTTTATTCTTTTCAGTCTCCCCATTTCTTGTTTGATCCTTCTTTCAGCTGGGGTTGGGTAAAGGCCCAGTGAAGGTTGCCACATTGTGATCAGACATAAATGCTCCATCATCTCTTTGATCAAAGCTCTTTTCAAAGTAGAACTTGCTACGGGAAGTCTTAGTACACTAATGAGCCAGGATACTGTGAGCAGCCCTGCCTTAAAGGCTGTTGCTCCTTTACATGGCGCCAAAACAGCTCTGACCCACTTAGGCCTGGACTCTGAGACCTCAGAAGGTTACCCTGAGGTATTTGGCTCCAGAACACTAGCAGCAGATCCTTTAAGTCCTGCAAGTTGAGAGTTGGAGCCATTGTGGACCAGATTTGTTCCAACACATCCTCCCAACACCAGTGGCGCCAGAAGAATGTCACAAGTGAGGAGGTGCCAAAAAGCAAGCAAGGCCAGGTCTGGGGATCAAACCAGTCACCCTGCACTAACAGCTCAGTGGCTCTACCACCCAATAAACCGCCGCCAAGATATGATTTCATGCCAGTGTTGCTAATTTGAGGTAATCTCAAAAAGCAGAATGACGTGAAATGCTATTTGAAAGGCGAACATTTCATACTTGTAGATGTGTGCGGGGGTTATAACTTATAACTGAGGCTCACTTCCTTTTTACTGCAGCTCTTTAGTTTCCTAAGAGGAGTCCTCGCCTTTAATGCTAAGTTCAGTTAGTAATCACTGCAAAAATCAGTGATTACATAAACGAGTGTGATAATACTGACACTTACGAGACAATGATTTAGCCAAAGATGAGTACCAAAGTCAAGCAATCATCCAACCATCCACCCTGACCTCCTCCACAACAGGTTTTCATTGACCCTAACACGCTCGGCGTGAAAGGAAACTCGTGTCTGAGCTGGATTTGGTTACGAGTGTGCAGGAGTGCGTGTCCGTCTTTGCTAATGCTGCACAAAAAAAGCACCGACTTGAAGCCGAATCTGCTAAAGGCCACCGGTGCCAGGAACATGCTGTATGTGAGATGGAGCTGCAGCTCCGGAGCTGCGAGGAGGACAAGATCATGTCGAGCCCTCTGTTACCAGCAGCAGAGACGCCGCGACGGCCGGAGAGCGTGGGAGGCCGAGTCGCCATTGGCCGGAGGAAAGTCACACTTCTCCCACTCACGCTCCGAACAGCCTCCAGTTCTCCCCGTCTCGCCTCCCCTCGTCTCCTCTTCGCCCCCTCCTCGCCGGTGCGTTCGACCGTGTCCGAACTCGTCATTTCACTTTTCCAATGTTCCCTCCCGATGCGGGGTCAGCTCAGACGGTGCCGCCGTCTCCAGCCGGCGTTAATGAGCCCTTTCTTCTCGTCTGCAAGCAGACAGATGGCAGCAACATAATGACAATGAGCCGCTTCTGTATTAAGAAAAGCACATTTTTCTCTGCAGCAGAGAAGATTGCAGAGCAGCAAAGCACTTAAGCAACTGAGGCACTTACTGTGTGATATTACGAGCAAGGCTTTAAATAGCCCCAAAATCCAGCAGGTGTTAAAAAGTGAACGGTGAGACACTTTGAGAGGAATCTGCATGTATGTCATACTTTGTGTGCTTCCTGAACTCCATGGATTTAGTTCCAGACTGCACAATGAATCCCTTCCTTCTCACAGACCTTTGTCCCGGCGAAGGACTCGGTATCAGTCGAACACCACGTGTGCTGGATTTTAACACTTCAGGTTATCCTTTAGTTCTGCTCTTTCCCATCTGTGCAGGTGTCGGACCGCGATTTCTGTCGGCGCCCGATAACTCCATCAGGCGCGCCGCGGCAGCAGAACGTGAATGCATTTGCCTCAGCGAGCTCCACCTGTGCGATTGAGTGCAGAAACGCGCCGCGGGAGTCGATGACAGTCGATGGTGGAGCGCCGCCTCGGCGCGCGCGGCCCTCTCAGTCGAAACCAGATTTTATTCTGACAGGCCATGATAAATAAACAAACTTTTACTCAGCGTGATATCTCTGGCTCCCTCTTCCCCCGATCCTCTTTTGGGTGTCTGCTTTTTTTTTTTTGTGATGAATGAAGTAGGACAGAGCATGACAGAAATACAGTCAAAGCAGATGGCTTTGTGTCTCAATCCTTTGCCCAATATTTCATCCCACCAGTGAGCTCCTCGGGCGCTGTGAGGGCTGTGAATACGAGATGTCATTATTTCCAACTATTTCAGAGCTACATCATCTTCGGCTTCATTTCCTCACCAGACAGTGCCAAACATTTATTACCAGCCATCAGTCAGTAATTTATAACAGCTCCAGTGATATAATTAAGCGAAACGAAATCTGTCACTATATTAAAACAACTTAAAAAATACTAAATCAACTCAGTGTTATTCTGCAAGCTGAGGCATGCAGTGTGGTGACGGCTGAGATTTCTCCCTGTTTCCTGTCACATGTCTCCCGTTCAGAGTAAACACGCTTCAAACAATGAGTCAGCGTCTGTACGAGGAACGCTCAGGACGCAGACGCTTTTTCTACTCTTGGATCTGGATTTCCTCATACCGCATCACAGAAGCTCCGCCCACCTGTTGATCAAACCTTCCTTTTACTCGGAGCAGCCAATCAGAAGAAGGCTGGTTTGAAGGGGGAAGCGGCTAAAACAGCTTGTTTCAAAGAGAGAATGAACTTAAGTACTGTTGCACCCCAGTTATAATAATAATAGGTGAACTTTGAATCATGCAAAGCACATTTAATCTGTGATATGTCTTAAAACACTATTTTAACTGTACCTCTATAGTAGTAAATCAAAGAAAGCCATCATCAGAGCTTCATCACTACAGAGAACACACTGGCTGCTTATTGCCAGACTTTGTCCTGTTATTAATAAACTGCAGATTCAGCATCTCATGGAGAAAATTATATAGTAAATCATGAAAAACAGGAACTTTTCTGTTATTTAATGCTATAAAACAGCGTTTTATAACTTACCAGCGATGACTTCATCAGTAAGGAGTTTGTAAAACTGACAAAAAAGAGAAAAAAACAAGACTTTTGCTACATATTGTTGACATTTTTACATTTTCCAAAGCCATCCAGCGGGCCGGGCTGGACCCTTCATCATTGTTATCATTAGTTAGAGGTTTTTGGTGTCGGGCTGAAAGCTGCAGACACATCCGGCCCAGATGAAGCCAGAAGAGCCGCAGATTCTCGTTTCTTTGGGAGCACATTAAAGTGTATTTATTATTTTTGTGCAGCTGTATATTGGAGGAATAACACCATCTGGGAACCACGGGCTTACATCATTATGACATGATTTCTGCTGCTTATTTACAGAAGATGTTTAAAGAAGTTTGTAATCACGCTGCATTTGCAAATGCCTTTACTCCCGTGTTTTAAAACACATAAATCTGGACGCGGAAGGCTCCCATTGGCTCACTGAGCCTCCATTCTGCAGTCGACCCGTGTAAAGATATATTCACCGCACTGGTCATAAATATAAATGACAGCATTAATAAATGATGACCTCTTATTCAAATCCCCTCATTATGCATGCAAATAGGTTTCAAGTGGGAGCACGGGCAGAGTGTGGTCTAATGTGCAGAGTGTAATTGTTACACGGGTGCTGACCCGAGATCATTAATATTAATTCTCTACATTGTTTCAGTCGGCTCCTCGCCGCAGCCGATGACCTCTGATACGGACGGGTTTGATCGCAGTTTTCATTCATGTGCGGCGTCTTGGCGCCCGCCGCTGAAAGGACACATTGTTGCCACTCGCTGAATCGGAATACGGCTCTGTGATATTCGTTTAATCGTTTAAGGTTCACAAAGGCAGGATGGTTTCTGCTGTTGTCCCGCTCACGTTTAGAAAACACTGACATGCAAACAGAAGCCTTCTACTACAGATGGATTAAGAACCACACGCAGGTGAAACTCCTTTTTTATTACCTCCTGATATACTGATATACTCCAGAGTGTTGATCTAAAGTTTGTAAAACACATTTAAAGCTCTTTTTCTTTGGTTTGCTGTTAAGTTCATGTGATTTATCCTCTTTAAAACTTAAAAAAAAGATGCAATGAGATACCTCAAAAAATTAATTAACCTCAATAAAGAGAGTCAAGTTACACTAGCTTGTTTTATTTCAAGTAAAGCCAATTTATTCGCTCTAATCTTCTCTGGCACCAAGTCTGAATGTGGCAGTGAGACTTTAATATTCGCAGCAGGTGGATGAGAGGATGAGGAGACGGGACAGAAGAAGCAGCTGAAGATGCGAGAGTAAACCAGGAAGTACAGTACGGACGGCTGTAGATGATTCAAGACTTTCAGAACAGAGACAGATTCAGGCGAGAGGATCTGAGAGGCGGACAGCGTGTTTAGGTTTGACTTCCAGATTAATTGTTGGCATTAGTGATGCTTCAGATCAGTTTGTGGGACTCGCCTGCTCCTCGTGCTGCAGCTGCTTCAGCCGCAGACCGCCTCACTATAAGAACCACCATCCTGAGTTCAGGGAATCGTAGACCCCAGTTTGTCCCGTCTGGGAGACGTCAGGCCTTTTGCAGTGAACTCTTTGCTGGCATGTATGAATTACGTGAGCACTGGCAGTCTGATCACTGTCACTACAGTCTGCAGTTTAAACAGGACATGCTGACGAGTTTAGTATGTCGTGGTCATGCTGCACAGGACAATCTGGTTTTTGTAGAGTCAGTCTGACAAAGTTTGTCTGGCTAACAGATGCAGATCCACAAATATGCAAAGAAATAACAGAGAAAAGAAACTTTCTTCAGGTTCTTCATCATCAAAAGAATCCACTGATATCTGCCTTTCCACGGGAAATGATAATAATTAGCACACTTTTAATGAATTCACTAAATGTAAACAAATGCAGGCTTCAAGCTGAATGGAAATGACTCAGTGCAAGCTTTGTGTTTTTCATACAGCAACGGGCTCATTTTATTTGTGACGGCATTACTTTGATAGAAGATAGAGTCACTGTGGTGTCACAGACAGGCTTCGTCCTCCGCTGTGCTGCTGACTTACAGCAGCCACAGCCTGCTTTTACTACGACTATAGACGACTTACTTTACAGCGTGTCGAACTGCAGAGGCGAGAATTCCCCCAGAAATGTTTCTGAGATGCAGAGTGATGATGAAGCGGCAGTCTGAGTGTCGTGCTCACTTTGCACTCGTCACCTTTCCTCGTAGAGACTCTGGGAAATGAGGGTTCGCTCCAATGTGAGGCGGCGTGGCAGCTACCAATCACAGGCAGAGTCATCTCTGCATGAGTCTCTGCAGCGGCCTCGGCTTCACATCAGGTGAAAGTCCTTCTGTAAGCAAGCCTTGGGAATTATTTTGAAGCATTAAATTATTTCAGTCTTCAACGGGACTTAAAAAGGTGCATATACAGAACCAACACCTACTTCAAAGGTTCACTCACTTTGCCTCAAAATAAGGCTTTAAAAAGCTTCTTCCCTCCCTGGAGGTTACGCTCCCGCCTCTCTTACAGCGTCTCAGTGCACACACGAAGCTGCGTGTTCCTCTGATATTCAAACAGGATAAAGAGCTGAAGGCTCGCTCAGCACTGGCAGCAGATCTCAGCATCATTAGGAGAATGGCAGATGTCACTAATGGCAGCCCCCACGTTTGGAGCAGGAGCCGAGTTTCCAAACCAAATCTTTACTCATTAAAGCTGCTTTCTGCTCTCGAAAGCCTGAGAAAATGCTGAATTCCTTTGTTCGCTCATTTCTGCTCATTAGCTCGCTAAAACACAAAATCAGTGAAATCCCGGCTCTGCCAAACGCGAGCGGTGACCTACATCCGCTGACCGCAACACCAGTTAATGCCTTCAGATGGACGTGTGTAAGTGCAGAGGACGCAGCTGAAACAAACCTATCAAAGAATCCACTTTCAGCGAAGAGGTGAAAACACAAAGTGATCCTGCACACACTCTTAAATGTGTGTGTGGAGGTGAAGCAGCTCGTGTCTCAGTTATGGTACTTTCTGATCAACCAATCGTATCAACGTTGTTGTTGCAGTTTTTAGTTTAAATGAGCTTGAAACTAACGACTTATTATCATAACTTGTATTTTCAAACACAAACAATTTCCTCACTTTATCTAAGTCGGCGCCTTTGACTTGGTTAAAACTAGTTTTTGAAGTTTGCTGGAAACTCAAAGACTCGTGTGACCGTTAATGTTGAGCTGTAAAGGGAGTTTCTTCAGGCTGTGGTCATTATTGCAGTCATGCTGCGGGCAGACTCCATTCCTGTGGGTGTGCTGTGGTCTCCAGTGTTTGTGTGGACAGGAACAGTGTCCAGGTTTAACGAGCAGCACCGGCTGACAGCCCCGTAGAAACGAATGACTGTGTGTAACCCAGGAAACAGTGTGCATTAGATGAAACCCTGTTAATAAATGTTTATTTGTTTTATTTCACCTGAGTTAAAAACAGGTTTAAAAGATTAAAAAACAAATGGAAATGTAATTCATGGATTATTGGTTGGTTAAAAAAAATGTATATTTCTGTTTGTATGAGGTTTTATTTTGAAAGGGTCTGCGTGGCCCATGTGACTGGCAGCAGCCAACCAAATTCTTCCTGTTCTAATGGCGGGTGGTGCAGACAGCTGTAGGGCTGCTGCTTTCTTTCTTTTTTTAAAAAGTGGCCTACAAACGATATTTTTTCACTTTTGATTGGTTATTTTTGTGTTTCCGCTCAGTCCTGGGCTGCCAGAGCGTTTGTACGGTGCTGAATGGTGAGTGTAAAAAAAAAAAAGTGTTTTATTTCTTTTAAAGATTTTGTTGAGTTAAATAGTTTTTTTTTTGGTGAAATTTATGAGCTGAGATGTTGGTTTATGTTTTAAAAGCTGAATATTGCAGTGCTTATGTGTTAATTTGAGGTACAAGTTCAGTGTTTGGACTCCATTCCTGCCAGTGTGAAGCTTAACGAGCACCAATTAAGCAAGAAAACTGGACTTTTGGCTCATGTTTAAAGCAGACGATGTTTTCTTTTGCTTATTTATTGATATTTTATGTTACTTATGTTAGGCTGTGTAAGTTGGATTGAAGGAAGGTTGAGGAAAAGTTGAGCTCATACTGAGATTAGACGGTGTAACAAGACGGCGACCCACGGAGGACAACTGAAGGAACAACAGAAGGACAAAGGAGACTGTATTAAGAGTCTGTTCAGCCTTCTGAATTATTTAGTTTTGTACATTTTGAACATTTTATTTTAATATTGAATGGCCGTGTGTGGTAATGCTGTGGCTGGTGTTTTAGCAAATGTGAATTATTTTGTTGGTTAAACACAACAAACACTGAGACTGAGTCCTAACATGGAAACTCAAAAGAAGCAGAATTAAAGTGAAGGACCAAAGTAGATCTTGGAACTAAAGAATTAAACTAGATTTACTGAACGCTGAGTTAACTCGAAAGATCAAAAGAATCCTTGCCGGCCAGTTTAAACACATTTCCTGTATAATTATGGCCGCTCTCTTATAGCTGAGCCAGTATCTGGTCCGGTTACTGTAATGAGTAAAGTGTTACATCACCTCAGAGTGGGTCCTGACGTGTGCCTGTAGCTCTGCACAGGCCAAACATGAGATCTCTGCCTGTTGGCACATAATATGAATATCGTGTACATGCATTGTGTCGCTCTAAAAATAATGTTTATTTCTGGTGAAGATTGTTAAACGGATGTTTATGAAGCTCTTTTTCTTTGGTTTCCTGCTAAGTTCCTGTGACGTATCCTTAAAAACACTCGAAAGAATGATGCAACAAGTTGCCTCAAAAATTAAATGACCCTCAGTGTAAGAGAGGCGAGTTATAGCAACGTGTTTATTTCAAGTACAGCTCGTTTACCCACTGTAATGTGCTGCGATGCTGCGTTTGAATGCTGCTGTAAGACTCCCAGCGGACGGAGGGAGGGATGAGGAGCGAGAACAGAGGGAAGCAGGAAGTACTGCAGAGCTGCAAATGATTTAAGATTTTAAAAAAGAGATGATGCAGGCAAAGAGACAAAAAATGATTCAGCGTGAGTTAAAGAGGCAGGCTGCAAACGGTGCAGGTTTGAATCCACATTGCATGACTGCTACTTATTGTTTACTTATTGCTTAAATTAGTAATGCTGTGAATCAGTTTGTTTGTTGCTCTATAAGAGCATATTGTACATAGCACAGGCCCGAGATGCTGTGTCTGAGACGGCGGCTGTTGGACCGTCCTCTCTCAGCCCTGGTGGGCCCGCAGCAGAAGGCGAGTGTAAGCTGAGAATGCTCGGTGAATAAAGCATGCTGCACTGGATGAAAAAGTAAAATGAGAAGTTTCTGAGCAAGCACACGGGATCCGAGACACTCAGCGGGGACGCGATGATGTAAAGAGGGGGAAACGTTACCGGCATGAGGAAGCAGATCCGGTCTGAAGCCGTGTAAATGAAGCATGACCGAAAAGATGTGTCGATTGTGACGTTCGAGCGCGACGAGGCCGACGAAGCCGATTTGAAAGACGCCATTGACATTCTATCACAGTCAGTTTGAGAGACAACAAGTTCCCGGCACAGCTTTGCTGCAGCTCTGCCTTTCATCAGCTGTGTTCGGATGTGATAATGAGCAAACACTGTAATCCCACCAATTAACTGTCAGCCGCGCCGACCCCCACGTTTCCTCGGCTTGTCTGTGCGAGTTTGATAATTGGGAGTTTGATGGATTCTAACACCAAATTTTCGGCATGTCTGAGAAAAGTGTCGGAAGCGTCAGAGAGCTCTTCCAGCATCAGTGAGAGACGCAGAGGTGGCTGACACCGCTGGGTTTCTCTCTGAAGCTAACGCTCACACTGCGTTTCATACGTGTTCGCAGTCACACGGCCCGACCCGCCTTTTTTTACCCGGCTGAAGATCTGGAAAAAAAAAGGAGTTTAATTTCCTCTGTTGTGTCTGCGCGTTCTGATTCTACTGTACTCGACCGAGGTCGCTCAGAGCACTTCAGTGAAAGTGATGACATCAACTGAAACTCTGTCTCACAGCTTTCGAGTAAATATAAAAAGCTAATTAATATCTAACAGCCGCTTACACTATTTATACCCATGATAGAAGATTTTTTTTACAGCGAGACCAACCAAGTGATGCACTGAGCTGAACCCACTGAAAGCTTCTCCACAGCATCGACCGTCTTACATTAAAATCAAGTGTCAGCTTCCGGTGCTGCAACATGAAGCGCCAAAGCTGCAGTTCCTCTAACGTCCACACGAGGCTCCACAGTGAGTCAGTCCCCATAGACTCCCATGTTAAACTTTACAGCAGAAATGAACACGTTTACAGCCTGATGCAAACAAAGTTTTTATATCTGTGTCTAATTGTTTAAATGCAATTATCTGACCAATAATATGGCTGTTAATTGCGTTATTAATTACATTACTGTTAATTACAATTAATTTCATCCAAGAAGTCTGAGCTCCACCTTTGGTGAGTGAAATTCTGTGCATCCACTCATTTTCTACCAGTTAATCATGTCTGAGTCACGGAGGTCCAAGCAGAGATACCCAGAGCTTCCTCTCTCAGGCCGCCTCCTCCTGCTCTGGCAGCAGAACGCTGAGACACTCCCAAGCTCGAGTCTGCTCCCAGTTAGATATGATCAAACCGCCTGACCTCACTCAGGAGGCATCCTGATCAGATAGTGAACGATCATTTGGTCCAAATATGGTCATTCCTGGCTCCAAAACAACAACACAGCAACGGTGAGAAAGCAGAAGTCTGGGGTTCAAACCCGGACTTTACTATCCAGTGAGAGACATCACAGTAGAGGCATCAATCCTCTGTCTGTAGCTGTCACAGCCCATGTGTGGCATTAATAGAGGCTGTAATAAGGTGTAATAAGGTGTAATAAGCATTTTGGGGTACAGCTCAGATTTTCATGGTCTTGAATTTTTGCTTTGGGTTTGTATTGCATCTATTTTGTTTTAAAACGGCTCATTTTGTACTTTCAGCAGCAACAGAGTATTGTGTTGTCTCATTATTGATTCGGCTGCTTTGTTCGTTCGCCCTCCTCGAAGCCATTATCACTTTTATAGCTGTTTTTTACGAGCCTCTCACGGCAGCCCACCAATTAAGCTTTGTACCGCATTAAAAGTCCTCACAGGCTGACATAATGCTGCGCCGCACACGCTTCAACACTGCAACACCCGTTCAGTCCATACGCTGCCAGCCCACCACCCACCCATAAAATATTAACACCTGCTGTCACTCCTGCAGCACTGCAGCTCCTGTGAGGTCCACTTTAAAACCCACACCGCCACAAACGGACTCAACCGCCGGCTTCCCGAGCTCCTCCCGCCTGCGTCTCTGTCACAGGCATCCAGCTGTTTGCATCTTTTATGCTGCGGCTGAATCATTCATGAGGGGATGTGTTTACAGTCCCTCTCCTGTGTTTGACACAGACAAATGGAAATGAGGGAAGAAAATGCACTTTATTACTCGGTAAGTACTGTCTTACCTCAGCTATTAATGTGGCTCATAAGCAGGTTTACCTTCACATTAAATATTAACGTAGGAAATGGAGTAAAGAAAGTAACCCAAGTGTTTTTGTGAAGAGCCGAGTCTGCTGTCAGACACTCACTCTCAGCTGCTGTCTCAGAGTCGTGACATTTAAAATCAAAGGAGGCCTGCCTCCACAGCCACACCGCTTCACATTAACTTTATTGATATGTCTATAAGGTGAAATCACTTGCACTATTAAAGACACCAAAACAGCATTCAGGCTGAGTGAAGACTCTTTATACAGACTTGTCTCAGTCATTAGTGACTCAAGGTCAAGTTTGCGTCACCACCGTGAGGTTACCACTTTATTAGCAAAATAGTTCTACCCCCTAATTGCAGCCCCTTACTTTATTTTATTTACCTTCAGCAGCACTAATATGATGTTGAATGCAGCTGATTAAAATGTGCACAGTAGTGCGTTTACCCCTCAGATATGAAGTTTCCAAGGCCCGCGGACCAAATCCACGAGGCTGGAACCCCTATAGGAGTTTTATCCAGGTTCAATAAATTGTCAATATGTGAACTAGATGTTGGTGGAAAACCAATTGCACATTCAACATGTACAGCAAATTTCTGGGAAATCGGACCTTTGGCGACCTCATCGTGCTCTGTTTTAACTCCAGGGTTTTCAGTGAAGCCTGCAGTGGCGCTCCCAGCACTGCAGCGTGTTTAGGTTTGTACATGATGCCGCGCCACTTCCCTGTTTGGTAAGGGAGCATGTTTGAGTGAAAGATAACAAATGTCTCCTCCCAGGACGACGGGCTGGGAGCGGGCCCATCTATCAGGGCCTGCAAGGACAGGATCACAAATGTCCTCCCAGCATGCTCTCTGTCTGCTACCCGCTAAATGAGCGATCACATCCTCGCTTCGGGAGCGAGCGCTTCTCTTATTTGATGGATTTTAATTAAAAGGGAGATATGTAAATGCTCCAGACCACCAACCTGCAGTTGATCTGGAATCAAACGCTGCAGCAGCAGAGAGACGCAGTGAGAACTGTTGTTGTTTTTGCTGTCGCTGCTGCCAGGAAGTCCCTGACTAACTGTCTGTGCCGTGTGCCAGAGCTGCGCCTCGCCTTCATTCACTTAATCAAAACTCTCCTTCAGTTCTCCGCTGATTGTCGGAAGAGCGGGGATTAGAAAGTTGCATCTGGGCTTTGTGGATGCATAAATTTTCCAATTCCCGATAAAGTGAATTATTATGAAATGTATTTTTCCTTCCGCTCTTGGTACCTTTTGTTTCCAAGACAATGCAAAGTAATATTCTACAAATATTGTTCCTTGCCAGAATCATCTCAGACAATAGCATAATCCTCCTCATACCTTTGCAAATAATAAAAAAAGGGTGGAAATATTACCCATTATATTTCTATCGCAGGCGCTGGCTGTGCTAATCCCCTCTGTTGTACAGTCTGTGTACATCAGAGCTGAATGGTTTCATCCTGGCCTCGAGCCCAGGAAGTCAGTGGCTCATCTCCATCCTCCTCAGAGACGCACCAGCGCACGCACACACACACACACACACACACACACACACACTCTTATCCACTCACTGTCTCACTCTGAACCCTCTTTTCGTCCCGTGTCGCTACACAGAAATCGAAATACGTCACCCCCGATGTGAGCACCCCTCCCTGCCGAACATCATGCGGTGCAGCTTTGAATAGGACCTGGGTTTGGTTTTTTCTGTGAGAGGCTGGCACCTCTTCTGTCCCTGCTGTCACTGAGGCTGATGTCCTGGGCCACTGCCACCTCAAACCCAGCACTTGCATCACCTCCCTCCTCTTCTCTCTTCCTCCTCTCCTCTCTGTCCTCCTTCCCTTTCTTCCTCTGCCTCCTTGTCCATCTTGCACGGGGTGCTGAAAGATTTGGCTTCAAAGTGTTTCCACCATGACAGGCTGCTATATGCATGCATAATTGTGGGAAAGGAGAAGTCCGAAAGGCTCCTCTCTGTGAACAGGTTCTGTCAGCAGCGAGGAGATGAGACAGGCTGAGAGGGAGCGGGGACAGAGGGAAGCAGAAAGCTCCCCCGGGGGGCCAAACAGAAGGGGATGGTGGGGAAGGAGCAGTGGAGGAGGTCCCTTTCAGATCCCGGCCCGACGTTGATCCTGCCTGACGCTAACAGTATCATGTTGTCATGGGAGCGTAGCTCGCCGTCCAATGCTCCGAGTCCAACAAAAGTGTCAGACAGACAAGTGAGAGGAAGGAGAGTGAGAGTCAAGTGCAGCAGGACGAACTGGTGCCAACGAAAAAGAGGCAGCACACGACAGGAACCCGGACAGCACAACAGCTCAGTGTGACACACATTTAAACACTCAATCACCATCATCACAGACGGTTACTGAGAGCATCACAGAGACCTGCTCTGCTAATGTCCACAGCAGCTTTGCATTAATAACAGTTAATATTCCTGGTCTCTCTCACCGTCCTGAGCTTTGAGCTGTGGCTGTGATCATTCCTCTGGGTTCTTTATTCTTCTGTGTTCATCACGTTTCATTTTAGTCTTCCTGTTTCCCTGTGTTATCTTACTTCCTGTTTTACTCTGAAAGTTAGTTTCTCATGCGTCTCACTGCGGTTTTACTTCCTGCCTTTGTTTCCTTCCTCTCCTTTGTGACACCGCTCGCATCAGGGTCAGGTGGAAGCACAGCCGGACAACTACGTCTACATCCTGTTACTCTGGATGCAGAGGACTTTAGTTAGGACACAGGGCTAGGATCCTAATTATTTGAAGGGCACTTTTTCTTTCCATAATCAAATATCATGGTCGTGTTTATTCCAGCTCACTTCCTGTTTACTCCAGTCAGCTTCACTTCTTCCATTTTTAGTTTTCCCACCGACTCTCTGACACGCCTGCTTCCAGCGCTTGTTTAGTCTCAGGGACGGTGCCAGCCTCTCATCAGGAAAACAAATCTGGACCCTACAGAGCCATCAGATTTTAGCCCAATCTCTACGCTTCCCTCTTTAATCTAAAGTACTGGAGAAAGTGCTTTTCCTCCAGCTGCAGTCTTTCTTACACACAGTGAGATTGGTGAGGGTTTTCATCCCAGCACAGAATCTGCTCTCAAGTTTAAATCACCTTTTTTGTGTATTATTGATGCCAGTTACACTGCTGCATTGTATTACTGGATCTCACTGCTGCTTTCGATACAGCACACCGAAGGTCTTGCGTCACATGTTGAGCATTACGTTGCTGTTCGTGGCACTGCCCAGTTGTTGGACTAACAGGTCTTTTTCTGTCAGCTTTGGCTCTTCTAACACTGCCTTTAACCTGTGGTGTACCTCAGGGCTCCATTCTGGGTTCAGTTCTGTTTTCATTGTTGTACCACTTTGGTCTACAATTAAAAACATCATGTTGTATTCCCCTTTTATGCTGATCATATTAGATGTACCAGGCTTAATTTTAATGAAAAAACCCTGAAACTTTAGTCATTTATCCCACTCGTCGACAGGCGGTTACACATTCATTACCCCCTCAGAACTCGAGCCCCTGGCATCGTGTCTTAAAGCTCAGGTGAAAAATCTTTGATTCCTCTCAAATTTAATTCACAGATCAAATCAGTTGTTGAATCTAGCTTTAACTTTTAACTAAAGTTAAACCATTTCTTTCCATCAGTGACCTACAATAAGCCATTCTTGCATTAATTAGACTGGATTACTGCGAGCAAACACTGATGCCACGATTGCTGCTGGTTCAAAGTGCTGCTGCTGGTCTCCCGTCAGGAACACCGAAGTGAGATCGTGTTTCGCCCGTTCTTAAATCGTGGCTTCCTGTGAAGTACAGGATCAATTTCAAATTAGTGTTGCTCACATAGAAGTGCTTGCATGGTCTCGCTCCAGGTTTCTATTACATTTTTTTTTTTACAATCCTGTGTCCCATGCTGCTCTCTTAGACTCATTAATCAGCAGCTTCTAGTAATTCCAGATTACTATTGGCTTGTACAGGGGACCAAAAATTCTCAGTTTCAGCCCCAAAACTCTGGACCTCAGATGAGGTCATCTTCCTCACTAACGGTCCTCAGATCCCAACTGAAAACATTCCTCCTCTCATCAGCTTCAGATTAGTTTCATTTCCCCCTGTGCATCTTTTATTATCATTTTGCTTTTTTATTATTTACTGTTATTTTTATTTTATTACTCTATTCTTTGTTAAATTGAGTTCATTTGTATTGTTTGCACAGTTAAGCACAGCAGACATTGAGCTGCACAGGTAGGGGTCTGACCTCTTTGTTGCTCGGGTTTGCCTTTGATGTCTGCCTCTAACCTGGAATTAAAGTTTTGCATTATTGGATTTTTCTGTAGTGTCCTGCATTTAAGCCCTTTATCCACTAAGTGCCATCACAACTCTCTGAACCTACTGAAAAACACCTGGAGTAACTAAAACGGCATGAATGCAACAAACGTGACCCAAGCTTAGCGCTCCGAAGCATCCGACAAATGGGGCTGTTAGGTTTATGTGCCATCATTGCATGTCGTTAACTTTTGTCGATTCTCTCCCAGAGTCGGTGTTTTATCCTGTTTATTGTTCATTGTGAGCTGGCTCTTAAGTGCCAGAGTCAGCTTGTTCTTCACTTACCCTGAAAAGCTTGAAACTTGCCTGATCTATTGTTGGGGGTCCGAGCAGATTTCGATGAACCGCTCTGAGATTTTAGAAAATAAATGGTCTCTGTTAAGACTTCCTGAGTAGACAAGAACCCACCAAAACCACCCAGTTGTAACTCTCAGCCTCTTCAGGCGTTTATGAGCGCTGTTTGTGTGCAGCGCCTCTTTAAGTTTGTAAAAGCTCGTAGCTAAGAACAGCCCAGACACCAAATATTTGAACACTTCAGAAAAGAACCGCTCTCCGGTTAAGATTTCAGTGTGAACAGTAAGCTCGGGATCGGGACTTTTTCACGGCAAGTGCTCCAAATCTCACAGCATCATAGTAAAGACTAACTGTGTCTCGTGGGTGGATCACCTCAGACGCTCTGTTGGCTAAGTTTGGCCCATTTTTGGCATCTTCTTCCTCTTATTTGATGGCGTTTGTATCTCCTCATTGGGAATTCTCAACGTGAACTTTCATTAAGAACAGTTTAGCCCTCATCCTCAATCTTCCCTCGCTAATCTGTTTAGATTAGCCTAACCATAGCTCTGGAGCTAACCATCAGGGAGCACATCATTATAAGCCAACTAGACCAACTTCAATGATTCTCCAAAAGTTGGTACATCCAAAGTTTATAGTAGTACTGTACTCTCCCCCCCCCCCCCCAATAAATACTACAATCAGAACACGGTGTATCATCTTTGGATGGAAACTTGCTAACTAACGTCCTGCTAACTTGGCTAAACCTCATACATCCTCTTTTTTTATTGGACACTAAACTTTATTGTGACATTGGAAAAATAGCCACACAGATCATTTTACTGGAGCTGAAAGCGTTTTGACCCAGACTAATAACATCAGCGTTAATAAGCAGAGATCTGTGCTCTTTTTTAGAACACTAAAGCTGCGATTGCCTGCGCTGCTATCTGGAAACTGTAGCTACAGAAATGTAACCTGTGCTCTTCTCTCTGAGCGTCTTCTGCACTAATTGGTTAAATTCTCTTTGGTAGCAGTTTGAGTTCAGATGAATAGCTTGAACTGAAGATGTGCAAAAACTCATCAATAGAAATGTGAAAGATATGATGAAGTGCTTGAATCAGAGTATGAATGAGTGAAGGACAGTGCCATGCAGCTTTAGCAGTAATCCAGTGTACAGTGGAAGGCAGTGGATGCTGCATGCCGTGAGTAAAGTCACAGCATGTATCCACTGAAATAAGAGCAGAAAAATAGAACAGAAATGAATCGCAGATATTGATTTTCTGGGGATAATGCAGACTACAAACTGAAAAGAAAGATGTGTTGCATTAAGCTATTTTTCTGCCATCATTCCTTGCAGATGACTTTTTACAAAGGCCCAGTGCTAAAATCACACAAGTGTTTTAGTGCAGGCTGAGAGGGGAAGCCACGGCTAATCCGGCTAAGTTATGCGCTTCAGGCCTCTGTTTTCAGGGCCAGCGAGTCACCCGGTCATCCAGCCAGCCAGTGGGCCAACCAACCGACCGGCCGGCCGGCCAGCCCGGAGTGCCCCTGGTGCCACTTAAGAATCATGGGAAAAGAATGTTCTCAGCTCTTTTCTCTCCAGATTATATCAGATGTGGAGGAAATGGAGGGACTCTGGGTGGATGCCAATCCTACAGCGCCCTAGGGAGAGGAGGAGGAGGGAGGTGGGGGGCAGGAGGGGACAGAGCAAGAGGAGAAGTGGGAGATGAGGACAGTAAGCATGAGGAGGGAGGCATGGGAATGAGACACTGAGGGGAGGAAGGGGGGGGACCTCCAGGGACCAGAAGGTTGGAAGGGGAGCAGTGAGATTTATCAAGACCAGTGAGAGGCAGAGGATGGAGGTGGAGGGGGTGGAGGGGCATTGGTTGTGCCCAGAAAGGGACAGATGGTACATAACATGACAGGACTTTTTTTCTGTTAGGCTTGGGGACATGCTGCCCTTATCGAGTCAGCCTTGCCCATAACATCCTTCCCAGAGAGGAGGAGAGAGAGCCGGAGAAGAAGAGGCTGGTGCAGAAAGCTAATGGAAGACGTGACTAATCATAAGCTCTCTGATAAGAGTATAGTCAGCAGTAACCATGCCAACAACCTTGAATGCATTTTTTTTTCTTTTATAATGGTATGTCTCAGCTGCATAAAGACCCTGGGCCAAATATCATTTAAAGCATACAGTCATAGAGCTTTGATAATTAGCCACCAGTAATGTGATATAGCCTCTGTGAGCAGCAGCAGCAGCAGACGTGCTGTATTGAGTTGAGTAATGTCAATATAGAAAATGGATGCTGCAACAATACATTTGGCTTCCCTGTTATTTAAGGCCTGAGTGGCTCCTTCACTTAATTGCTTGATTCTGCTTTTTGTTAAATGGCTTCTTCGCTCTGGTAAGGTCACCCTGCCTCACAGGCCAAAGCTGCTCTTCGAGTTTCTTCATCTCCAACAATGCGACTGATGCTTTGTTCCTCTCTCTATTGTTGCTTTCATTCCTTACAAAAGTCCACTAAAGCCAGACTGCATCCTCAGCATGCCTGTGTAATGTTTACTGTGGGCGGCATGCTAACATTAGCTAATTAGCACTAAAAGTGTAGCAGAGGCTGATGGGAAAGAACTTAAACATTGGATAATTATGGCCTAGAGACGGTACAGCACTAAAGGCAGCGAGTGTGAATGAAGTGAAAGAGACATCGTGACAACACAAGCAATTTTCATGGTCCCCAGAGGATTAATTGCAATGACACATCAGCATTCACGTGACCTTAAGAGCCCCGCTGTTAGCAAGCCTAATAATGCAGCTAATACTCACTCATAGAGTGCAATTATCCCAAGTGGAAACCTACAGGGCTGAAAAATTAAGCAGCAAATTCGTTTGTCTAATGACCACAGTGAGTCCGACCCCATAGACTCCCGTGTTACAGTGTCTAATTTTAGTGGTGGGGGTCATTTCTTTTAATAACTCATACACTGACAGGCGGATGATGATACAGGTCGCTGTAGCTGCTAACAAAGCTAATTGGCGACCCCGGCACTGATTAGCAAGTATCTATGTCTCTATGTTGACATATACAGTCTATGGATGCAGTTTGCTAGCGTTAGCTGATAACTTAGCATTCCACTCTGCCATTCAAATATGGTAGTGACCACCACGATGGCAGTGGCTAATACGCTAATGCCGATGCATCAAAATGTGGAGTCCAGAGACCCGTGGGTGATGCTGACTACATCCATCTTTTATATATTGTCTGCAGAAAAACCTAATGACCATAAAGTTAGCATCACAGAGAGTAGCTGGGGTGCTGTGTAACATCATCAGTCCAGTTTTCCATGTTGTTGTCAGTGTAGGCAGCAGACTGCACTGTTGCTATGGCTTGTCTCAACAATAATTGCATCACTGCTACATGGTGGAGGGACACAGATTGGTAACTGCCATCCATCCATCCATCCATCATCCGTCCATCCATCCATTCATCCGTCCATCCATCCATTCATCCATCCATCCATTCATCCATCCATCCATCCATCCATCCATCCATCCATCATCCGTCCATCCATCCATTCATCCATCCGTCCATCCATCATCCATCTTCTTCCACTTATCCAATTCTGGGTTGCTGGTGAGCTAGAACCTGCTGCAGCTGTCATAGAGTGGGTGGCAGAAAAATATTAACAAACTCATAGTTTAACTAAAAGTCACTTTAGGGTCTGATTGCAGGTAAATTATTATAAGCAATGATATATTCACTGGGGAACAATAACCATGAGTGGATTTATAGGTGGATTTGCCGCATATGGAGAAAGAGATACTGCAGTCCTGACATTCAGGTTACAGCTCAGTGTCAGGAATAGTGATGCATCACACTTATGTGCCCAGGCAGTGTACTTCCAGAGCAGACGTTATCAAACTGCTGCAGAGTGAGGCTTAGGGATGAAGTCAATATAGCCAACTGTATATGACACCAGAGGAAACACAAAGGGCCCTTTGCTTGGTGTTTGAGTTTCTGTGCTGTTCTTTTCAAAGTACTTTGGATAGACTATGTCCTGCATTCATGTGGAGTGGACTGAGTGGGCTGTTAAGAAGAGAGACACAGACTGTGAATGTGACAGCCTGCTCTGCCTGGAACTTGCTCCATTATGTCTCCATCAGAGCCGCCCGTGCTCACATTTCTTATAAATCACGTATAGGGTAATTCAGTGTCAGAAAAAGAGATGAAGCCTCCATTCCCCAAGAGCCAATGACACAAGCTGAAACCGAGGAGAAGTAATAGCAGAGGCAGAGGAGCACGAAGATCATGCCACAGTGAGGCTGAGTGTCTGATCTGAGGAATGATGAAGGATGAGAAACCGTAGCCTCATACACAGACTGTAGTGACATCATTTTACTCAGCCAGTCATCCTTTAGGCCTCCAAATTACCTTCCAGGTACAGGCGCAGTGTTGAACACCGCCTTATCCCTCAGACCACGTGTGTCAGACTCGAGGCCTGCGGGCCACATCTGGCCCGCAATATAATTATATACGGCCCGCGAGATGATGTCATATAGCTATTATTAATGGCCCGTGAGTAAATGGCGCTCCCACCACTTGTACTACAAATCCCACAATGCACTGTAACAGCTAACCCGTTTTCCGTGACGCATTGATCAGTGATCAGCGGATAAAAACATCAGTCCGCACTTTTTACATTAACGTTTAAGCTGTCTGACCCCCAAGAATGGCCGCAGTGGTCATCAGAGGAACTGCAGGTTTAGACACTTCTGCACTGGCTTAACTTTCCAGCCCTCGTACCTGGTCTTTGATTTATCCCAGCATGCACTGAGTGAAAGGCGGAACACACTTCAAACTTGGTAATAATCCACAGCGTATTGAAAACAGTGGCACTCGTGCACCAAAAGAATGTGCTATAGATCTGCTGCTGGACTCTTAACTTGGTTGGACAGAAACTATGTGTGTGTGGGAGTAAATGCAGACCCAACACATGCCGGGGGAACCGCATGCCTATCAGGTTTCTCTGATACACATCTATATGCACTAAGAGAATCTAATCCTGTGTCTGATACTGTGGCCCATAATGGCTTGTACCTATAGCTTATTTAGTTAGATAAAGGCCATTACAAGAGGCTCACTCAGCCACTTAACCGCTCCCTCACTGATGTCCATGTATGCTATGGAGCACAAGTTAGGAAATGCAAAAACAAGTCGATGAATCAGAATCCGCAGCCCGACGGAGGTCGAGGGTATCCAGCTGTTTTGTTGGAGGCTCGACATGTAAATCACTTTTATTATGTGGTCCTCGCTCGTTGGGCTCTTATGACCATAATCTAATCTTATTAGGAACGGAGAGTAATGGAGTGGAGGAATGCAAAAGAAAGAGCCGAATACGAGTGGAGCAATCTAGTCTGCTTTCAAAATAGTCTCAAACAAATGGAGGTTTGTTGTCTGATGGCAGATGATTTAAAACCCAAAAAGCTGCATAATGTATGGTAATGAATGACGAGTGGTCTACTTACTTTAGAATGTACTGCTATAAAACTATAAATGTGAAAGAAAAAGTGTTTTTTAAGAAAAAAGCAGGAAATGATGCCCAAGAAAAAGTACTCAGTTCTGCTGACAGCTTGAATATCTTTATGTGGAGCAGTTTGTTTTTCAGTCAGGTATGAGAGTCTATGTGAAACAGAAGGCAGGCTCATTTAGGCGCGGCGCTCTGCAGGAATCTTGGAAGGTGCCATGCTTTCCTTTCTGCTCTAATAAAGAGGAGCAGGTGAAGGAGAAGGAGGCGGCAGGGGTTATTATACTGGGACTGAATAATCTCAGTGTCTAACCAGATGCTTACCCTCAATGGCATTACTTTGGCCTCCAGTGCTGCTGTGAGGAACCTCGGGGTTATTTTTGACCTGGTTGTCCTTTCATTTGCAGATTAAAGGACTGCCTTCTTTCATCTGTTCAGTATTGTCAAAAGTAGCAGCCTCCTGTCTCAGAGTGATGCTGAGAAGTCCCGATGAGCTAACCTGGTGAGTCGCTGCGCAGCAAGAAGGTTCCTGCTTTGAACCTCCTGGCTGGCTGGGATCTCTCTGTGGGATTTGTTCCCGTGTACGTGGGTTTCCTCTGGGCGTGCCGGTGGTGGTTCTGAAATGTGTGTGCATGGATATAAGAGCGTATGGATAGGCCCCCCCATGACTCCAGGTTGGGTAAGCCTGGGAAAATGGATGGATGCGTGGATTTGCATCTAACTGAGCTTCTCTTTTTCCAAGCTCCGATCAATTAAGTCGTATCCGTGCGGCAGAGACGGACGTGCAGCTCACAGAGACGCTTGTTCTCTGAAAGGACCTTCACAGCGCCTTTCTTTGTATTCCACTTTTAGCTGCTCCATCGACTTGACATTCAGAAATGAGTTGTGTCCCCTGTTGAAGTGCTGCACTTCAGTGTGGCCTCACAACTTTAACACAGAAATCACAAAAGCATCACTAAATCAATAAATTGAGACTTGTGTTATTCAAAGCTGTGTGAAGAGCCAGGCCTGGTTTTAACCCTCGAACATTATGCTTCATGTTTGTGTTTGCTGCTTTAAGCAGAGCTTTCTGCTGACCTGCTGCTGAGCTCTGACCTTCTGCAGCTGCCCACGCAGCTCCTTCACTGAACTCTCTCTGGGCTTTAGACTGGGTTTAATTACAAACTCTGACTGTCAGAACTCCCGAACCTTTGAGCCTGAGCTCGTCACATTTTTTTATTATACATTTTCTTGTATTGATTTGTGCGAGGAGTGCGCTGTTGGCATACAGAAGCAGATCAGGAGTGAGTGTCTCGCTCAGATTCGCTGTAGTTGATGGAATCATCACAGCAGTTTTTCACTAAGGGTTATTTAGTGTTTTCGGGGCTCAGGTGTATTTAACGTTACGCACTCTCGTAGCACCGAGTCCAGCAACGTGCGAGAGGAATTGTGATTATTTAATTGAAACGTTCCCGAAGAAACCTATTGATAAACTGCCTCATATCCACCTCAGCCCACTCACATCTGAGTTACTCAGCATGATGGTTCATCTGTTTGGTCCGAGTAGTTTTTAAAGTTCAGCACTTCGATCCACGCTGACCTCGTACTTCTCACCTGAAAACAGACTTCGGGCATTTGCAGGTTTTTCTATCCTAATGTTACAAAGTCATCACCTATAATGGTTTATATGTCACAGAGCTCAGCTAACTGGAGTGACTGAACTGGACCCAGGATCAGCTCCCAGCTCCTCCTTGTTTGCAGGGGTGATTGGCAGGCTGACAGGTGAGGTCAGGCAGGAGTCTCTGTGGACTATGATGTTTGCAGACCGCGCTGTGGTGAGAGTAGGGAGAGTGAAAATCAGTAGAAGCGAGACAGAATACATGCATGTGAATGAGAGGGAGGCAGGTGGAAAGGTGAGCATAAGTTTAAATACCTGGGGTCAACCATGAAAGCAACAGTGTGAGCACGTGAGAGGTGAAGAAGAGCATGTAGGCAGGGTGGAGACGAGTGTTGGAGGTGGTGTGTGATGGAAGGAGAGCAGCAGGAGTGAAAGGGAAGGTTTGCAGGATGGTAGTGAGATCATGCTGTGATGGATGGTTTGGAGACGGTGGCGCACACACAACGACAGGAGGCCGAGCTGAAGGTGTTCAGATCTTCACTGGGAGTGAGCAGGATGGGCAGGATTAGGAATGAGTCCATCAGAGGGACCGCTCACGTGGAACAGTTTGGAGTCAAAGAGGGAGGCAAGGCTGAGATGATTTGGACATGTGCAGAGGAGGGAGGGTGGATATACTGGAGGATGAAGATGGAGCTGCCAGGCAGGAGTAAAAGGGGAAGACCACAGAGGAGGTTCATGGATGTAGTGAAGGAGGACATGCAGAGGGTTGGTGTGAGAGGAGGATGCTGGGATAGGGTTAAATGGAGGCAGACGAGCTGCTGTTGTGACTCCCAAAGTGATGATAAGACTGCAATGATATTATCACTATTTCTGGGAGTGTATCGGAGTGCCTGACTGATCCACAACTGAACAAGGAAACATCTCCTCTGACCGACCACCTCACAACCACGAGCATTTTTGGCCACGGACACAATGTTACTAGTTTAACTGTTACCTGGAAGTAGCTGCTGTGTGTGTGTGTGTGTGTGTGTGTGTGTTCAGAGAGTTTGGTGAGGGGACTCATTTATTAACATCTGTGGCTAATTAAGGAGATATCACAGCTGTGCAAATTACACCTGACCTTTGTGTTTGCATACGCACGAGCCCTCGAGCGCAGCCTGTCGTGTGTGTGTGTGTGTGTGTGTGTGTGTGAGGTTATTTTCCACCGTCACTGTAAGAGTGTGTCAGCATGTGTGTATTTGAGGGAGGGAAGCAGAGTAGTCAGTAAAGAAAACAAAGAGGTAAAGTCAGCTTTAAAATGTGCTGTCCTGCACACTTTGTAAAATACCAAAAGTCACTTGAAACGTACTGAAAAGTGGAATCATGTTCTTCTCAAAATGAATCACTCAGCTTTGAAAGGACGACCAAGTTGAAGCGTCTGAATGATTCACTAGTTTCGTTGTTGTTGTCGCAGCACTTTGGAGACTGAAAGTTTTCTTTCGAGCAGTCGCTGCTTGACAACACGGCAGAATGTGCTGCTCAGGCTTTAGCCGGAGAACCGTTATAAGCACCAGCAGAATAATACCAAGAAGAAACTCAGTGTGTGATTGACATTTAAAAAGTCTAAATGGATTCTTCTCTGAGCTCAGAAATATTCATTTATTCATAGATTGTTCTTTATTATTAACTGATCTGGGCAGATTTTTATTTGTAGTTGGAGTGAAGAAAGCTTCCAGGGAAGAAAACTGCAAAATAATTTACACCGTGCGTCTGCCTCAATCTCTCTTACAGCTCCATCCTTCTTTTTGTTGATGTTAAAGCAAATCTACTCTGCTTTCCTTCATTTCCTGTCATCTCCTGTTCCAGAGGTGGATGTTCATATGAAATATGCATTGAATAAGTTCACAATAACTCGCTCAGTGTGTGGACAAGTAATCCCTGTGCGCCAAAAGATCAGGCTGAGATTTCTCTAAACATTCAGTTTCATATCGTTTTTTCTATTCTTGGATCTGTATGATGTCATAGTGAGGGGCTATCCCTAATATGGTCATCTTGGTAACAGAAGCACCACCCATCTGTGTTTAAACCTTCAGTCAGCCAGTCAGAAGAAAGCTGACTAAAAGGGAGGGTGGCCTTAAAGGAGGAGGAGCTTAAACATCATATGTCAGACGGAGGCTGAACTGAGACCCAGCATGAGATAAAGAATTATTTTGAACTCTGAACCATGCAAAGCTACTGTACTAGACTCCTAGAATAAAACTATGGAAATGAGCAGAGAAGGTCCTCTTTAATGATTAATTTGGAAATGTTCATACTTTTAAAATTCTCTTTTCTTTTTAATTGCCGATAAACCTCAATGAGCAAACATTTTTAAATGGATGATTTTTTTAAAATAAAACTTCTGTATGTGAACACAGCAGCCAGAGAGAAATGTGTGCTTGAAGAGTGCCAGCTACTGTGTGTGTGTGTGTGTGTGTGTGTGTGTGTGTGTGTGTAACTCATTCTGGTTCTCTGAGCTGTGTGCAGCCCCTAAAAGTCTTCACCCAAGCAGCAGTACCAGGACTGAAAATCTAAATGCAGTTCCTCTTATGCCCAGCAGAGGCTCCACGTATGTTTAGGGTGAAAGCATCAAACCAGCATATGTATTTCTAATGTTTTCATCAGTTTACAGCAACCGATGTTTGTATCGCGTACGATAAAATTCACTGCAACATCTGCAAATTCTGTTTTCAAAATGTTGTAACGGCCAAATACAATGCAAACAGGAAACAGCCCATGTGATCCAGCTGTGACTGTAAAAGGGTTTGAACAACTCCACGCAGCACCAGAGTGATGTCATCTGTGTTTGTTTGCCACATCCAATATGGCGGTGACATCGATGTACGATTCAGCGCTCAATGCTGCGTCTACATATATATGTCTGTGAGCAGTCCCCATAGGCTCCCATGTTAAAACTTTACAGCAGAAATAAACATGTACTGATTAGCACATCTGTGTGTATGTAAGTGTGCTAAATAAGCTAGCTAAGTTAGCATTTTGCCTAGCACCATCTTTTCCTTCTTTTTTTTTGTGCTCTTTCTCAGCTTTCTGTCATCTTCCAGCTAAACTAAACACAATTCTTTTTGTTTTACTGGATAAAAGGATCCAAAATGTTTTCATAGAAGGGCCAGGATAGGTGTTCAGATGGCATTCATGAAGAATACTGAACAGACTGTGTGTGTGTGTGTATGTGATGCGATGCATCCATACAGTTAGCACTGAACTTGCTAACCAAGTTAACTGGTAGCACCTGATACCTTATTGCTCCATGTTGTGTTCGGGTTCAATAAAAAGCCAACCTAGCCGAGGCCAAAATGCGAAACCAACGGATGACCTCATTGTGGCTCTTTGCATCTTTTATCTACAGTTCATTGCTTCACCATTTCCTGTGTGTATTGGCCAGAAGAGCTTCATTCATATCAATACTGTTCATAGTTATTTTTTTGTTTTTTTAATCTCTGGAGAGCAGAGAAGTGATGAAGAGAAACGGGACGCTGAGTGCTGAACTGGATGAAGTGATTAGAATGTATGAATCATGCCGTCCCGGCTTGTTAAAGACCCGTGTTTCGAGTTTAAGGGTTAACCTTTTGTTTCCATTATCATAACTCCAACTCCTTTTTATTTAATCTGATTAAAATGTTATATAGGCAGCTTATACATACATGATAAATGCATGCTTCCCCCTGGATCTCGTTGCACATTGACTGGCCCTGGTTGTGCTTGACAGGCGACAGGAGCTGAATCAGTCGGCGTGGCCGTTCCCAGCAGAGCGCCTCAGCCAGCTGCTGCAGCTGGAGTGAGCGCCGTGCCTGCGCAGCGACGGTTTCCCCGCGGTTCCAGCCGCCTGTTAAGTGCATGGCTGGCTTCACCGTCGAGTCCCAGGTTTAAACACAGATGCCTTGCCTCTTGCAGCATATGTGCAGACATTTTTTTTTTTTAATTTGCCAGGCTCCAGACACCAGTGACAGGATTAGAGACCTTTCACCCTCCAGAGGAAGCAGCCGGTTCAAAGCACCAACATGTCTGAGGCTGAGACGTCACTTTGTAGCCATTATCTGTCTCGATCGTCCTCATTATTTCATCATTTTATTCTAACTGCAACTTAATCTCACATTTGCCTCTCTTCTGTCATTTCATTTCTTTTTCTCTCTGTTGTTCTAATCTTTGTCCGTGCTTATCTCCTCTCATCTCTTCGCTCCCTTCTCTCTGGCTTTGTGCATATGTTATCCTTATCACAATCCACTCATATCCCCTTTTTATTTTCCTCCCTTTTATACCCTCTATTGGTGCTTTCTGTGCTCCTCTTTACATCTAATGTCACATAGAGGGGGAGATAAGAGAGGCTGAGATGATTTATGTCTGATACAACCTCTCCATTGAGCCCCATTGATTTCCAGCTTAGTGAAATGTCATAGATGTGTGATAGTAATCAAATCATACATCACAGGGTGCTGAAATGTCACTTTAAGGGACGTGACAGATCTACTCAGCCCCGCGCTGCAGTCTTTCTTTCATTCGCAGACACATTTGAGTGGGAAATGCATTTACAAAAAACCCCCCAACACTTCCTTTTCACATCGCTCCCGTGTCTGTATTCGAGCCCCAACTTTTTAAATGATCAAACGGAGCTGAGGGTTTTATCAGGGTAGCAGTTAGTTTTAAGAAAAGGATGATTAATTCTGTTTGTGACGGAGGTTTCGGGTCAGGCGGTGAATGGCGGCGGCGGCTGACCGCTCTGCAATCAGCAGCGACAAAGAAATTCTGTCACACAAGAAGCGGAAAAAACTGTAAGACAGTCGGAGTGTTGAAGTGATTTAATGAGGGATTTTTTTCTCTCCCTCACACAGAGTCCATGTGGAGATGAGCTCAGCCTCGCACCCTCATTTAGGCTGAGACAAGGTGATAATTAAAGTCACAGCCTTGGCTCTGCTTGCATCTGTGGTGTGTGTGTGTGTGTGTGTGTAAGTGTGTGTAAGTGTGTGTAAGTGTGTTGAAACGTGAGGGTGTGTGTGCAGCCGGGTGTGGTGCTGTGATTGTGAGAAAGTGTGTGTGTGTGTGGTACATCTGTTGTGTGCAGACATCAGCAATGCTGGAAAAATAAATGTAACCAATCAAAGACGTTTCAGTGACACGTGTTAGTGCAGATGATTCTTATTGTTTTAAAGAGTGACACTGCTGATCATCCTTTGTTTAAAAATCGCTCCGTCCGTCTCTGAATACTTGTTGTTGTTTGTTTCCCTCTAAAGCTTCGTTTCCCTCCTGCCTTTAATTCAAGTTTTTTCCTACTGAGTTAATCTGCTCTACAATCTCCTCAGGTAACCCTGGCAACTGCAGAAGTATCCTTTTGTTAGAATTCATTTTCCAGCAAACACAAAGGCTGATTAAAGAGTTCAGAGAGTCTTCTTGTTGCACACGAATGAGTTCATACCCGCGCGCTCTCGTCCCGGCCATCAGGTGCTACCTGTCTGTCACACACAAAGTGTCTTTTGTTGTCGGCTGTAGAAGTGCCGACCGTGGAGCGCTCGCTTCCTCCTTTTAGAGACCCGTGGAGTGCACGTCAGGACTCGTTCGCAGGCCGCAGCAAAAACACAACAAACACAAAAATCCAAGATTTCAAAACAAATGCCAGAAAAAAGTTCTTCTTTATCAAAGATAAACGCAAACAAACCAAACGACCTGACGCTGCGTCCAGCACGTTTATCTGTGCATTAATAAATCAAAATCGCTGAAATCTGTGAGACTCCTGAGAGACGCGCCAAACATCAACCCACACGGACGAGAGCGAAAATCAAAGCAGGGGAAAGAAACGGGCCGACGTCCTCTCCGCCGAAGACAAATGCATCCATCCACCCGCGACCGGCCGCTCTGTATATTATCGCCATCCATTAAAACGATCATAGCGGCTGAAGACTGTGCCCGGCGATTTAGGGCGATCCAGCGGACGGGTAATGACCCATCTGTCCAGCACACGGGACACCTCACTAACTGCTTCATGAGCTGAGACGGTGTGTGTGTGTGTGTGTGTGTGTGTGTGTGTGTGTGAGTGAATGGATGAAAAAGTGTCTGAGCAAGCAAAAAGGAGGAAAGAGCCACAGAGTGAGGAGATGGATAAATCAGTCAGCAGAGACACTGAAGGTGTCATTTTGCATCCTGTCACTTTGTTTCGTGAGGAGTCGAATTTTGTGAAAGCGGCAAGAGATGCTAAATATCACCAAGTTCACCAACTGAACATTGCGGTTTTTTTTTCTGTCAACATGATGACGTCACCTCCATGACGTCATCCTACAGCATCGGCGTTCTGGCCGCCATGTTGGTGTATTTGGAGAGATTATGCAAATCAGTGCTCAGAAACATTTCAAATCCTTGAATTTCACTGAGCACAGCTGGAGCTCAGACTCTTGGACCATCTGAGAGTACGATGCCCTGCACAGCGGCCACGTTATTGCTCAGATAATGAAGGCTCCTGTAAGACGCTTGATTTTCTAGTTTCTGAGCCTCGTTTAGCAGCCCCTGCTTGGTTCACCAGCAACATGGAGGATGTAAGAGGTTAAATTACTTAGACCCTGACTTTGCACCTTTTTTGCACCATGTTTACACACCAAAAAAGCACACGTGCCTCAATGCACCAAACCGTTGGTCTTTGAATGCATCGCGGGCGGTTTCAGATGCTGTGAAGATGTTTGGAGACACTCGCCTGATGGTGAGATGCTTAATAATGGAACGAACTGAAAGATGTGCTGCCATGAAACCGCACACAGGAGGAAAGGGAGGGCTGCATTTGATGAAACAACAGAAAACACTGTAAATATAAGAAGCTACTTTCTTTTGTTTGTGTCTTTATGACTATTTTTGAGTTCTAAAGGAGACTTTGGAGCCAAAAAGAAAAGTTTTTAATCTTAAAACACGAATGAAGCCGAGCTGTATCCGCGCCCTGCGGCGGGAAGGCCGGAGGGAAACGGAGGGCTGAAGGTGAAAGAGAGCGCGCGCAAAAAGAACATGGCAGAAAACTAAAAACCTTTTTAGGATTAGTTTCCAATTTACTGCAGTTATCAAGCCATCAGAGGAAAACAGCTTACGGTGAGGGAACAGTGAGGGGTTGTTTGCTGCAGCGGATTACAGCACTAAAAGGATCAGAAGCAAAGCAGCAGTACGAGTTCAGGCGCAGTTTCAGGGTGATGAGGAGGCTGGAGTTCGGGGAGGGTGGGGGATACTATGGAGGAGGCTCAAGCATTAAAAAATACACTGCTGCGCCTGTTTATCTGCTCTGCCATCATCCATCTCTCTGTCTGTGTGTTGCTTTTTATTTTTTGTTTTCGGGGAGCGCATTAGTGGTGTCACCGCTGAGGATGCCAAAAACATCCATTACTCCTGTCACTGCATCCGAACAGGCTCGGATACCTGTGTGTGGACGCGCCGCTGGCTGCGTCCCGCCCCGTGCATCATTCCTGATACCTGAGTGTTTATGAAGGGCTTAAACTGCAGGTGCAGTGTTTCCTTATAGAAAGCAGCATAAATATAAAGTTTCTTTGAAAGTTAGAAGTTTTAGAGGGAAGTTTCTAAAATCCACCAACAACAGCTGTGACGACTTCCTTCTAATTTGACACCATTTATAGAACATTACAGCCGCTTTTAATTTAACCGAACACCTGTTGTTGTTGTCTGCCAGTTAGATCCTCACACCTTTACCTCATCAGTCTTATCAATTTGTTTTGGAAGTTCAGCACAGCCTGCAGCAGCCCAACCAACAGAAAAATCACTCATTTTAAATTTTAGTAAACATATCAAATATTTAAAGTGAGAAAATAACAATTTTAAGAAAAATCAGTTTGTTTGGGTTTCCAGTCAGAGATTTCTCCAGATTCTCTGAATCTTCTGATGATATTACTGTAGATGATATTCAGATATTCACAGTCTAAGATTCTGAAACTGTTCTACAACTTGTGGATTTATGCAGGTTGGTGAACCTCCGTCCATCTTTATTTCTGCCTCTCTGAGATCATATTATGGACCTGCTGCCAAATAACCTGATTAGTTGCGAAATGTTCCTCGAGCTGTTTCTTCTTCGGCCCGCTTAGTTTTCCAGCTTTTTGTTGAACCTGTCCCAACTTTTTTGAGATTTATTGCTGTCATCAAAATTTTTATGAATGTCTCCATTTAAACATTTGATTTGTTTTCTATCTTCCAGTTCCACCACGATTCCTGAGTCGTATATTTTTGGTGTTACAGGGGAGATTACTTTTTTTTTTTTTGTCTTGCACAAAGTCAATTTTCACTTTAAATGCTGATAAAAACTCATCGTAGTTTAAGCCAAAGAATATCAGCTGCAGATCTTACAGTGCGTCCCTGGGGGCATTTTTGCAGTTGTACATGCAGAGCTGTTCCTGCATCAGTCATCTTGAAGTGCAGTAGAGAAAAAAGTGCCACTTAGCAACAAAGAACAAGGAACACTTAAAAATTTCAAAGATACATTTTATTTTCATTCGCTTTCTCTTGCTGGAATTTAACATGACATTAAATTACAATATGCCAGACCCCAAAGTGAACCAGTTATTTTTCTTGTTTTTTCGGTCATCCTACAACAATATTACATTAATAAAAACCTCAGATTTTCAGTCAGTAAACCTGAGTTTATGTACACAGATACCTGTTAATCAGTGCTGGAGCTCCGCCTTCTTGCACAGTCTGTTAGTCCAATGAAGCCACAGCAGCCATATTATTGGTCAGATAATTGCATTAAAATGCTTGAAAAGGCTCCAACAGCACAAACACGGTCCAGAGGTCCAGTTCAGGGACTCCAGTTAGCTGAGGTGAAGCCTAGCAAACAGCTAGCAGCTACAGCTGCCTGTGTCACCATCCACCTGTCAGTCAAAGAGGCCACACCCCTAATAATGCAAACTTTAAACCTTAAAAATTCACCCCGTACAGCTGTTATGAAGGGGAAATTATCCACAGAGACCAAAGCAGTTTCTGTATCAGGCTGTAAACATGTTTATTTCTGCTGTAACTTTTTAACCTGGGAGTCTATGGGGACTGACTCGCTGTGGAGCCCCATGTGGACATTAGAGGAACTGCAGCTTTTGCTGGGGGGTGGCTGCTTGGTCTACGCTCAGGATACACTAACCCTGATGACATAATCAGACTTTTAGGAGAATGTGAGTGAAACTGGAGCAGTAAGCTGACTTTTAGTCAAAACTTTTAGTTTTACAATGATGCTGTTATTTTGAAATCATGAAAAAACCTCAGCGGCTCAATGAAACGAGGGCGGAGAACGAGCGAGGCCGTGGCGAGTAAAGCTTCCTCCAGAAGATCTCATCATGACAGCTCTGAATGACAGAGTCCACTTAAAAGCTGCACGAGGTACGAGATCGAAGCAGCCGAACAGCCTGGTCCCCAGAGATAGCGCCGCTGTGGCGTGCAGCTCCGGCCACGGGCAAAAATCTCATTCTGTTAAAGCGGCTGTCTGAGCACACGGCAGAGCAAGGTGTACTGAAGCTGGAGATATCCCTGAAGGCAAATGGAGCCTCTCGCAGCTTATCTGTACAGCAGAGTTATTCCAGCCTTGAGTCTTGTACCCCTAAATGTCTCCATTGGCCAAACGGGGGATTTTTTTTTCTCTCCTTTTGGTGAAAAACAGCTTTTCTTCTTTGGTCTGGTATCTGTGTTAAAACTGACTGAGGGGGTGTCAGGAAATGTTTCCCGCAGCAGTGACAGGACTCCCTGCAAAGAGCTGCTTCCTGTGCTGTGATTGTTCAAAGCTGAGTAACTGTGGAAATAAAAGCCCGCGCTGAGATCTGTTCGGACTGCTGTGGTTATTGGAATTAGGTCTGCAGATTAGACTTTATGATCAGATTATATGATCAACATTAAACCGCCAATGTCATAGTTCCTAACACTCATTTTCACAGCATTGTGCCCGCAGCTCGGCTGCACCCGCCCCGCCAAAGAATGACCTAAATGGCCAAAAGTATTTACTTCCTTTGGAGTGTGTGTGTGTGTGTAATAATAAGTACAGAACGGGGAGTTACAGCATGAGATGCTAATACCATGTGACGGTGCCAGGCTGTAACGGGGCAGCCGTGAGGGGCAGTAAAGTGGTGGCTGGTGCAGGAAGGAGGCATTACTCATTCCTCCCCTTCGCCCTCTCTGCGCTCCAAACCCAGATGCTGCCGTTCGCTTTAAATTAGAAGGAGCTGGAAAACGGGCTGACGTTTTGTTGGAAGTTGTTCACACTTTAACTTTGTTCCAGTGACCAGACTGAGGCGAGTGACCATAAAGTGAGCTGACAAAAATATATCGGTACATATTTCAAATTAGCTCTGGCGCTTATTGCCTACAGCTGCTTACAGAGGGATAAAAATACCCGGCTGCTGACTTTTGTGTATCTTTTCGAACTGCTGGCATCGGTGGACGTAGACGCGTGTTTGTCGCCTCTTCCTGTTTAAATATTTTTTTAACCTTTCCAAACATTTACTGATTTGAGGATTCAATTACATTTACTTCCAAATTTGCTTTTTAGCTTCAGCTTTGAAAAACATCCATTTGAATTTTTTAAAAATGTCATTTTAGCCGTTCTCTGATTAATTAATAAAGTTGAGTTGAAGCCAGAGAAGTCTTAGCAGTGATTTCAGATCGTGTTTGCATGAATCTGTACGCTCGGTCTTTTAGCTTTGGTTTTGGTCACCACCACCAATAAAAAGCTCTGTAAAGTCTGCAGACTGATGCGGCGATTATTGTGGCATTGAAGTGGCTCTGCTGCCTGCCTGTGTTTAGGCAGTCTCAGCTCACTGATCTGCGTCTCAGACTTTCGCTTCATCAGTCTTCATTAACCCAGCAGCAGTCGCAGTCATGATGTGGAGACGGTAGAAACTAAGCTGTGTGTTGGGTGGAGCCCAAACACAGAGCTAAAAGACTGAACATCAGGCGCTGCAGTTAAAAACAGAACTTTGCAGAATTGTGGCCAATCTATCAGCGAGCTGCTTCCTTTTCAGACATCTTTTATTTAATGTCAGTTTTCTGCAGCTTCCTTGTTTGCCTCCAGGCTCCCACCCACTGAATGAATGATTAAATATGCCAGTTATGATATGTCCATGACAGTTCTTTTCCTCTTCTCTTTTCCCTCTTTGTACTGGTTTCTCCTCTCTGAGCCTGGTTCTGCAGGGGGTCTCTCCCTGTTCTCCCCACTGTGGTCATGCTCTGCTCACAGGGAATCATTAGATCTCTGGGTTTCCATCCATAGTGCCTCACATTATAGAGCGCTGTCATTTGGTGCTTCATTAAAAAACTGAACAGATCCTAATACTCTGCCTTCA
>JAVDPK010000409.1:0-29070 GCA_034780415.1 Cichlasoma orientale | reverse complement strand
TTTTAAACCCCCCCCCCCCCCCCCCCCCCGCTGACTCAATCTGACTGAGAGAAATTCATTTCCAGGCCCTTCGTTGTTTTCTCTCAGATCAGGCTGGAGTTGGTCCGCATCAGGACCGCTGCCTCACATCGACGGGCTGAGACACGAAGGCTTTTGTGTTATTGTACGGTCAGCAGGGAGACGCTCATCTCTTAATAAATTCATACACACTTATCAGAATATTGATATCATTTCTTTAAAGGCTCAGTGTTGAGGTGCCATTCTCACCTCTGTGCCTGATATTGATTTGAATTCCGACAGTGTATGGAAATCCTGAGGTCCTCAAAGGCTACAGTGTATTCCAGGCTTTCTCTCTCTCTCTTACACACACACACACACACACACACACACACACACACACACACACACACACACCTTTATAATCAGACAGGGACATTCAAGCTTGAATTGTGAGATCAGCAATAAGTGGATGTAAAGAGCCAGTGTGCACATAAATGAGCAATGCAAAGAGATGGGTCAGAAAAGTGAATGCAAGATATACAGACACCATTTAGAGGCGCCTGGAGACGCTTGCAGACGTGCAGTAATGGGATCTTTCTTTAGAGCTTAGAAATGTGTCTCAGATTAAGGGTACAGACAATGACTATCACTTCAGTGCAGCTTATTTGCAGCCAGTTCATCCTGAGGATCTCAGTCAGTGCTATTAGCACGGTGTCTTTGTTTCAGGGCTTTGCCAGCTAAAGACAAACTTACTGCTTTTTACATCCAGTGTCTTGCATCACCGACCAGAAACCAATTAAAAGGTTAGCTGAGACATTTTGCTTTATCAAAAGACGTGCAGAGTGATAAAACTGTCTACTGAAAACATGTCGTTTCCCAGTATTGTAGCTATGTGGTCCCAGGTACCGGCTAATAACCTACGCCTCAGTCACACAGACCTAGAGACCATTCGGCAACTATCTGGCAACCACCGGTCATGAGGGGAAAAATGTGTATTTCCTGATTGTGAGCGGTCTCTGGCTGTGAAATCGATTGCTAAAGGCCCGTTCACGCAGGCCTGGAGACTGGTCAGTGATCCTTGCAACCCTGGTTGCTAGGAAAAAGCGTTCTGTGCCCAGTTGGCAAGTGGTTGTGGGAGGTTGCTAGCAGTTGCTACGGTGAAATTGGTCACACAGATTGCGATTGCTTTGGTCAGATTGTTGCTGTTACCTGCAGCTTGCGTGCAACACACGGACCTGTCTGCAAACGCTCGCCGAGCATCAGTGAAGCGCTGGAAACAGGAAATGGAGAGTGTTCGCCTTCAAAATAGAGGAGTTCAAAGTAGGGTTGCACCTTTTGAAATGTGCAGGGTGCAGCGGTAAGGTGCAACTTTTTATTCTGAAGGCAGTGTTTCATTTCAGTGTGTTTGCTTCACTGTGAGTTTGCAGACAAATCGGCATCTTCTACGCAAGCTATGAGTGACCGCGGCAAACTGCTGCTGACCGAAGCAATCACAGGGAAGTTTTTAGTGCAGCAGCCTCTTTGTGACCAACTTCACCTGGCAACAGCCAGCCACCGCTCGGCAGCCACTCAGGGAGTGCGTTTCCCTGCCAACAGGAGGCTGCCAGGGTGTTGCTGGCCCATCGCTGACGTTAAACCTATTCTGCTCATTTCCAGCTCCAGATTTTCATTCTCGAGCTCTGCTGCGGTACCTTTCCATGATTCACCGTTTTTAAAAGAAGCCTTAATGCAGCTCCTCAGTTCATCGTCTGCCTGAAACCAGCTCCAGCCAATCAGATGCAATTTGAGACCTAAGACAAATTTCATCTGATTGGCTGCCCATCAACAACAAAAAAAAATTGAGAAGGTGGGTGGGGCTTCTGTTCCTGAGATGACCATATAAGGACATTCCCTCTTTGTGACATAGAGCCAAGAGTAGAAAAATTACTGATCTGAATATGTGCTTATGTTTAATATTATCATCCACTAGAACCAGAGCTGCGAAACCAAGAAAAATCACAGTGGTTCCACTTTGCATGATCACAGTTTAAAGGCAGCATTTGCCTGAAGTCCAAACTCAGCCCGCGTGTCGCCAGATAACTAACTGTGAGTACACAACAGAACCTCCACAATCCCCCGATGCAGCCTGTAGTAATTTCCCCCTGCTTCCCTTTCCAGCTCTCCCAATACAATTACAGAGCAACATGAGATCAATTCAGCTGGAGAATGGAGTTTATGTTTCCAGTGTCTCGGGCCCCTCAGTGTCTGAAGATACACGTTCCAATATGTTCCTCCCTGCCTGCAGATAATTCAATCATCCTCACTTCCAGTTACTCTGAGGGTGAAGGAGCGGCTGCCGTCGGGTCCCCTCTGACTCCGCTAACTTGATAGAAATGTGATTGTGTGGTTTTTTTCTTTCCCTGTGAGTATACACATCTAAACAGAGGTTTACAAACCCATTACTTTTTTTTTTAATGTGTCCTTTGTCCCTTGGGATGGGTTCAGATCGGAATCAGTGCAACTACCCACCTATTGTTGCAGCGTTTGATTGTTTGCCGGCAGCTCCCTCAGAGGAATAACCAATGAGTTATGACCTTGTCCACCACTCGTTGCTTCCTCATGAAATTTCCCCCCTCTTTATCTCTTTGTACCGCCCTGCATCGCCTCTAGGTGCAAATCAACTATCATCAATTTGTCAACTCTAAAACACAGTTCACAACCAAGAGCTGTTGTGCTAATGCTCGGTGTTAAATGGTGGAGGAGGTGAGCTGTAGGCAGGAGGACAGACAAAATTACATATATTTAAATGGAGGTTTGGCGTATTATTTTCACCAGCAGCTGCTTCCTCAGTGACAGGCTGCATTTAGGGCCGGAGATCTGGCCAAACAACAGAGAAATATATCCTCGCCTTCGCCTGTGAACCAGGATGAGTGGTCAGGCGTGCACCGAGCGAGCGAGGTACCACAGAACCCAGAGATGTGGATTCCTTTCCTCTGCGCAAGGAAGCCGTGGCCTATTGTCTAAATCTGAGACGTGCTTTGACAGCTTTTGGTCTTGGAAGCAGACCAGAGGTCTCCCACTTTGTTTGTGGAGGGGTCAGAGCTGCAGACTTACAGTGTGAAAATGAAAAGCTAAACTGGAGTGTTTTAGTCAAAGTGTTTTTCCAGTGAGGCCTCCGGGCCATTGTTCAAACTGTCAGAAAGTTGAGTGTCTCATCCATATTTCTCCTCCTACTCTCTTCCTCTGTCTGCCCATCCTTCCTCACTTTGTTTGTGAGCAGACACGGGCGTAGTCATTCATCAGGCAGAGTTTTGAAAGACAGTAGGTTGTGCACAGCAGGATGTGGAGGAGAGCGGTGATGGATTAAGAGTCAGAGCCTCAAGGAGAGAGCGTTTAAAGAATAAAGATGAGCAAGATAACAAGACTGTGCTGTGCAGCTATGCTAATGTTTACAGATATGCAGCCGCTATGGAAGTCATACGTATACAGCACCTGCACATATGCAGCGTTTCTATTACTTTATTCATTAATATTTAAGACATCAAATCTATAAAATAACACGTGAAATTAAGTAATAATCATAACCTGAGTACTGTATATACAGGAGAGATGCTTCAGTGCAGAAAAGCCTTTAGCTTGCATTCTTTCTGATGTCCAGCAGGGGGCAACTTTAGTGGTTGCAACAAGAAGTGTGGTTGTATATGTTTATGGTCTGTGGCTGGTTTCAGGTCTTATTGGACACAGCGTGATGTTCATTCTGTAAATGTAACATCAGATGATGAAGTTGGCGATGATTTAGGGCGGGTCGGCCTCGTGATCGACACGCAGCTGCTGTGCCTCTGACTTTCTCAGCCGGATCGACTCCTTGCTCGTCGTGTTTGGCGATGGTGAAAAATCAGACTCGAGGCGTCATTAATGATGATGTGCAGTTAGCGTCTTTTCTTCCACCCTCAGGCAAAAACAAGAGGTTTAAAATACCTGAATATGTGAGGTAAACCTGAGGCTTCCTTTCCACCGTGAAACAATGGCTCAGTACACACCTAAATCCTAAAGGGCTGAGAACAGATCTGAGTGAGACAGTGGAAGTGAAACCAGAGTAGAGGCTGCTTCAGATATTGTGTTTGTAGACCTTAGATTGGATTCCAAATTAAGAGCCCTCTCTCAGCATCTACTAAAGCACACTTGTGTTTGATGGTAGCAGGTACACTAAATAATTTCACAGTGCGACTCTGATAAAGTAAAAGGGTGGTGGTGGTTGGCACTCTGGCGAGCTCTGATACTCAGTTACGTCTCCACAGCTTCAGTCTGCAGCTTCACATTTTCATTCAATCCTAAGATGTGCAGAGTCTGGGGAAAAGTGCATCCTTCATCTCAGTTTAATGAGTCTCAGCTAATATTTCCCCCAGTTCCAATTGGACACAAGGCGGCCTCAAACACATCCATCATATTGTCTGAGTCAACAAGCGTTTCATTCAGCTGGGAGGGCAGTAAGGAGAGGCCGGATCACCAACACATGCGGGCTCACACACCATCGTCTTTGCTTTCCTGCTCTGATAAAAAAATAAAATCTGCTCTGTTGGACCGCACTCAGCCGAACAGAATAAAGCAGTCAGTAGCATCTGTTTCATCTCTCTAATGCCGTATTTTCATTCTGCCGCGGCTGCTGGAAGGGTTTCTTAGATGTCAAGAGGTTTTGTGAGTGGCAGCTGTGAGAAACTCGAGTGGTTATCAAAAAACTCCTCGGTGGTGTGAATGCACCCACAGCTCCTCTCAGTGGAGGGGCACGTTTGTTTTCTGAGGCAGACTTCTGCAGCGGGTCCACCTGTGCTACATCACATCACCGCCCAAAGCTCAGTATCAGAACCGAACAGGAGTGGAAATCCTCTTTGGACCGGACTCAATCTCTGAATGAAAAAAACCCCAACCCGCCCCGCTCCTGCGTGCAGGCAGCGCCAAAGCCGGTTCCTGTCACAGACAAAAGCCACTTAAATATGTGAGAGATGAGCAGCGTGCTCGTTATGTTAGACTCCTCCATTTAATGATAATTAACTCTGTGTGCGCCGGGGATGTTAATTTATTTTTCAGTTAACAGAAATCAGACTAATGGATGAGTCTAAAAGGAGGACACAGTCAAAAAAACAGTCCAAATTAAAGCAGGTCTAAATGAAAAGATGTTTTTAAATCTCTTAATGTCCATCACATCCCTGGCAGAGGGGCAGGCCTGGGTTTAGCCACGTCCTAAAAAAAAAAAGCAAATGTTAAGGAAGTGGAAGATGTTACCTACCTGATCTGATTCTGTAGATCAGCTGCTGGTCATTAAATGTGGCTTCTCCATGAAATGCACACTAAAATCCAGCGCGTCTCTGTGTAGTTCCATGATGTTTAGTCACAGCAGCCTGCTACCTCTCATAAAGATGATCCCAATTATTTTCACAGAGTCAGGTTTACAGATTTTAAATGTGAGGTCCTGCTAGAGAAAAGGTTGTATTGGTGCATATCACTGACAAACACTAATGGTGATCATTAGCAGACAGTGTGGGCTGTTTTGTTAAAGTGTCCCAGTGTACCCTGTGCTTTCCCGCTGTGAAGGGTCACAATGTCTTCCATTAAAAAAGACCAGTTCATACAGAATAACTGGTTTTCATCTGTTGAGTCTCAGTACTCGTAATGGTGAGACTGACAGCAGCTGGTCAACAGTGTGCTGAGAATAAAACCCCACTTTCTACTGTTCCAGGAGGTCAGTGGGTAAAATTAACCTGTTCAGCTGATGATGATTTTACCTCACCAATAACTACAGACCAACGCAGCGTCTGTATCTAAAGGCCTTACGAGTCCACACCAGTCTGTGGTTTAAGCATGTTCCCACTGGCTACAGACACTTCCAGTGTTTGAAGCCTCGCTTTGGGTTGGCTCGTGTGACTGAGACATGAGACTGGGATTCCTAAACGGGGTGAAATCTTGGACATTTGGGAATAAAGTTGGAATAGGTGTGCAAATACTGTTTTGTCACATCTCAGGACTGATCGAACAAACAGTATAATCAATATTTTTAGGCATTACAAGCATTTTTGACAGGTGACACCACCAGCTGTGTATAAGGGTCTTAGCCACCAACTCCTCACCCGCTGGTTATCAATTTTAGCTTTGCTCCTGTCGACATGTTGGATTTTTGGAGCCAGAAGTACTGCGATAGCATTAGCTAGATTGAATTTCACTCAGCAAACGTGGTGCTCAGACTTCTTGGACAGTCTGTTAGTCCAATGAAGCACAGCAGCCATATTATTGGTCAGATAATTGAATTAAAAAAGGCACAAACAGATCAGTGGTAAGCCTTGGAGACGGCTGCCATAACTTTATAACTCAATAACATTCAGACAGGGCAGTAATAATCAAACTAATTCCCACCATACAGTTTTAAATATATATTTATGGATCAGGCTGTAAACGTGTTTATTTCTGCTATAAAATTGGACGTTTTAACATGGGAGTCAATGGGACTGATTCACTGCTGGCGCCTCAAGTGGAGATTAGAGGAACTGCAGTTTTTGGACTGCAGTGCAGGACTTTTTTTTTTTTCGTTTTTGTCCACAGCAGCTTTTATCGGCAGTGTGGACAGACGGGAAACGGGGGAAGACGCGGGGCAAATTGGCGACGAACTCGCGCCTCCCGCACCGCAAAGCGGCATATGAATGTGGTCGCCTGCTCCACCCCTGAGCCACCCAGGCGCCCAACAGTGCAGGACATTGTTAATGAGTTGGTGGGTGGCATGCTGCTCTGTAAGGTGCTTCTCAAAGAGCCAGGCTGAGTGAGGAATCGGGACGTTTGGGTATCAAAGGACAAATAAATGCAACCAAAGCACACGGAGAACAGACAGAGCGAGCAAAAAGGAAAGGATGGAGAGAACAATCGAAAGGTCTGAGGGGTGGGAGGTTTGTGAGCGTGTAATAAAAAGTAAGTGGGGTAAAAGTGGTCCTCGAAGGAGACGGAGATACAGACTGTGAAAGAGACTGAAGGAGAGCGACAGGCGGAGGGAGCACAGGGTTCAGCCCGGAGGACCCAGGAGAGACTATCATCAAGCATAAGTGGGCCCACTAAGGAGAGGGAGGAGGGCGAGGAACATAAAAACAGAGTGAGTGAAAGACACAGAGAAAGTCGTGCAATGACACTAAAGAGAATAGGGACTTCCTCACTGGAGAGCCTTCACGACAGCCTCAGTCCACTGAGCAGAGCGGCCGTGTTCTCCTTCCACGTCGCCTCTGCTGCAGGCCCCCAAACAACCACAGTCCTCACTATTTACAGCTTGTTTGTCTGCCTCGGCCCGTGGGAAAGTTAAAAATGTCATATTTTTTTACTGACTCATACATCGAAGCTGTCGAGCCTAACGTAAGCTCAGTGGTTAATTACAGGGATAAAAGGAGCAAAGCGGGGTGAAAAACAGCGGTTAAAGTTGTGTCCACAGAGCAGCAGTGAAACCTTCTGAAAGCCTGTCAGGGCTGCCTCTGCTCTGATGCTGCAGCCCAGCGGGTTCGGTTGTATGGTCGCAGTTGCCATGCTCACGACGTGAAGCTCCAAATTGAGTCCGTGCTGCAGTTGCTTTATCGGCGGGAAAGCACAGGGGCAAGGACGAGAGTTTTTCTGTGTGAAATCGATGGGAGCTGACCTCTCGCTCTGTGTCTCTGCTGACTTTATTGCAAACCCTGCCAGATGCAGACAAAGAAGTCAAGAAATTCAAACACCGAGGAGTCTTTAGGCATGTTACATTAGAGTGCACGGAGGTCAGCAAAGGTTTCAAGAGACAGAGTGGCATTTAAGCTCAAAGGTAACAAACTGCAGGCCTTTTTTTTATTATTAAACCCGTCCGGTTGATTGGAACTTGGTACTATTTGTGCCACTGCAGTGCCTGCACCAGGCTCACTGAGCATCATTGCAAACACTGCTGTTCTGTGGCATGCTGATGGTGTTGCACAGATGCACTGAGGGTGGTCTTTGGGCTCAGAGCTTGATGTGTCGGCTGCAGCAGTGTTGGTTCCTTAAACAGTCGTCTTTTAGAGCAACAAAGTCCACATTTGGATGTGCGGCTGTTTAACACTCGATTTCACTCACTGGTTAGAGATGGAGATTAGGTATACAGGATTTAGGTTAAGTCTGCCTTCATTTGATCCATCCACCTAATGTCATCATTAAAGGTAAAGAGTTCAAATGGAGCGGTGACCATCAGCAAGCACAGCTGTTAGAGAAGAATCGGTGGAGGTCTCGGTGTGATGAGCCCGACTATCACACAGATCATCCCAACAGGAGATGACCTGCATTTTTATATCCTGCTTCTTCAAAACCTTTTATTTCTGCTTTACTATGATAGTCTGTGTTTATGAGACAGGCGTAGCCGCAGTGATGTCACTCAGTGATTATTGATATGCAGTCTTATCAGTCAGCCAGCAGCACGCCCTGGCTTATAATCTTTGTTACTCTGAGATGGACCATCGTTTACAAAATGGTCATCATGTTGGATTCAGTAAGACCTGAAACCAGCAAATTCACAGAGTCGCCCCCTGCTGGTCTGATGCGTATGACAAACGGTGCGTCTCAGCTGGAAAACAAGAAACAGAACAAGGTTCAAAAGTCAGAACTGAGGAGCCACAGAGCACTGATGACAGTGAGAGATGATACAGTAAAAAACATCTTCAGATCGTGCTGTGTGGGGTTTGTATGTTCCCTGCTCTCTTCTTGAAAAGCAGCAGATCCATCTTTTCTCTTTAGAAGCTACAGAGGAGAAAACAATCAGGACCAACACATAATCCAACTGCCTGGATTTAAGCTCCACAATTCAAGAACATAAATTTGTGATGACTTTTACACGTTTCCAAACCGAGACATTTTCCCTGAGTAGCTAATTTCTAGTGTTTGTTATTTGAAGTCCAATTTACGGTGCGGGCTTGTTGTGCCGTTATCGCTTCAAAGAGATTATTTGCTCTGTAACTGACAACAAAAGCCTTCATCGTGTAGCTTGATAAGATCACAGTGTGAGAAATATTTTCACTCAGAGAAAGAAGAAGTTGTCAGATTTTATTTTTAGCTCTGGGCAGGCTGCCGAGAGCTACAGTGATGCCTGCAAACACACACAAGACTCGGAGTGCGAATGAGGCAGCAGCAGACGGTACAGTGTGGTTTTTCATCTGCATTACTGCTGGAATTACAATAAGAATAAATTGCACAGCTCATTACAGCAGAAAAGCAGTTCATTGTGCAGAGCAGATGTAGGGAGTTTCTTCTCAAACTGAAGTAGAACAACATTTTTCTTAATGCCGACCCTGTCTCCAAAAATTAGGTTTCTATGCAACTAAAAAGCCCACTCTGTTATTATTATTCTCTCTCCAGCCCTGCAGTTTAAAACACCAGCATAACCGCAGTAGGAGGCAAGCAGCATGTCGGAGGTATAACCCACAGTACTTTCATCCATGATGACTGAGGTTCACCGCCCATATGGAGGCATCATTTTACCAATTAGTTTCATTCTCTCCCACTGTTTGGTTCGGTTTAGGTACCAAAACTACTTGGTTAGCTTTAGAAAAGATCACAGATTGTGTTCAAACGCGCCCTGACTGTCACAAAGTGCTGTGTGTGGTGTGCAGAGATGTGGAGGAGCTACGGTGCAAGATGCAGAAAGTGTAAGTAAACTGACAACAAGTGAGAAGATATCCAAGTCCAGGAGATAACAGTCAAAAGAAAAAGTCCCAAATCATAAAGCGCAAACAACAGAACGAGACACTAAACAGGCGATGCAATGAGGACAAGGGCAGGACTATTTATACAAAGCCAATTGACTGGACACATGGGAAAGCAGTCAAGACAAACAGGAAGTGAAAAGTGAAGCAAGACACCAGGAAAGAACTATTAAAATAAAACAGGACATTGAAGAATCACTAATAAATATTCCAAAAAACAAAAGCATCATGAATCACGGGGACATCTGACATGATGTTTACCACATATCTGTTTTCTTGGCATCCAAGTCGATGAGTCCCCCTCGGTCTGATTAATTGGCAGAAAAGGAGCGTCAGCAGGAAAATAACACAAATGTCACAAATATATGTAACCCGGGAGAGCCGAATGCTTTTGGTTTCTGCACACTGGACCATTGTAGAGCTCTGTTTACAGGTCCAGTGAAGAAAACATGTTTATATTTTAAGAAACCAAAACATGTTGTATGCATCAGACTTCACTGAATGCATGGTAACTTCAGGCTGTAAATGATGCTGAATGGCACACGTTACAGTTGTTAAGGTTGCACGATCATATGCATGAAGTTTTATGCTGAATAACAAATTCTAAGCCTACATGGGGTTCATTCTCTGGGGAAGAGGAGTGCCCGTGCAGGCGCAGTCTTTGCTGAGACGTTTTGGCCGGCGCCAAAGTGGCAGCTCGTCCCTTGAGCTCTGCCACCAGCATGTTTAAAAGCTTCATGCATCAAATAATCACCAGTCTGACTTTTGGCTTCTTGTTCTTTGTTGTTAACGGCGCATAAAAATGTTGTTTTACGGCTCGGCCTGAAAGCTGCAGCTTCGTGTTTACACCAAAAACGAAGGGAGCAACATTTAAATGAAAAAAAGAGGCAAATTACAGTGTTGGGCTTGAATCAATAATAGCTTTCATCTGGTGACATGCAACCTGCTAATGTAGTAAATGGCACTCAAGGACAATAATGGACAGACTGGCTTTTTACTGCTCCATCCACATTAGGCGTAATTGTGCACCTAGAATTACCTAGAAAGGTAAAGCACGGGGGTGTGGCTTCATATCCATGCACATGCGTGCGGATGCTTTTTATGCTTCTGTGGATTGTGATGGAATAACATCCATAAGTTAAATATCCCAACATGAATTTAGAATTCAGGGTTCTCAACTAACAGTTTTGCAAATTCTTAGTAAAATAACATCACGCTTCACCTCTCAACCTCAATCAGGTCCCCACCTAAAAGCAACTCTTAACCACGCTAAACAAGACTCAGAAACTAGACGTTACCTTATAGTTACATAACTTCCAGCTGAATGTGTCAGATAAGTTAAAGTTCCATAAAAGGGATGAGCGTGAACCTACGTCTAACCCTTCTCCCTTCCTGCGTCTGGATGTAACCTGAGGAAGTTCCCTCACTGTTGGCTTGTTCACCTCCAGACAGTTTTCACAAGTGGGAACATTTCTGCAGCATAACTTTTTTTGAAAAAAAAAAAAACTTTCTTCTGCAGCTCTCGTTGCTTCTTTAACATCCAAGTTCAAGGTTGAGATAGAAAAATCTTCCCATGGTCGGTCTGTCTTTGTGTTTGTTACACAGCGCTGGGAGAAGCAGTGGACTGGGTGATTTTCTGCTGCGGTCTTTCTGTGCTCATACTTGTGTTTGCCAGACTGGAGGTGGAGGCTGCCACACCAGAGGCTCTTTTTGACCAGAAGCTGTCGGCCGCAGGCGATGTGATCAACATCTCCTCAAAGGTTCTAAACTTTGAGGTTAAGATGAGAGCACAGCGTGTGACAGGAGGTTGAAATGGAGTTTTTTTTTTTTTAAAGTCTGAAGATTTCAGCACTGACTCCAGTTTTTTTCTTACCTTCTGAAGATATAAAATTTAACTAAGGAAGCACTGACATCACAGATAAATTAGTGACCTGATCAAGTGTGTATACATCCGTATTATTATATCTATTATTATATCTTTCGGCTTACTTGACACTCTTTGTTCAGAATAGTCTTAATCTCACTTTATCTGAGTCTAAACTTTAAAAGGCCTCCGTCCCCTCAGCCCCAACCACTCATAGCAGATAGCCGCCCCTCCCTGAGCCTGTTTCCGGAGGCTTCTTCCTGTTAAAAGAGAGTTTTTCCTTCCCACTGTCGCCAACTGCTTGCTCATAGGGGGTCATCTGATTGTAGGTGTTCTCTGTATTATTGTAGGGTCTTTAACTTACAATATAAAGCCAAGAGTGGCACCATGAGGCTGGATCCAAAAGGGTGGTCATTGCATCCACCTGGATGACTGAGTTGGAGGCACGGCCATGCTGGCAGGTCAGCCGGAGCTGATCAGTGTCTGCTAGGCCTCATTCTGTGTGCTGTTGGAGGCACATGGAGCATTTTGTATGGATTATACTGATGTTGAGAAAAAGAAGACATTCCATGGGAAAACCAAAGTGAGCAGGATGTATCCTCCTGGGAGCCCGAATGCCAAAGAATCCATCAGACACTGACCACGATTAGCATTCCTACAGCTGTGCAGTTCACATGGCTAAAAATACTACTCATAAATACTGCACAAAGTAATGTTTATCGTGCTAAAAATGTGTCAGCACTGAATTCAAAGAATAAGCACAGCCTGGAGCAAGTAGCATGAGTGTATCTGTCATCTTCATACTGTAAATCGTCCTGAGCCAGCACGGTCTGAGCCAAACACTTCCTATCACGTAGGCTGGCACAGTTTCTGAAGAATAATACTGCATATTTGCTTGAATATTTTGTCCTATAAATGTCATGGGACCAGATTGATCTCGCATAAATATTTACAGTCCAATGCATCACAGAGATGATGGCGAAAAATGGGACAGACCGTTGAAGTCGGCTGCCTTAGGGTTTGTGTCTGGAGGGTAGAAGGGGGTGGGCTGGCGAGGAAGAGCATTTGTGGTCTAAAATTTAATTTCCTAGAAACATATAGTCCATTTTTCATAGATTTGTTTGTACATGTTTCCCTTTGGCCAGCACAAGCTTTCCCGAGATTAACTGGACTTTATTTGCCATTTGACAAGGAAAAGCAATATTTTTTTTATACCAGGGCTTTTAAGCAATTTCACCCAAAGTTTTACAGTGTCAGACTCTGCAGCCATGTCTAATGAGCTTGGCACGCAGAATATACGCCTTCAACTTTTTTTACACACGCTAGTCAAAATGCTCTCAGCAAGATGAGCTTACATGACTAATATTTCATTAGCATGCAAAAGGAGAACATGCCTCTGGATGCTGGCAGTCACAGCAAGAGAGGTCAACTGCCAAAAACAAAGAAGTTTGAGGAGAGGAGGAAATGCAGTATCAGTACCAGCATCTAAACTCTGGCTGAAGCATCGATTTGCCAGGAGAAACTTTTTCGTCTGAGCGTTTTTTTCTTTTTGGCCCTTTATTACCCGGTATCTAACCCTCCAGTTATTAGTGTCTTCTCCATTCACCTTCTACAGATCAGAGCAGGTAGGAGATAATCACTGTATTGATGCCGTGGTTGTTGCTGTGCAGGGACAACGTGCAGAGCTGAGATTGCACTGGAATTGGATCGCACAGGGAAGACGGTCTGGCATCGCATTTGTGGGTTTCCTGAAGCCTTTTACTGCGTTCCCCTCTCAGCTTCTATCTGCTCGATCTCAAGTCAACACAGATGCACCACTCACCAGGAGACACGAGGCTGCAACCCATTCAGCGTTTCAATGGCAGCATCATGGCTCACTGTAGGTTCACAGGGCTTTCCATGTGAGCAAGAAATAAACTCATTAAACCCAAGATGGAGTTCATGGTCAGTAACTGTGTAGGACACTGGTTCTTACTGCCTGTTTTCAGTGTCACCCTTTCACTAAAAGGCTGATAGCAGTTAACACTGCTCAACAGGAGGCAGCCAATCGTAGGCTGGGTTGAGTGCTAATGCTGCGTTGCTGAAAAGGTGCAGAGGAAGAGTCTGTCATGACTTGAAATAGCAGCGAAAACTCAAAACTCATATAAGGAGAGTGTGAGTTCCATTTTTGAGCTTAAATAGAATTTTGACTCTGACTGTTGTGTTTAGCCAAAGCTAACAGTTTGAGTTTAACAACCAGGACAGAAAGCTCTGATTTGTGGGATATCAGGGGCCACCGGAGGTGTTAGAGTCACTGATTGACACAGTAAGAAGAGGACACCTGTGTGACGTTATTACAGGAGTCATCTATAGGACAGACTGCAACTGATGATGACTCTTTGTTACCACTGATGATGTTTTAATGCTTCCTGTGTGAGGCATTCAACTTACTGTAACCCTTTCCTAAAGATCCCTGTTCCTGGACCTTATTTGTTGTTACCAGTCAGTGCAAACTTTCATGAAGGTTGCCGAGACTGGCAGATCTGAGATCAGAGATGCTGCAGCATTGCATCTTATGTCTGCTGCATCCAGTCTAGTAGAGTTTCAGATGATTTTTTTTTTTCTTCAGATCATCGTGTGATGAGGCCTCTTTAAAGTGACCAAGGTTCTGTTTGGAACCTCTTCCTTGTGGAGCTGGTTCTGACTGAATGGATGTTTTTTTTTTCAGGTTTTTTTTAAGTTGTTTAAAGTGACACAGCAGGACTAGATTTGGGTGTTCCACAGCGGTTACAATTCTGTGAAATGAGATGGGTGTTAACCAACTCTAGATGGTTGCTGGTGACGTGGTAGATGTTCCCACATATAAAGGCTATTGCTCTTTCATCTGCACATCCATTCTTGACCAACAACAGTCATCAAGGGGTCAAATCACTGGTAATTACTAGGATTGGTAGCTGCCACTCTATAACTGCAGGCTGTATGAGCACAAAGTATCCAACAAGATTGATGAATAGCAAAAATAACATGTTTCCGGCCTCAGTGATCTAGAAAGGATTTTATGAATGGCAACAGCACATATTTTATATTTTGTGTGAATGTGTTGTTAATGTTACTCTCTGAAAAGGTTAGAAAGAATATGATTAAAATATATGAGCTTCATTTGCCGTAGTCAAGTCACCAAGGAATGTAATAGTGTTTGAAAAATGACCCGTCCATTTAAAGGTTAACACAATATTCCTTCAACCAAAACCTCATGAGAACTATTGTTGTTTGAACCTTGTGGGGAATGGATTTCCTTTTTCCAAGGACAAAATTGACGGGCGAGCTATCATCCCCCAATTAAACTAATACGAGCTCACCGCGCACAATTACAGCCGCACGGCTGATTGTTCCATGTGGTTTTAAAACCGTCGAGCCGGCCGTCAGAGGTGGGATGAGAGGCTGCCGCCGTTTGTTGTCAGATGCACGGGCAATGAGCACAGACAAGGCCGCACGGCTCGTAACAATAGCCAATCACTGTCAGCGGCGGTGCCAGATATTCATGAGTCAGTGCCCCCCCACCCCCAAGGACGCCAGGCCCTCTGCTGAAAACACAGCCTATCATCAGTCTCTCGCTGTGATCGCGCACACGTCTTCTCTCCGCAGGATGAACAAACAGCGGCGCTCTCCTCGTCCTTCGGTTCCCCAGAGCAGCAGCATCTGGCAGAAGTTGCAGCAGCCCTTCATCGCTGCACCTCTCTGAGCTGCAGCGCCCGACTCAGGCTTCACACGCAGAAACAGAGGAAAGAAGGTCAAGTGTGATTTCATGATCAAAAGCAGAACTTGCAATCTGGGGGAGAAAGTTTGTCGATTCACTCTTTGTGTGTGTGTGTGTGTGCGCGCGAGAATATTCAGCCACTGAATCAAGGCCCATTGTGTTCAGAGAGCATCCACCCTTTTCTCCAATCCACAAACAATCACCACAGCACACTCTGCATCAGCGTGACGGAACTGCAGTGAGGCTTGTCGCTGTTCTAGTTTCCCAACGCCTTCCTGCGTCTTGTTTGCCCGTTTTCTCATTATCCGCTGTTCTCTCTATTTGAAGCATTTGGGCAGCAGGTAAATGCAATTTGTCCAACTTGTAGGCCGGAGAGAGGGAGAATCGATCTGTGTCTGTGAATGTAATACAGAAAGAGCTGGAAAAGAGAGGGAAACAAAAGGGCCTTGGGGAGGGAGGAGGTCAGACCATGGAAATGTGGTTTAATGGAATGCGCTGAAATTGCATTTGATTAGTGGTTTTGCCTGAAAAGGGACTGCAACACATATTTAAGGGAACAGAAAAGCATATAAACAGACAACAAAAATGTTTGACCTTTAACAGGCGTAATGAGGAACTTATTAAAATTATGACTCTCCATTTAAATTCATTTAAATGTTGCATGGTTAATGCAGCAGCCACGGATTTTAGAAACCATTAGTTCCGCGCAGCGGGGAATGCTTGCAGTGAGCATGCGCGTCCGTCTGCGTGCATGCTTCTGACGGGTTTTTTGTCGTCTGCATGCACGCAAAATGTGTTTGTGTTTGTACGCAGCCCAGAGAGGTCTGCCCCGGCCAAGAGAGGGATTTATAAAAGTTGACAATTGCAGGCTTAGAGAAGCTCGCCTGATTGATTTTCATTATCTGGTTTCATCGCTGTCACATGAAATCAGCACTAATGGCATCAGGGCTCATCAGCATTGGCGAAGAAGCTCTAGAAGGAGGAAAAACTCTCACAACAAGAAACAGACTCTCAACTCTGTGTGTGTGTGTGTGTGTGTGTGAGAGAGAGAGAGCGCAATGGGCCAAGAGAACACCAGTGTTTGTGCGCTCTGGCCACACAATAAGTTTAGTTTCGTTTATTAAGGACCCAATTAGCGACAGCAGTGCATCAGTTATTTTTCTTGGGGACCTCAAAAAAATCCTGTGACGCTGCAATATAACTTTCTCAGACACAAATAACATACAACAAGAAGAAAATAACGACCTGAGCAGACGCACAAACACACACAAGCGAGACAAGCTCCTCACAATACGGCCATAAACCATCAAACATACCAGCAAACACTCCATCGCTCAATAACCGTAATCTGTGTTCTTTTCTCGAAGTCGTGACTGTGAATTAGTTCCACAGTAAAAGCTGGCTCGAAGTACTTCGTGAGCGTCGCCTGGACATCTTTGATATATTTTTTGTGAGAAAGAAAAGCTTCCAACACGAGAGTTACTCAAACTCTTCACGTCCTGCTGATTCCACAGTTAAGCAGCTGCATCACAGGGACTGTACATGCTGGCAGGTGATGTTATGATGGTACTATGTTAACAGGTTAGATTCACCATGCAGCAAACAGTACACGAAGAACTTAAAGTTGTTTATATTTGAAAAAAGCGGGCTCTGATTGCACCAGTCTGTCCATCTGTTCACAGCTGTTCAGTCACCAAAACAGTTGCTGAAAAAACAATAATCATGCATTTAATTCCTTCTTTGCAATAATCTGATACTTCTCACTGTGAGAGATGCTCTGACTAAACAACATCAACATCTGTCCGTCTGTGGTTCCGTTCCGCCATCACGCATCAGTTTTGACCTGGGCGATAACATCAGGGTTTCAGCCATGTGTGCTGCGCAGCTACCTAGCTTACATTTCTGTATTCAGGACTTCAGTGTTCAACCTTCGAGAGTAAAGAAACCTTTAAAGTTCACAGATAGCTGCCCTGCAGAGACTGAGGCTAATTAAGGCTAGCTTAACAGAGCTTTAGCTGAAGCTAATTTAGCTAACTTAGCTAGTTTTAGCTAATTCTTGTTGCGGGATCGGAAATCTTTTGCGCGCTCCAAAATGTTGACTGAGAACAGAGCGTCACTGATCCGTGCTTCTCCAGTATGCTCGAAGCTTTGGCTGCTAATGAGGGAAAATCAAACTGCAAAACAACATTTTGGGAAACGGGTTTATTAGCTTCACTTTTAGAACTCTGTATGATACGTTACCTTAGCCACCATTATCTGGTTAGCTCATATTAGCTTAGCTTGAAGTGGGAACAAGGGAAACAGCTGACGCGCCTTAAGATTTGCCATCTTGTTGGTTTGATTTATACAAACTGAAAAAAATTAAAATCAAAGCTTTACATGTTTGTTTGTTTGTTTTTTGGGGGGGCGGGCTTTAATTACAGTTTGCATGAAAACCAGGAAACGCCAGGACACTGCACCTGGTAAATAAGTAGTCTAAATAAATGAATTACGTTGTTAATGGTGAGATCTGTACGGGGCTGATGAGCAGCTTTTGTTACCTTTGGAAAAGGCCGCCGGCTTCCTCTTGTTCTCAGTTTTAATGGTAAGCTAAGCTTTCAGCTGCTGGATATTTCTGCCTCTCATCAGGAAAGCAAACTTATAATTTCCCCACATTTCTTTCTTTGCCGTGTTTCCTCATCCGTGTTAATTGGCTGTCCTTTTGTTTTGCTTAATTCTCTGTGCTAATACTGACCCAATCAACCTGCTGCAGAACATATTCAGAAACCTGACAAAGACTCTGACTTTTACCGGTCTTTTCACAAGTGGGATCCAATTTTGCAGCACACAAGGCCACCTTTATCAGCAGTGTGCAGTCCAGGGGCCTCGTCTCCACTCGCAAAATCAGATGCATTTATTATGTTTGAAAATGGGCTTAATTTAGGGGTAAATTTTTCTTCCTCCTTGGTGTTTATTGCGTCACCCAACACCTGTCACACTGCAGATCTGGAGTTAATTAAGTTCAGTTGTAATTAGTTTGCATTAATAATGAAGTGTTAAATTTTAGCTGCCTGTCTTCAGTTGTGTTCGGGTTAATTAAGCCAGGTATTCTTCCTCTTACACTCGAGCTGTAATTGTTATCTAGCTTCATCATTACCATCAGGCATTATTCTTTTGAGCGCATTAATAACTGTTATTCTGTTTCATAATCTCTGAATGACAGAGTGGCGCTGTGCATGGTGTCTCTTTTGTGCACTTCAATTCACCGTCATTTTAAGGTCAAACCATTGTTTCTTCACCTCTGCCACACTCTTATCTGTTTTAGACAAGCCACTCTTGCCAAATCCAACATTTTGCCCTTAAGGTGAACCTCATTGTCTGTTTTTTGTTTTGCTTTGTCCTTTTTCATCTTCATTGTGTTTGCTGCATTTGTCCGCAGAAAGAAGTCCTAGATAAAAGCAACCAGACCTTCACAGGAATGTGGCTGAATATTATTGTATTTTAGAGGCAATTTAACGAGAGCGAGAACAAGGGCAGATGGAAAAGTGAACTGTTATTGTTGGTGTGCCAAATGTGCATATGAGCAGTTCATATGCACTGATTTAGAAACTCTTCCTGGTAAGTGAGGTCAGTTAGGAAAAAGGAGAGGGTCTGAGGTGCTTAAAAAGATGCAACCTACCTGCCGGGTTAGAGGATTCTCTGCTTTAGACTTTACCATAAAAAGGCTTCCTGTGGGCATTTAAGTCAGCAGCTTGTAGAACCACCTTTAGCAGCAGCAACTGTTTTCTGTATGACCTTATCAGTCTCGCATCATTGTAGAAGAATTCTTCTTTATAGTGTCGCTTCAGGTCATCGAGGTTTGCAGCATTCATTTATGCACGGCTCTCTGAAGGTCCCACCGCAGCATCTCAGGTTGAGGTCTGGTCTTTGGCCCATTGTAGCACCTCGAGTCTTCTCTTCATATTTCCTTTGGAAGCAGTGTGCTTACTTCTCCAGAGGACTGCAGAGACTGTATGTTCTTCAGACGATATACAATCAACGTTTTTACAGCCTGTGTGAACTCACTCAGACGAGGTGGGAATAATTGGCTGCCAGTGTGTCTCAATTCAGCTACTTCTCTTAATACTCTTCATTGTAGTACACTCTCTTACTTGTAGTACTTGAATATTGAGAACTGTGCTGTCACAATACTATCCATAATATCCATAATTATACAACAATCCGATCTCATTGTGCATTCTGTATAATGACAATAAAGGCATTCTATTCTATTCTAATCTACATCACATTAATGCACTTTCATAGTTTAAAACCTACAGCAAAATAATAAGTATTCCCCAACCAGTTGGCAAGTGGTTGCTGTGAAACTGGCTCCATTCAAACAGGCCTAGAGACCAGTCAGTGACCCCAGTCACCCCTTGGACTGCTAATGAGTCTAGTCTATCACCACACGTTCATATTCACGTAGATGTTCATAGCGTCTGCTGTACTTTACAGATTTATGTGGTGCCAATACGCTCCAGCTTGAACACTAGAGAGGAAAGAAAGATTAGCATTTATTAACAAGAAGAAATGATCAGAGCCGAGTGGGAATGAATTGGCAGGAGAGACACGAAGGTTTCCTGCTGATATACAGCATCAGAAATAAAAAAGCCTTGTTTTCCTGTGTTCACACTAAATAAAAGTCCACTCTGTGAGAATTGATGGTGTTAGACAGCTGATAAAAGCAGGCTGTGTTTGCAGTTGTGCTGGCAGTGCAGGCAGATATCATATATCATTCCCAGTATAAGATGCTCCGTGTCTGACCCTGCGGTATTAACCTAGATGTCCTCCTGGTGTTTCAGCGTGGATGTGTTCATCAGACATGCCTTCGCTCTCCTCGCCGCCACCTGTATGTGAGACTTGTTAAAACTTTATGGACATATGAGAGGTCTGGCCTGTCGCTCATATGACACAGATAACTGGTGCTGGAGGGTCAGCTGAAGGTGCAGGGTGGTGTTATATTGAAGCGGGTCAGAACATATAAGAGCTGAGTTTCATTCCTTCCTGCCAGATGGAGTGTGTGCCCAGTTTGAGACTTTGCCTGATGGATATTTCATTAGGCAATAACCCACCCATCCTTCAGTGTGAAAATATGAGTGAGAATGTCCCTGTGCTTTTTAATGTAAGATTATATCATGTTAGCCTTTATAATTTGCCCTGGTTTTTAATTACTGCCTATATTAGTTTATGATTTTATGGATGCCCCGAAGCACGAGTGAACATGTAATTTGCACTGTGTACAGTATGTGTTCAATAACCCAGCTCAGATCTGATGGTGTAATTCATCTTTTAATTCATTCATATTTCCCCAGTTAAAAGACTCAGCGTTTCCCCAGATAGTGTCTTTAATGCAGTGCACACTGTACTGCATATTAAATACACACAAATATGCACAAACCTGAGGAGCACTGCCCTTTTGATAATTACATCTAAATGTGGTTTAATCTCACTCCTAACCACTGCCTGTTCCTATAAGTCTATTATTGATTTAGTGAGATAGAAACTAGCAAACAGTAGTTTCATCTAAGCAGCCAATTGTGCTAAATAAAGCCAAAACATGCAGTTCCTCCAATGTCCACTTGAGGCTCCAGCAGTAAAATGTCCAACTTTACAGTAGAAATAAACATGTTTATTATAGGAAAAAAGCCTTTGGTCTCTAACGCTAATGTTCCCCTTTCTACCAACAACAGCCCCCCACCCTCTACTTTATATTAAAGTTCTCATTATTGGGGGCGTGGCCTTTCTGGCTGACAGGTGGATAGTGACACAGGCGGCTGTAGCTGCTAGCTGCCTGCTAGGCTTCACCTCAGCTTACTGGAGTCCCTGAACCGGACCTCTGGACCGTGCTTGTGCTGTTGGAGCATTTTAATGCAATTATCTGACCAATAATATGGCTGCTGTGGCTTCACTGGACTAACAGACTGTGCAAGAAGGCGGAGCTCCAGTTTGGGTGAGGATTTTGTTTAGAGGTTACTCACCGCCTGTGTCTGTGCATTGCACCCATACACTGAGTGCTTCTGCAGCTCCCAGAAAGAAACTATCAACATGGTCAAAACTGTTTTTTCACTTGTGTAAAGCAGGTGAACTTTATTTATTTTTCTCTTTATTTTTCTCTGAACTTTATTTATTTTCACACAAAACAGATGGTGACATTTTCTTTACAGGTTGGGTTGATGTCTTGCTGTATCCTTCTTGGCAGTTTGAACTGAACATCTCAGCAAAACAAATGGAACTGTTAGGTGAAGTTAGGTTTCATTGGTCCTCCATATTTTTTAGGGTACTCGCTTTTGTGTTAAAGAATGAGTCTGTTGCTATGCATTACTTTTCTTGCTCCTAACAAATTTCATGAAAGCATAACGGCCAATGATAATTTCCTGCACCCTGACTCGAAGCTCCAAGGCCGTTGGTTCCTGTGAACCTTTACAAACTGATCACAAATGCATAGTTACATTTCCAAAGAGGGCTCCCTCCCCCGACAGCCGGGACCTGCCCGCGCTCCTTGAAGATGCCTTTGCTGGTTTTCAGCTGCAGTTAAAAACACATTTTGATTTATGGCCTCAGGATGTTTCACATGGATCGGAATCAAGATCAACTATTTTCCAAGAAACTAGAGTCTAACCATACTGGCAAGAGAGTGAAAGTTTAATTGATATAATTAATTTAAATCAGTTAATCATTTCAGTCACGTTTTAAGCAGAAAAATTCAGCATTTGCAACTTTGATCATGTGGTCTTCCTTCAGATTTTTCCTCATAGGCTGAAGGTCCTTGGAATAAGGCCAATAATGTCAGATGGTTTCTGGGGGATTTAGGGAACATGTTTACTACTTTTAGATGAATATATATATATTAACCATTAACCATTACCACAAACACAAACCTCTGCAGGAGGCTGACGACAAAATGACCCCAATGATGCAAACTTAATCCAATTTAAACAGGTGAGTTATACAAACATTCTCTCCCCATACAGCTGTTATGAAGGAGGAAATTATCCACAGAGACCAAAGCAGTTTCTGTATCAGGCTGTAAACATCTTTATTTAACATGGGAGTCTATGAGGACTGACTCACTGTGGAGCCTCTGCTGGACACCAGAGGAACTGCAGATTTTGATACTTTTGCTTCCTTTTTCAGCCAAAGCTGTTTAGTTATAACTAATCACAATGATGGGTAAGAATTTTTACATTCCTACCCATCATGCACCCTTTCATACCTTCTGTTGATGTCGAGCAGCAAGCGGGTTCATGACATGGCCGGAGACGTCAGTCCCGCCCTGCCAAGACGCCCTCACCTCCACCCCTGCTGTCTCCTCCTGGCCCGCGGCGAGGCTCGGAGGCCAGCCGGTGCCGAGGGTCCAGGTGTTGTGAGTTAGAGAGCGTCACTTCAATAACATCAGTGCAATCAGAACCCTACACGGCTCACACAGCGGGGCTGCCTCCTCCACCGAGAGGTGTGAACAGCCGGTCACAAATTAGTCGCTCTGCACGCCTCATCCATCATCCCTTTCGTGCTTTCTTACATTCTGCCTCTCCTTCCTTCCGGCCTGTGTAATCATTCTGTATACTGGCTGAATTAATGACACAATGGTGGAGAAACACACGATTTAAACCTTTTTTTTATTTCCTCCCCCCTCCCTTCTCCAGTGACGCTCATTGAAAAGAGTCTTGAGGTTGCAATTACTCGTCTGATTAAAGAAAGAAATTACAGCTTCATCAAGTGGCATTTAGAAATGCCTCCTGAATGCATCAATACGTGGGTCATTGCGCCTATTTGTAGCTTTAATATAACAAACACAACAATTTTGCAGCCAAAACACAATCAATCAATAATCAGGATCATGTTGTAGAAGTTGCTGCGTGAAAGGCTGTATGCGTGGTGTGTGCGCCCTGCTGCTGGTTTGCTACTTTGTCCTCATGTATATACATCATTGTTTGTGCATTCGTGGTCAGCCGTGCTCTGTTTGTTTGGACTGTTTATTTGTGCACGAGTGGTGGGAGTGAATTTTTAACATACATGCTTCCAGCAATGTAGCCGAGCATCCCAGAGGCAAGCAAAGGATAAATAAACCATGGAGGGAAATGTGCATTTTACCATTTCCTCCCCCCACCTCTCCACAAAGGCTAAGTGCACTCACTCATGGTCGATTTTCAACTCAATAAACTGGATATTTCTGTGATGACACACTGACTGCAGATCTCCCGAGCAGTAATGCATTTCATATTCTGCACAAACGCAGGCGTGCAGGGGTGTACATCCAAGCATACATAAAGGCATATGTTCACATTGTGTCTGTTTCCTGTTTAGTAAGGGATACTGTGGCTCTTGATAGGAGGCAGAGGGAGCTATGGTGGGAGTGGGAGGCTGTGTTGTTGTTGTAAAAGCTACCAGGGGTCATAACTCTCTCAGCGCAGAGAGAGATGATGGGGGATAAGACAGTGTGGCACTTATGGAAGTTTAACCTCACATTTAATCAGAGATGAGCCCGAGTGAAGGACGAGGTCACGCACTTCTTCTGTATTAATCTCCTTCTTGGCGATGGTTAAAACAATTCAGAGTAAACTATAAATAAAACATATGTCATATATTTATGTTTGTGATGTTTTAGTCCTGTAATTGTTTACTTATTTGCCATCCAATTACATTTATTTACAGCATTTTCTGCGTATATAAGATGGGTGGAGCTTCCAGGTCTGAAAGTGAAGCACTTTAAACCTGCTTTCTGTGTGTCCAGCAGGGGGCGCTTCCTCTGGCTGCGTAAGGAAGTGTAATTGTATAGAAATGTATGAAAAAATGATCCTGCTGCTCACTCAATCTGAACCATTTTCGTAATGAGTTTATGGTCTCAGTCTTATACAACATGATGCGACCTTCAAGAGTTTGAGCTAGGTCATAGGCATTTCAGGCAAAAAGTACCACTTGTTCCCAGTGTGGACTCCACCGAGGCTGCCCGGCGCCATCGGTTCTGTTTGTAACGTCTATGGACAGAATTTCTTGGTACAGGCGAGGAGAGGAGGGGATGGTTCTCTGTGGCTGCGTGCTTCACTGAGGGATGTTTGGGTGGGTGGTTTACAGCCAAGTCTGTAGTGAGGCCGTGGCTCTCAGACAGGAAAGGTGTGATTCCTAACCTTGGGTTGAACAAGAGATGTTCCCCAGGAGGAGGGCTGCAGCACCTGCAGTGATATGGAGCCTCAAACCATGAAGGCAAAGATTGTGATTTACTGGCCAATCTTTGTTCCTACCCACACCTGTGGCTGAGAGCTGTGGGTTTTAACCCAAAGAATTCAATTCCATTTTATTTATATAGCAGCAGATCACAACAAACGGTCGCCTCGAGGTGCTTTATCGTGTAAGGTAAAGGCCATGCAATGAGACGGAATAAGATCAAGGACACAAAAGGAAGTAAAGAGCTTTGACTGAGCTCAGTCTTAGAGATGGGGTGAGGAGCCCGGTCATTCAGGAGGGGCTCAGAGTAGATTTGCTACTCTTCCACAATAAAAGGAGCTATTTGAGGCGGTTCAGGCATCTGCCTCCAAGGGGGCTCACCTCCCCCCCCCCCCCCGGTCCGTGCTTTGCGTGGGGCGTGAAAAGATTTCATCCGGCGAAGTGGGGCATGACCAAAAGTTGTTGGTCAGGCTGCTTCTCTTGAAACCGGGGAATGGTAGAAGATGGATGGATGGGTGGTTAGTCCCATCAGTGTCAGCATGATTTTAGGATGGGGCTATCTGATGGTAGAGAAGTTGCTGCCCTATGAGCAAACAGTGTCCCTCAGTTTCTCACCATGGTTATTATGTCCATCTTATATTTCTTTACATTGTGATAATAAGTTAATGACAGTGTCATTTACCCAAATGTTCATTGGCTGATTTATATCGCTGTCTACTAAAGCGTCATTGGTTAAGGAGCACCCTGACTCCCCCCCTCAGTCTTCCTCTGTTGGTTAGCAGAAACGGTGGGGATGCAAACTGGAAGGATTACCAGCGTGTTTTTAAACCCTGTAATTGAATGTGCAGGGATTGTGTTAATGGTGATGGCTGCCTAAAAATACTACTCGTCTATGAAACAATAAAACTCTGTAGTTCCAATGAAAAACTGAATTATTTAGTCTCATGGAATAGTTTGTCTGGCCAAGGGGCACCTAGCAAAAAAGGAAAAAGGAAAAAAAGTCTGCCGAGGGCCCCCACTGACCTCCTTCCTCCCACTCTATTTGCCTTGTGTATGTACCCTGTTAGCACTTATCAGGCACAATGCACACAGCAAACTACCCATGGCAGCTTTGTTATGTTTGGCCCAAAGTACCAAAAACTTTTTAACTTTTAGAACTCTTAAGATGAGCAAAAATACAAACAGACAACTTTTCTCCCCTCACATAGACCCACTAACATTTCAGAATGAAAAAGGTCCTCTCTGCGTCCCTGCAAATACACTTTCAGGCACTGCCAAATATGCTATACATTATTGTCAGTAGTCCAAATCATACTTAATCTCCTCTAAATGAAGGCACCAGAGGAGAAAGCATCTCAGAGGCTTCCAAGCTCCTGAGGACGACCCCGGAGCTCTCTAAAAGGGGACCACCGACTCACTAACTATGGTCACAGCATTACATTAAGCCTCATTTGGATGTACACACACAGGCTGGTTAGGTGACCTTCAGTACACTTTCATTGACTTGGTTTTTGTTTGTTTTCTTTCACTACTGAACACTCAGTGTTTAGCACGTGCTGAATGTAGCACTCATATTTGCCAGAACCTGGATGTTTCTGCACCAGCTGGGTGATTCCCAGTTAGATTTACTTGGAGGACAAAAGAAGAACCGGAGGGCTGAAAAACCTACAGCAGATGAACTATCTGAAAGTTAAACCTCAAGAACCAGGAAAAAATCCAGCCAAGACCTGACAAAGGACCTGAGAGATGTATCTGGACCTTCAGCTGATCATCTACTGTTCATTGAAGCCTCATCAGAAATGGTCTCAGTGGAAGGGTGTCTGTCAGGAACTGGACCGAAAATCAGTGGCAGCAGGTCTGATGGAGTGAGTGGTCAGTATGTATAGAGGAGGTCAGGAGAGGGGTACGGTGAGTGTCATCTGATAAACATGGTGGAGGCTCTGTCATGGTTTGGAGCTGCATTTCAGCCAGTGGTGTTGGAGATTTGGCCAAAATTGATGGAATTATGAACACCGTCAGATTTTGATCCACCATGCAACACCATCTGGAAAGCGTCTGATCGGCAACGGTTTCATTTTTCAGCGTGACAGTGATCCCAAACACACTGTTGATGCAGTAAAGGCATACCTGGATTCAAAACACACACACACGGTGGAACACTATCAGTCATGCAGTCGCCTCCTCAGAGCCCAGACCTCAACATTAAAGCAATGTGGGATTATCTTTACAGAGAGCCGGTCAATATCCAAAGAAGAGCTTTGAAGGCCCTTCAAGAAGCCTGGAGAACTTTTCCTGCAGACGGCTTAAAGATATTACAGAACGCTGCCTCAGAGAGTTCAGGCTGTGCTTGAGGATAAAGGAGGCCAAACCAAATATTGACTTTAAACTTCTTAAAATCAAAACACTGTTTTTGCCTAACATACTGTATTTCCATATATGTTTGCACGCTTCGCTAAATCGCTGCACATATTTCCCATTCCCCCAACAAAATACTAACTTTAAAGTTCACTATGGGAAATGATTGCTGTCATCACAATTACCAAGTGGGCGCTGCTATTAGCACTAGCAAGCCGTTGTTCAGTACACAAGGGGGAGACCCCCCCGGTCGCCCGATTCTCTGATACTGCTGGGGTGCCCCTCCCTGAGCCTGGTTCTTCTTCCTGTTAAAAGGGAGTTTTTCCTTCCTGCTGTCTCCAAGTGCATATATAGGGGGTCTGATTATGGTTGGGTCCTTACCTTAAAATATAAAACTCCTTAGGGCGACTTTTGTTGTGATTTTGGTGATATTTAAATAAAACTGAATTGAAGATAAATGAATTGAGGGGTGGTTCAAGACTTTTGCACAGTACCTTACATTACTTTATGAAAAATGTACTTTTTTAACTTTGGCTACCATAAATTTGGCATGTATTTGTTGCCAGTTGTTCAAAGGGTCACCGTTATCAGCAATAATTACAGGACGGATGATTTGTTGATAAATGTCACAGTTTCCATGCAGATCCTGTTTGATCCCCGACAGCTTCGTCCTCATCGTCTCCCCGAAACATTCACACTTTTCCTTTTCCCGGCGTCTGAGCCCGGTCTGAATTAACACGTCTCGCTCGGCACATTTCCCACGTTGCTCTGAGCTTCCCCCGAATGGGACCGTAAACCACAGTATGGTAGCGTATCGAACGTGTGTATGCAAAATAAAAGCATTCCAGCTGGTTGCCAAGCCTGGATTCACTTTGTAATCCCAGTCTTTACCTTCAGGCTGACTTCTATTATGTTTTCACACATTAGCGCTTTTCTGCCTCCCCAGTTTTCGCTCTCTGGTCTGGTAGGAGGAGAGGGGGTGAGAAAGAGCCTGGGGCGGGCCACCTGTGTGGTTGTGTTGTTGCTTGTGTAAATCAGTAATCAGAGGAATTAAGTTCTGTGTGAATGCGTGTGAGAGAATAGAAAGTGACGTGTGAAGGAAAGACCAGACTGTATCTGTCTGCGTGTGTGTGTGTGTGTGTTTAGGCTTTCCACCGCGTGGATATTTCATCATTCCACACTGCTGCACATTACTTGCTCCTTCATCTTCAGCTTCATTAAAGAAGCTCATCCATAAATGCAGCAGCAGAGAATGACTTCATAGCAATATCACAACATTATAGCGCTGCTGTTCATTTTGTCTCACAGCGAGTTTATAATTGTTCTTTCTCTCAAAATGCTGTAAATGTGTTTCTGTAAATGATTTCGGGTCATGTGCAGGGAGCAGATGGAAGCGATTCTCCGACACGCCGAACGCTGCGGATGCAGCCTGGCGAAGTCACGACATCTATTTGTTTGGTTGTTTTTTTTGGGACAGTCAACACCGCTTTAAAGCTCGTGTCTCAAAGTCAGAGCTGCTTTTGTCTCCGCGTTTTCTTTTTCATTTAATGGCACCACTTACCCAAGAGAACATGTGGATATTTAAACCAAACGAGTACTTTTTCTTTCAGCACATCTGTGCTGTGGTGGCCTGTAGTGGATTACATTGTTTCCTTTCATGTGTCTCCTGTTGCAGTGGTGGATGGTATCTACAGTGATCCCTGCTCTAACTTTCACACACATTTTCCTTTTCTTATCTTTATGATGTCATAGAGAGTGGATATTACTAATACGGTCGTCTCGGGCACAGAAGCCCCACCCGCTTGATGTTCAAACCCTATATCCGTGAGGGGCGACCAATCAGAAGGCTTTGTTTTTGCTCTTCTTCCCCCGGCTGGTTTGTTGGGCCGGCTGCGTTTGGATCAAACCATTTTAGCTGCCAGGAAACAACCACGGAGTGGATTATTACAGCATTTTATTATCATATTAATGATGCTGAAGATGCTCTAGTGTACATGCATATCTGAATAAACTTCACCGTAGACAGAAGAGCTGAATTTACCATCCACGCCATCTCGAGTCAACAGTTGAGCATTCAGGGTAAGAGTCTCATTAACCAAGCACTCGATATTACTCAGTGTAAACACTCCTATTGATTCATTGTGCAACAGTTGGGGAAGTTAGAGCATTGCAGCATACAATGCAGACCACAATAAGAGCAACGCTGCATTACAGATAAACCAGCCCGGGGG
>JAVDPK010000406.1:37390-47872 GCA_034780415.1 Cichlasoma orientale | reverse complement strand
CACAGTCCAAAGACATGCAGTTAGTGGGGTTAGGTTAATTGGTGATTCTAAATTGCCCATAGGTGTGAATGTGAATGTGTATGGTTGTCTGTGTTAGCCCTGTGACAGACTGGCGGCCAGTACAGGGTGTGCCCTGCCTTTCGCCCCATAACAGCTGGGCTAGGCTCGAGCCATAAACTCTGTTTATGCCTTATATACTGTATTTCTATATATGTTTGTACATTAAAATAAATTGCTGCATCTATTTCCCATTTTCCAAGCAAAAATACAAAGAAATGAGGGATGTCTAAAAACTTTTCCACAGTACTGTAAATTGCTGTAGCAAACAGTGATCAGTACACTTTGTTCTAAATGATGCCTGTGTAACAAATGTGATTTCATGACATCAATATAATAAACTTGAAAGAAAATAATTTGAAGAAGTAATTGAACTTTTTTTTTTGGGGGGGGGGGGGGGGATTCAGTTTGAACTCTTAAAGCCAGCAATTTAAGGATAAGTGATAAGTGCATCTACCACAGATGGTTTAGACATGCACGTACTCTCCCAAACATACAATGGCCAACAACATTTATCTCTGTCAGAGTTTCTAATTGCAGTATTTATCATCTAATCACAGCAGGACATCAGGAAGTGACAGGCCTAGAAGCACAACAAAAAGCCCCTCTTCTTTTGGCTCTGGATATTGAAAAGTTGTTGTTTTCTTTTAAAGAAGTGGTCCCAGTCACACTTGTTCTTTCAGACCACTTGAGCATATGCAGCAACAACGCCTTCATTAAATATAATCGAAAATATACACACAACCAAAGCTGCCAATTCCCATCTGAATGTAGCTCATCTGGCACTGTGGCGATGGAAAGGTTGAGCAACCTGCTGGAATATGTAATCCAGCCCTTACATTTTCTATCTGTCTAAGTCGGTTTCCAGTGCTTATCGTGGCGTATATAAGGCTCCCCAATCCAGCTATCACTGTTGATATCTGCACACCATTTTACCATGCAGAGATAGGATCAAGACTTTGCTTTGTGTGTGTCCACATGTGCGCGCCCATGTGCGTTTTCGTGTTTTCCTGCTTACAACACATTTGGACCCCTCCAGTGTGAGACTCTTTCTACAGAAGCCCTGTAGAAAGAGTCTCACTGAGTGGAAATACCAATTCTACAACCCTTACAAGCCTCGATTTAATAGAGAGAGAGACAGACAGGAGGTAAGGCACAGGAGATAGTAAGGGGAAAAGACAAAGAATAAGAAGAGACACAAAGGAAAATTTTAAAAAAAAGAAAGATATATTTTAACTGTAAGATTAAAGTTTGTTTTCTTTTTTTTTTCTTGCTCCTTTTTTGTTTTGTCATTATCCTTTGCCTACCTGGCTCACTGTGGATATTAAGGGTGTTGGTAAATCCCTGGACATGGATAAGAGCATAATGTTGTGTAAAACATATATTCTTTTTAGTATATTAGCTATATATTAACACATTTTCAAGGAAACAGCTGCACAGGGGAGAAAGTAAGGGAATGAATGAAGTGTTCCCCTGCCTGTGTGAGAGAAAAGACAGAAAGAAGTACACAGAATAGCAGTGTGACAAGGACATACACATCCATGTGGATTCACTTTTTTCATATTTTTTTCCATTCAATTTATGGTAATACTCAATATCTGTAAATGTAATAATTGGAAACTCTTTCTGTCTTTGTAATTTTTTTGAGATCCCACAATCCCCTGTACCCCCCCCCCCCCCCAAGGTTCTCTATCAAAATTCATCACCCTCTGCCGTCTACCTTCTCTACCTTCTCCCTGTAGATCTCCTTCTCCCTCCCCACAATCTGTTCTTGTGCTCTCTATCCACTCCCCCTCCCCTTCTGTTCTCCCAGTCTATAAGGCATAACCAGCCTCTTGTGTCAGGGTTGGCTTGGCTTTGGTGTTCTGCTACTTGTTTCCCCTCTTCCTTCTCCCACCGCCTGGGTTTTGTTCCCTCAGCCTCTAATCGGCTTTTCCGGGTTTGGGTTTGTCTCTTCCTAACTTTACCCTCTCTCGTTGCCACAGGATTATCCCTGTCAAAGTGGCTGGAGTTCCTGGCTTAACAAGTGAGTCTATCTGCGTGTGAGGGATATTCCTGCGTGTGTATGTCCACACGCGAAAGCATCTTTGTTTTGTTTCTTTTTTTGTTGTTGTTGTGTTTTTTTTCCTTTTGCAATCCTGATCCTCTGTAATCACTGCGAGACAATCCTGTAATACCCCATAGGTTCAAAGGCTCATCTGTAAGTGTGTGAGAAACAGACTATGTGTGACAGAGATGTTTACTCTTTTAACTCTTTTGACTTTGAAACACCCTTCAAACATATTTTCCTTTAAAGAAAGTATGCTGGTGGCATCATAACCATCCTCTTGTGGTGGTGCTTTGAGCTAAATACTAACATCAGCATTGCTAAACACTGACAGCCTTGGTTTACTAAGGTTTCCAAAGTAGCACTAAACATAAAGTGGAGCTGGAGTGATAGAAATATCTACAGCCTTGCAGGTATTTAGGCATGAAACATAGCTTTTGGCTAAATTAAAACACTGACTTGGTGATGGCTCTAGATGAGAAGTTGGAGGATCACCAGATTTATTCAAATTAATCATCCAGGGAACAAGGCAGCCATGATGTCCCTGCACTGCTGACACCATAATCAAAAAGGAATGCTTAAATTGAACAGACAAAGGGGTGGTCAAATAATCGTAGCAGTTTGATCTATGCAGCTGATCAACCACATGGCGCTACAACTCTGAGCAGGAAGAAAACAGAAGGGTTGGCAGCCATTTGGGGACTGGCATTTAGTCTCCGAGTCTCCCTCCTTCTTTTGTTCCTCTCTTTCAGCTCATTTCCATCCCTCCATCCCCTCTTTATTTAACTGGCTGTCTGTAAAGGTCCTGCTGTCAGCCTCCACCTGTCACCATAAACAAAGACAACCAAGAGACACAGCACTCTCCTTGTTCTCTCCAGTGTCTGCTCCCTTTTCTTCCCTGTCTCTTCTCTAACTTTCTTTTATTTTCTCTTCTCTTGATTTCCTCTCCCCCCTTCTTTCCTTTGCACCCCCCACCCCCACTCTTTATTACTGTCTCTTTGTTTCCCACTCAGAAAAATGTTTTTTGCTCTTCCTTCATCCTGGCCTTATGACAAATTTATATAAGCGAAACCTTTTCTGTATCCCTCCATTTGTTCTGTTTTTCTTTCTCTATTTGCAGTTACTTGTCCTACTGAATATTTCACTGTCTTTTTCTGTCCTTATAAATTGTGAAATTGACCAAAATCATAATGAGCTTACATGCGCATAACAGAAGACAACAGTGCATCCATCTCAGCCTTGCCCTTTTTCTACTGTTAAGTCCAGATTTTTATATTCCGGCCTCCTTTACCACGTACAGAGCCTCAGCAGACTGCAAATGTCTGCATTATGCAAATCACTTCCTGCCCGCACAAACAAGCCGGGACCAATCAATGTCAATCCCCATTCCCTCGGCCAATCAATGTCATTCCCTCTCCTACAAAACTGGGTCTAATCGAAAGGCATTGTTCCTCGGGTCCTGCATGCTAAATTAGGAGGGCCAGTGTGTCTAAAATCCTCACATTTCTCACTGTACCACATAACTTCAAGAAGCATCAGTGTATAACAGGAACAGATGAAAGAGGACACGATGCCTTAAGACTGCGAGACAATCCAGTTTCAGAAGTTTTGTTTGCAAATACTGGTGAGTAGCAGATTATACAATGACATCCAGCGCCAACCTCTTCCCCTAGGGAGTTAGTGACACCTAGGACTGGTGTTTGCATCAGTGAACTGAAGTCTTACAGGATCTTTCTCGTTTCACATGTCTGCAGATGGTCGATCAAATCTAGCTCTAACGCATATATCGCACAACTTTTGTAGTCAGGTGTTGATTCAGTGCATCATTACAATTCATCACAGGCAATTCTTGTCTTACTCACCATTGCATCTTATGTGAAAATGGGGTGATCCTCCCTAGTGAATTGAAGAGAGCAGCAATGTACGATGTTTATTTACAGAGCTCTGACGCAAAGATTGCTTACTTACCTCCACTCCTTGATTAAATTTAAACACAGCGCTTACAATGTCAGGTCGCAGGACATTTTAACATTAGCTATACCGCTTATTCACACTGAACTTGGAAAAACTGGATTTACATATTTTGCTGCATATAAATCGAATGAGCTAAAAAAAAATATGAAGCTATATTCTCTGATTTTACTGTAATAATTTATTTATCTGTAATTACAATTTGTGATCATGTATAATGTGTTGCTTTATGTCAATTTGTGTATATTGTATATGTATTTGTCACAGGTCTATTGAAAAAGAGATCCTGATCTCAGTGAGACTACCTGTTTAAATGACTTAATAATAATAATAATAATAATAATAATAGTAACAAAGTATCCTAGTGCAAAACTGCCATCAAAAACAACAGAACATCATTTCTGCTCAAGCACAAACTCACAAATATCTGACTAATGTTTGCGTCTCCTCCATATAGCTGCCCCACCTTAAAATGAATATGTTATTGTTAGATATTCTTATTATATGTCTAATTATTTCCAGCTGAACATCCCACTTTTCTTTTCTGTTTGTTTGTTTATTTTGTTCTAATTGTGAAAAGGATTGCAAATTGCAGAAGTTCTGGTATACAGAATGTACAGGAATGACATCCAACTGATAAATATCCAGACATTAAGAAAGTTGTCTCAACTATAATTTTTTAACCTGCCTTGAATGTATATTTAAACAACAATTATTTAGCATCTTCTTTCCTGTGATTAATAACAAAAAAATAAAACTGGGTAAAATGATCTAGTTCATAAACTCTGAAGGTAAACCATCTAAAGAGCAGCTACCTAAATTACCTTCCAAGATCTCTATTGGCTTTTGTGGTGGGCATACAGTGTCAGTCAAAAGTTTGGACACACGTTCTCATTCAGTGGTTTTTCATTATTTAAAAATTGTCTGCACTGTAGATTAATAATAAAGCTAATTGAGAGAATGCCAAGAGTGTGCAAAGCTGTAATCAAAGCAAAAGGTGCCTACTTTGAAGAATCTAAAATCTAATACATATTTTGATTTGTTCAACACTTTTAAGTTTACTGCATGATTCCTTATGTGTTCCTTCATAGTCTATTAATTTACAATGTAGGAAAGAAAAAACATTGAATGAGAAAGTGTGTCCAAAACTTTACTGGGGACACAAGCCACTGCCATTCCACACACAAGTCTTAATAAGGGAGTCACAATATGCCAACAAAGGACAATGATTGTTAATTTTTAATGAATCAACAACCTCTGATGCAGAAAAATTAGGCCAACGTGGAAGTGACAAACACTGCTGTTCCTTAAATAGTTAGGAATAATCTTGAGGAATACCCACAGGCCCCCTTGTTAAATTGCCCAAATGTACAGCAGGAACATGTTTACAGCCTGGTACAAGAAACAGCTTTGGGCTCTATAGTTAGTCTCACTTGCAATGCATTGCCTTAGTTACTGCCTTTCTTGTAACAGTGTATAATGGAATATATTGCATGACAACACTATCACATTCTTTTCATTTCAATCAACCCAAGCATGCTATCATCTTAATTGGCTTCATGTTATGCAGTGTGCACAGACAATTTTTTATTTTTTTTTTGTAAGAAACATACCACCAAACATGTACTCACCCTCAAAGCTTTCTTTCTTCTATAACCTCATTCCACTTTCCATATTTTCTTTAATAGTCTTGGGCTCCTTTTATCTTGTAAAGTGGTGGAGTTCATGCAGTCTGTGTGGTGTCATTAAAGTCAGTGAAGCTGGTTTTAATTGTTGGCGAATTGGTCTTTTATGACTAATGAAACCTCTAGTATAGGCTGCTTGTACTATTTAATCAGTTATCATGTACTCTGTACCACCTACACACTCTGCTCTGAGATAATAGGAGTGAGGGAGAAAGTGTGAAGTATGGGAAGGGGAATGGAGAGAGAGAGAGAGAAGCAGACAGGAAGATAGACAGATATACTTTGGTACCTCTGCACAAATTAATGACGATACGATTCTGACGCTCTAGAAAAAGTAAGTGTGTTGATCTCCCGGACCACTGACAGAGGCGCAACGGTGACTAAATCTTTCCACTAACACCACTATTTATTTATTTATTGAACTTGCAATTCCTTGCAAAAGTTGTAAATAAAATAAAACAACTATTTTATTATTTATTTATTTATTTTACTTGGGTGATAAAAAAAAAAAACCTCACATGCTCCTTTCTTCTGGAGTAAAGTCTTCAGCATACCAGCTAGTAACAATTCACATCTTGCTTACAGCCAGTGTTGCATATTTTGTCTTTATTTTCCATCTCCATTCTCTGCATAATAATCAGGAAAATGGAAATGTCATAAAAATGATTTTATAGTTTCAAATGAATAAAACTCAAAGCTGGTGGAGGTAATGGTCACCTATACTGCAGTTTAGCATTTGCAGATCACTTCAGTGCACTTTATTGTTCCTGTGGGAAGATGAGATTTCAACAGCACTATAACTTCTGATTTTATAATTGTCTAACAAAAGCCAGGTCTGATTTGTTGAAACTGTATCTCAAATATTGTGCAGTGGATGAAAATTAATCTCATTTGACCCCCAGTGTGTACTAATTTGTTTGGTTTTTGGGGGATTTTTTTACGCTATGGTTTCTTTTGGGCTGAATTCAAGAATGCTCCATTCACAGTGAAAGTGTCTCTCCCAGCTCTTCATATGCAGCATGAACACCTTTTTCAGGACCCCTTAGCCTCACATTTCACCCCTTAACAGCTGTGGCCGGCTGCTTTGGCAGCTGTGGAAAGCTGCTAAGTTTCTACTACCATTTGCATATAAAAATATTTTTGTACACACTATATTTTAATGTATTTGAATAATATCAACACTTAACAAAAAAAATCAGGAATAAAAGCGATTTTGCCCCCAAATCATCTCAGACACTCTGGTTGACATTCATCTGTAGTAAGTGAGTCCACTGTTTACCTTGGCTTTCAAAGTCCCAGGTGTGAACTGTCCATGTGTATTTACTCTTGAAGAGGCTGATTTAAGTGAAATTTGTGAAAGGGGTCCGATAGAGGTCGTTGAGTCAGTGAAGCTCACTTCTGACTGACGACAGTGAGGTGAGCCGTTGAGGAGATCCTGAACTTTTCTGTCAGTAAGCACTGTTGTTTTGACTGTTGTTACCCTCTGTTTTCCGGTGTTACTGAAACTTTCTTCGATGTGTAAGTAACGTTATCGTACTCAGGCAATTAGCGAATAAACTCTCATACAATGGGAGAATGTAACAGTAGCTGCCATAACATTAGCTTCTAATCTGCTGTTATAGCAGGCTCATTGTCAGCTGTACAGAAACGGGAGAGTCACATGTCCGCTGTGAGTAAGTAACTGTGACAATATTGCACATTTTCTTATGTTAGATCCCTGACTTCAGGAGATCAGGCTTGAGGTGAGGGCGAAAAGGATGAAGTGGAGATGAGGGAGGAGAGAGCGGTGGTAGAGGAAGCAGATGGAGAACAGGAGAAAGAGATGATGAAAACATAAATGTACAAATCATAAATGTCATGTATAGTTTGAAAGAGCTAATTGTGATCTTTAAATTTAAACTAACTTCTGGAATCTGGAAAATTTTAATATAATTCTGTTGGGGTACAAGAGGTTAAAAGCCTCAGTTTTCAACATACAAGGCTGATACCACTGCTCATGCTACACCTAACCAGACTGGTGCCTAAATCTAACCAAACAGTGAGTGAAAACAAAAGTAAAGCTCTCAAATGAGACATGAACAGCTGTTGCCAAGTTGACAAGTTTGAGATTGACACTGCCACCCTTCCTGCCTCAGCATTCACTCTGAATGATAACTTTATTTTGCCTTTTTTCATTATTATTCTACCAAAATGTTTCATACTGTGTTATATGAAATATTTCAGGATCATAATTTGACCAAAAATTTATAGCTTGGTATGGATGGTCACAAGACCAGAAATCTCGTAGCTGGTACCAGTAGGTACCACTGAATATCTATAATGCTCAGAACCATTCCCCATGTCTTAGTGCTTGTTGGCCAAAAGGGGGGGGGGGGGGTTCTTAAAGGGAAAGGAACTAAAACAGGTTGTTATTAGTGGAAAAACTCAGGGGTTGCAGCCAGGCCTAGTATAAAATGAATAAAGACTTGAATTTTGAGTCATGCAACGCTATTCTGGTACAGTCAGAGAAAAGAGCACAATGCATCCATCCATTTTCTAGCACTAATTTGGGACTGGGTCGCAGGGGCAGCAGCCTAAACAGAGAATCTCATCCCATCTATCCTATAATCTCACCAGTATGTCCTGGGTCTACCCTGGGGATTCGGGCTAGTTGGAGATGCCCGGAACCTGAGTACCTGAGTGACCAGAACATATGACTGCAAACTAGGGTGTCCTGTTGCCACATGCTCTTATAAACACCCTGATGTTCAAATATGGTCGTCCTTATGGCCAAACGGTGCTTGGAACAGAGGTGCAATAGAACACCGCTTAGATTCAGATCAGGCAGGCTGTATCCCCCCAATCACGCCCCTCCAGGTGTCACTGTCGTTGCCCATGTGAGCATTGAAGTCTCCCAGTAGGACAGTGGAGTCAAAAGTAGGGGTAGCCTTCAGCACCCCAACCAGCGACTCCAAGAAAACTTAGTACTCTGAACTATCACTTGGCACAAAAGGGCAGACAACACTCAACACAACACCAACACAGGCTCCTTGCACAACAGAGGTGAAGTTAAGCCCTTTAAGCTCCCTCCTCAGGCCTGGCTTCAGGGCGGAGCACCGATAACCCGTGGATCAGGTATGGTAAACTGGTCCCCTGATTTTATTTTTTTTTTCATAGGCATTTTATGAAGTGCTCTTTGTCTGTCCCCTCACCCAGAACCAATTTGCCTTGGGAGACCCTACCAGGAGCAAAACGCAAACAACATCGCCTCTGTGATAACTGGGACACACAAACCCCTCCACCACAATAAGGTTACGATTACCGGAGGGGCATAATTATCCATTATAGTAAATGAAAATGACAATAGCTGCTCGTGCTATGCATTAGTGGTACATTAACCTATGTAAGCTATCTAGCTTTTAGCCATTAGCTGCTGCAGATACTGTGAGTGTGGATCAGTTAAAACTCTGTTTGAATTCTGTACCCAGATCCATAAACCTATCCCTGAATTGCTAAGATAAGTTTGAGGTATTCCCCCTTTAATTCCAAATGCTGCTGTCTCTGTAGACCATTTTGTCATCAGTGCTCAGTATTTCTGCAATACTCATACAGCATCAGTACTCTTAGGATAATAGACTGGCACAAACTCTGAGTAAAGTCCTATGTAGGTGTGCCCAAATCAGCCTATCCCTCCTGGATTCATACCACCTAAGCAGGAAATCTACAGTATATGGTGGGCAGAGAGGGGAGGGGCCCTAAAAGACTAAGAAGTAATGCCATGTTTTCAGAAAATTCTTCTTGACTGGATAATTTACTTTATGTCATCACACAGAAGCACATGTTAGAAGTTAAAACCATTCTTATGTTATTATTCTTTATTATTAAAAAACAAAAAAATATTTCTATGGACATTTTATATGTCACATAGACCGAATTGCTTGGTGAAAGCAATGCTTATAGGCCACCACGCTAAACATCAGTTTATCATATACAGCGATTACACTGTTTAATTCGTTTACTTTGCGATGGTAAGTCAAAAGGAAAAAAAAGAGAAAATCCCTATATTGCCGGTTAGTTACGGAGTTTTGGGCTACTTGGGGTTCAGCACAACACCCCATTACAACAACATATGGCATGTGTGTCATCATTAATTAACAAATATTGGTGTTTCATTTCCACTGACCTTTTGTGCATGTGCACACACCATCCTCACCTGCCTGTGTTCATGCTGCTTCAAAGTGCACACTGATGGATTCACCACTTCTCATAGAAAATCAATCAGCTACTGAGTGGAACCTAAACAAATAGAGCTGTTATGACTGAGTTTCCCCATTACCGTCCTGTCTACAAATTATGGCCTTGTTACTGCGATATTACACTTACAAACAGGCACGCAGTAAACTATGACTGGTGTACAAACTAGGAATTGGTTTAGCCTTTTGATAGAGTGGGATAATAAAAGAGAGTGAGGTCAAAGGAGAAGCTGTGCAGTACAGGCAGTTACAGACCAATGTAATGCCAGGTTCACACAAAGGTGGCATTAACAGCAAGGTGTTGCACACAAACGCACACTCAGACACTATAATGCCGAACATTAAACTAAAAAAAGGCACTAAAAAGCATATGCTAATTTTGCTCACATACTTGATCTCTTTCTCTCTCCCTTTATTTCTGACACACACACACACACACACACACACACACACACACACACACACACACACACACACACACACACACACA
>JAVDPK010000406.1:0-19638 GCA_034780415.1 Cichlasoma orientale | reverse complement strand
GCCCTGTCACAAAATTAAATCCGTTCTGATTGGATGTCGTCCCCGCCAAACATTTTCGTCTCGTTTTCATTCGTTGACGAAAGTGTCAATTAATTTAGTCATCGTTTTTAGCCCTTCAGGAAGTCTAAATTTCGTTATTGTCTCGTTTTCGTCATGAAGAAAAGGGTCGTTGACGAAAACTATGACGAAAATATTTCGTCAACGAAATTAACACTGGTAGCGAGGAACTTTCACGACTGGTCTTGTTGCACAGGTGGCATCCTATCACGGTACCATGCTGGAATTCACTGAGCTCCTGAGAGCGACCCATTCTTTCAAAAACATTTGTAGTAGCAGTCTGCATGCCTAGGTGCTTGGTTTTACACACCTGTGGCCATGAAAGTGACTAGAACTCCTGAATTCAATGTTTTGGATGGGTGAGTGAATAAATTTGGCAACATAGTGTAATTACCAGCTTGACCCCATTCAATCAAAAAGTGATAGCAGACTGACTATGTTTTTGATGTTTTATCACCATCTTGACACACCAAAGACACACCTCCTTTGAAGACAGTAACTGACTGTGAGTGGTCACAGGCCTGGTCCCCTTCTTTGAAGCAACCTTCTTTTAAATCAAGCAACCATTTTAAAGGGAATGAGATGGCAATTTTTTTGCATACAGTTACAGTCTCGAACCACTGTTTTCCATAGTGTTACTGTAGCTTTATACAAACCCTTGTGCATGACTAGCACAGCTGTGTGTCTTTGTGTGCAAATGTGGCATCAAAAGAGTTTTCACAGCTGTAAATGATTCATTTCAAAAGCCCCCACCCTCCATCAATTCCGAAGCCATGTCACAAAGTGGAAATAATACAAATTAACAGATGAAAAGGACCTTGACAAAAGCGCTACAGTTGGTGGCCATATTTTTCTGTGTGTGATGTAGACTGATTGAGGTGAAGAAGAGCAACAAAGATTGATGGGGGATGACAAGAAATGACAGATGTTGAGCTGCTTATTTAATTTTGTCATATTAATTATTTATTTTATGGTTTATTTTGAAGGTCTCTGCCAATGCAGTATTGTACTTTTGTTTTGTTTTGTTTATTCAAAAGACACCATTTTACCCACCTTCCCAAAAGTCACACAGTGTGATTTTGAACTGTTATTGTAATCATCGTTTGGGTCCACAAACAGCTCGCTGCCACCTGATTCACTGAGCAGCCGATGGGTTTGTATATGTATGTAAGAGTGAGAGGCTAAGAGTTTCAGTATGATTTATGACAAGGCATAGACTTGAGTTCCCCCTGATTTGTTTACCTTCTAACATGCCCGATCTGCCAAAACACACACACACGGACAGACACACGTGCAAATTAACACTGTCACTTTCAGAAATGAGATTGATGCTCAAGTAAACTTATTCTGAGCTGTAGACTAAATATTCCCACAGAGGATTTCAGTTACTCTGGAGAGAATCACAATATATTACTACTTCTTTCTAAATTTTACAAGTATGCACACACGCTGTGACTAGACACCCTCAAACCATAAACTTTAACCCTTCAACTTTTGAACTCAGCCACATTTCTCATTAGACTCGGGCAATGCTACTTTTATTAGCTCCTCTTTTCCACATATCCCCATGAGTCTTGGTGAATGCACATTTCTGAGTAAAAAAAGATCAGCGGAGAGGAAACACACACACACACACACACACACACACAGCGAGACATCATGTTTAAAGCCATCTGGTTGCACCAGCAGGACACATAGGCCACCCCTGTGTTTTCTGTCAAAGACATACTATTTTTTTTGCAAGATAATATGTCTGTGTGTCATCATGCTATACATGCAGCTCTCTTACAGTGATTTTAGTCTATTTTTAGACAATCACAGGTCATTCTTAAAAACTGCCTTATATCTTTCTATTGTGTCTCAAATTCTAATTGTTTTAAAGTAGGCATTCCCTCAATGACTCACATTACCCTAAAAAATAGAAATGTAATATAAAAAATATGAAGGACTAACAGTGGGTACTAGTAGAATGAGATTTCTCTGATGTATGTGCACTTTTTCGAGGTATTCTCAGCTTTATTAGTTTCCATAGTTTGAAAGATAGTCAAAACCTAGGGAGAGAAGATGGATTCCACAATATTAATTATCGACTGCAACAATAATAGGAGCAATAAACATAAAATGTGGCTACTACAGTTGCAGGTCTTCCTGTAAAATGAAAGATATTGACTTAATTTTTATTGCTTTTCATACGTGTGCACTATTTTGTTACTAAGCACCAAGTATTCGACAGGTTTTAGTTATTCAGCTGCATCTGTATTGGGCCCTAACACTCCTCCTTTACCACCTGCTTGCCTAAATCCAAACTGCTGCTCCTCTGCTGCTGAACTGCTCCACATATTGTAAATCATTCTGGATATGAACACCTGCTAAATTTCCCCTGTGTTATTGTTAAACAGGTTGTGAAAGACAATGCCAAGTCTTATTTTTGAGCAGCTCATATACTTGAAGTTGTGCAGTCAATGGAAAACTTTGGAGAGTCACCCTGACACATCTACTAAAGAAATGATTATATTCAACACCAGATCTGTTGTAAGATTATTATCATGAATAAATCATTTGAAAATATAAAATATTACAATATGTTAATCATTTTTGCGCTAGAAAAGAGAGAAAAGCCAGAGTACATAGAACACAAAGGATTTAATGTTACAATCCTTTGTGCAATCACTTAAAGACCGCATTCACATCCAGAATCCTAATTCAGATTTTCAGGGAATGATGTACTCACTCCCAGATGGTGACTATAGAGGACATCACACAACTGCTATAAATCCACAAGACCATCAGAACCCACCATTCACCAGGCGTCTTATCTGAATGCTACAGTGCTGAGTGTGTTAAGTCCCACACTTAAGCTCCTACACACCAGGGTTATAAGGGTGGCACTTCCCTTCACATGTTGTGTTAAATTAGACCCATGACACCTCCAGGAGACTCTGCAGTAGCTTCTGGCATCCCAGACCTAAACTTAAAGGACAAAAACTGCTCTGGGTATTTCAGGGAGATAAAATTTTGTTTAACTTAATTTCATTCAAGGTCCTTTAAAGCCTTCAAATGTATTGTGCATAAATTTATGTCTAAATCTGCAATACTAATCATTATAATATAGTGGATTATGGATTATTTTATGTGGGTGTGTAAAAACATGAAGATGATGTTCATGACAGGGTGATGCATCTTCCAGAACATGTTAACCTCTTCTGTTAACTCTTTTATAATCACTCTTATTCCTGTCCTTGTAGATTTAGAAAGCACATAGAACAGTGAATAAAAGGAGTCACAAGATCTATAGCAAAAGAATGATGAGGAGGCAACAGCAGAGCTTTGTATTTCTGGCTTATGTTAAAAGTTCTGTCAGGACCAGTCGAAATAGGACCATTAGTTCATCTACAGTAATTTTATATTTGGCTATTAAGCTCTGCTTTGGGACCTCCCCACCATTCTACGTGCATAAACGGAAAGCACTAAAGGCAGCAAGATCCTGTGTGCAGAGCAGAGCAGGCCTCAATACCAACGAAAGAGTGGGTTGTGGTAGAGGTGGGTTTGCAAAGAGGCCAGCAGAGTCAGCTGCAGCTGTATGCAGGCTAAAGGGTGCCCCATGCAGCATATGGCAATAGATGCACATAAGGTTATCAGGCGATGTGGGCTGCCATTGAGATCAGTTCCTAACTGCTCCTTCAACATACTTTCATTAACATCATCATCATCATCAACATCATCGAGAGAGAGAGAGAGAGAGAGAGAGAGAGAGAGAGAGAGAGAGAGAGACTGGCTAATATAAGCTCACCTGCTAACTTTAAGGTTATGATACCATCCAGTTATCCAATATTACTGGATCTAAGAAATGCCACACGACCCCCTCTTACCTTGAAGACGAGGAGAGACCACAAAAATAAAAGTGAACCCTTTATGGACAACCCATCACAACATAACCTAGGAGGCATCACCTCTCATCTGGGTTTGCTCCATCAGATCCAATTACAGAGCCTAGGGATTAGACAGTCCTGGCATAACACATCACACCAAAAAGGACAAGTACAACCTGTGGCGGAGGAAAAGAAAGAGGCAGACGGGGAAATGTAAGGAAAGACCTCCTGACAACTATTGGAAGAAGAAGCAGCAGCTCAGTTGGGCAGAAGAGCCTCTCACAGATAAGTGGGTAACAATAATAAAGATTAATTTATTTCAATCCATTTAGAAGCCCTTTACCTTAAAAAACTATTGAGAAACCATAATTAATAGTGACTCATTGTTGATTTATTCCTGAAAAGCTTTATTATCCCCTCTGTTAAAGAAAACATATTTAAAATAAATGAACTATAGTAGCTCAAGTTAATTTTTTTTCTTATTCCTTCTTTCTCAGGAGCTAGCTTCTTTGATGTCCCCAGATGGCCTGACTGTATTAATATTACATCTGTCTCAACTACAAATTTGAGGACAAGCTGTGCAGCTTGTTTCAACTCTTATTCCACTCCAGTCACAGTTACATTCATGCTAGAGTGTGATTGTGGCAACTCAGATTGTGACAAATGGCAGGCCCACATTCGCTGAACCAGTTTTCCTCACTTTCTGTGTTGACTTCTCCTTCATCCTATATTTTTCAACCTCTTTTCATTCACTAAACATCCATGTATTTCTTCAATCTGTCCTTATTCCCTTGCTTCCTTCTTTCCTGTTTTCATATTACCTCCCTTTCTACCGTCTATCCATCCATCTCCCCTCTCCCTTCGCACCTTCCTCTATACTTTACAGCCCCCCACAAAATGTCCTCGGTCTAGCTGTTTACCAAGCGTCCGCTCTGTCATCTGCACTGTGACTGATGCTGTTCCAGTGCAATCTCTCCGCACAGTGTCACCACTCTGCCTTCAAAATTCAATCATTTAGTGAAACTGCAGTCGTGAACCATCTCTCATCTCCACCATTCTGGCTCTGACTGAGAGGCACCATTGGCAGTGCCCACTGATGCCCTGCCTAGATATTAAACTCTTTGGACACTTGAAGCATTTTAACTCTGATGTGTTTTGATGGCTTCCACTGGTCTCTTGGGGATGATAGCAGTCGCAGTCCTATTTTGGGATGTGGTGGGGGGAAGTTTTCTGTTGGGCCGAACTCAAGCAGATCTAGGGCAAGCTGTGACACCTGCGACTAGATATTTACTACTTCCTGAGCTGTTGAATGAATAACGATATGAACAGACCACAGTATATTTAAAGTGGATTTTCAAATTGGGAAACACATAAGACACAAATGTAAGGTTTAGAATTGAGAGTGAGGACATGGTATGGTCCAAAAAAATAATAATATCTAAAGTAAATTCATTCATAGTTAACAGATCTGAGTCACACTCCAGATCCCGCACATCTATTTGCTGCTTCTTCCTCTTGTGGTGAGCAGAAAGTCCTCACATTCCTCCCTAATTTTCATAATTTTCTCTCTGAATTTTTCAAACCCACCTGCCAACCAGATTCTCTCATTTTCTTTTCCTCAACTTTCACCACTGGCATTGGTTAGAGTTGTGCCTGTCTTCTTCTTCTTCTTCTTCTTTTTTTTTTAGGATAATTGTTTTTTAATGCCAGAGCACATTAACTGTCAAATCCCTGGGCTCCAGTGAGCCAGCCCACATGCGAGATGATCCACCCTGGCTAATACTGGGTTCAGATGTTCATTTAGGGAGAAATCTGGGCGCAGTGCAGACAAACCGCTTTTTTCATCAGCAAAGCCCCACTCCACAGTTTAGTCCAGACTTTTCTGCATCAACAGTGTCAGATGCAGATTGTTTTTAATAATAAGAAATACCTTAAGAACGGAAGGTTTTTTCTGTGCTGGATGACAGGCCATTCTGAAACCTGTCTCTCCATCGCTCTCTCTTTTTCCTTTTTTTCTTTGCCTTATTCTAGACATCTCAGATCCAGATCACACAAGAGCAGACAGAAGCAGTTTGTCTATGGTTATATAGTCTGACGGTGTCAATCTTAATTCTATTTATATTGTGCCAAATCACAACAAATATTTGCCTCAAGGTGAATTATATTGTAAGGTAAAGACCCTATAATAATTGTAGAGAAAACCCAACAGTCAAAACGACCCCCTATGAGCAAGCACTTGGCAACAGTGGGAAGGAAAAACGTCCTTTTTACAGGAAGAAACCTCCAGCAGATTGAGGCTCAGGGAGGGGCAGTCATCTGCTGTGACCGGTTGGGGCGGAGGGGAGAGAGACAGGACAAAAGACATAGTGTGGAAGAGAGCCAGAGATTAATAATAACTAATGATTAAATGGAGAGTGATGATATGGACTGGGTAATGTGTTAGGGACAAAAGGCTGCTACATTGATGGAAATGAAATTTAAATGAAAAAATGATGCGGCAGGATAGTAAATTTCATTGCAGCAACTCAAAGTGGTGCTCAGTAGTTTGTATGGCTCCCACGTGCTTGTATGCATGTCCTGGGGGATCTCTTCCCAGATCTGGATCAGGGCATCACTGAGGTCCTGGAAGAGTCATGAGGCCAAGCATTTTCATGCACCAGGAGGAACCCAGAACTCACTGCACCAGCATAGGATCTGACAGTGGGTCCAAGGATTTCTTCCCAATACTTTATGGCAATGTCAAGGCGCAGTTGCCTAGCCTGTAGAGGTCTGTGCATCCCTCAGTTGGTATGCTTCTTCAGACCCTCACTGACCCACCACTAAACTGGTAATGATGAATGATGTTAAAGGTAGCATAATGTTCTCCAGACCCTCTCATCTGTAAAAATCTGTGGGTACCACTGGTGGACTTGCCAATTCTGGTATTCAATGGCAAATGCCAATTTGATGTTAAAAAGTTTTCCTTTTTTGAGCAGGGTACATAAAATCTGACTGCATGTTGTTTCAGGAATTCTGACATGGGTCCTTTCAGATGGTAAGAGATTGGAGGACTCCCATTTTAACTTTTGTGATTTTTGCCTAATTAGTACACACTTTAAGAACAGTACATCGGCCCAGCTTGAACAGGGATGTATCCTCTGTAGAAGTCATTTTACTCCCCTTATCTAATCTAGACCAAGCACAGTCAGTCTAATGATGACAATGCATTACAGTCAAAAGTTCAAGTACAATTGAGTTAACTGAACTTTATTTGTAGAAGCAGACAGATATACTAGGTAACCAGTTTACAAACCACTCTATTCACCCTCCATCCTTTAATTCCTTCTAGCCAACATTTTTTCTTTTTCTTTCCCACATCTTTTTTTTTTATCCCTGCTCTGATTAAATCTGTCCTATCCCGTTTTCCCCTTTAAGCCTACCACTCTGTGAGCCTGTGTCAAGTCTGCACAGTACAACAACCTGACACCGCTTATACACTGCCATCCAAGCAAAGCAAATCATATTGCCTCCTCAAGCATTTGTCCCATAGCGCTCTGTACTGTAGATAGCAGCAAACACAGATAGCAGCAATCTGCTGAAAGCACTGGGTTCCCCCTTCACTACTCTAATCCATGATCTGTCAATAATAGGCTGATGCCTGACAAGATGTGGTGGAAAGAAATAGGAAGCCCATTGAAATGTTACAAAGGTTTGATGTGTGATGTCAGGTAGTCCCCTCCTTAAACATGACACCCTCTTCAAGCTCGGACTGCTGCGCCTAGAAATGCAATCTCTTATCTTGTCACTCTTATTGCGGGTGTTGTGTGAGGTGGGGTGGGGTGGGGGGTAAATGAGGGAGAAGGGAGGCAGACACTGGAGGACCAAATGCATGAAGATGGAACTTTACAAGATAAGTGTATTGTGAAAGCAGAAATAAAGGTAAGAAGGATGGCAAAACTAGGAGAGATGAAGTCAAGAAAGGTGGAGGGTGAAGGAAGTGAAGAGAGATTTTTTAGTAAATCTGACAGGAGCAATAATCCTGTTCTACACAGTTCAGTGTGAACATCTAGAGCACTGGAGCAGGACGAGAAGGAAGGAGGCAGAGATGATGCATAATATAAAAGGAAGAGGGGATGAGAAGGGGAGGAGAGGAGGTGTAGGTTCAGGAGAGGGAGATGAACGCAGTGAATGGGCGTTCATATGGACTGAGATGGAAATAAATGGAAGGGAAAAAAAAGCAAGGGCATGACATACACACGTTTGGCTTTCTGGACAGAAAGGCTTCTTGTTACAGGCGAGACAGAGCCTCTATCATGTAAAAAAAAAAAAAAAAGATAACATAGTGAATTTAATCCCAAACCCACACCACACTGCATCTCATAACTCATAATGTGGTGCACATTGAGCCTGTATCAGTGCAGGCTCGGCTGACGCTGCTCCAGGTCTGGATCCAAATTGGGAAACAGGCAAGAAAAGCAATATGTTTTAATGAGGGAGAGACTGCATTTCAGTCCCGAGCTGAAAATATTTACAAACCCCTGCTAACAGCCCTCGCCTGACACTTGTAGTACATGGAGCCCTCAGAAATTAACGCGCTAAGCAAACAGACACCATGTTACCTACTGCTCAGTATTTCCATGGTGAGAAGCTGCAGCGTGAACATAAAGCCCTTGGCAGGCAGCTACGAATGATGCACTGCCTTGTAATGAATTTGATTTCATCCTGCCACTTCAGGCAATAAACATACAAGCTTAAGATGCACAGGGCTGTAAATTTTAGCTGAAGCGCGCTTTTTAGTTGGGTGTGTGAAGATTGGTTAGCGAGCAGTGTGACAGGGTTGGACAAGATGTTCATGTGTCTGTGTATTTAATACAAGGCAATGCAGGTTCAATATTGTAAATATTACCTATATTTATCCAGAAAAATGAGTGGCACTGGAAGAGATTTTTATCTCTTAAAAATCTCAAGGCTGACTTACAGACTCGAGGTGGAGGGTTTATATTACGGCGCCAAAATGTATTTCTTTAATGAGCAGGAGTTTGGTACAGTAGAGATGTTAGCAAATTGAAAAGGAGGGGGGGAAAAAAGATGACAAAATAGAGAAGATGAGGGGTAGTGCAGAGAAAAGTGGATTAACGATGTCTCACACTGGAACAGATTCTGAAGGAAGGCAAATGAGGGATGTGTGCATATGAGTGTGTATGGAGGTTCATTACATATGGAGCGGCAACACAGTAACATGTCTCATCAATTATGAAATTAGCAGTGCTATTCTTGTTTCTCAAAGAGTTGACGGGAAAGAGTTTCCAATCACAATCAAATCACTGCTATGTCAAATAATAAAATCCTTTTTTATGCAGCATTTTATAAAACCAGAGGATTTTCCAGCATCTATAAATTATTCACACACAGCAGTTGCACTAAGCCAGACTTTTATGACTCCCAATTCAAAAGACCTCCATATTAGTCTCACTGCACTGCACACGTTTTTTTTTTTTTCTATTACAGTGAATAACCATAAAACAAAAGCACAGACTAAATTGCTGCTGATCTCTGGTCTTGTTTCACCGTTTCAGAATTTGAAAATCACTTAGCAGACCTGTTACGTCTGATAATACATAAAAGCCCAAATGCTTGCAGTGGATTGTCTACTGATGCGGATGAGAGTAAATACGAACAAAAGACAAACCAGAAATTAACAGGATAGATTACAGATGAGCATAAATGTGATGCCATGGTTGTTTTCTTCTTCTTTTTTTTTATGCTCAACATCATTATGTGAAACAAAATGCAGCTTTTAATTACCATCTTCAAATGATATGTGCAGGTTGTCCACGTTTTCATACCATATAGTGGAGCTACAACACAGCTAGGAGTGTGTATGAGTCTCTGTTCAGTAAAAGACAAAATTGTGCTCTTTTTTTGTACTTGGTTGATAGCTGAAGGTGTTATGAGTTGATAAGATTAGGATTTTACTCAAGGATTCTTACCTTAACCCTGTAGCCAAGGTTAATGTGTGTGCTTGCACGTGTGTGTGCGCGCGCGCGTGTGTTTCCCACAAATGTGTATTAGCGAGTGTTGGCCTCTTTGTAATTGCCAATAAGTAGAAATGTACCTGTGGATTTTTGAGCTTTCTGCACAACCGTGTGTGCTCTTGAGTGTGTTTTTGTGCAATCGCCACTGGATGTGGTTTAAATTTTCACAGCCTCGGGGTCCGTCCTGTCTGCTTTAAATGGCCGTCCTTCGTGTTTGTTAATGCCTCGCTTTGCGTCCACTTAAACACATGCAAGGGGAGCAGCCACTGACTGCATAATCAAATCTACATCAAGGCACTAAAATATATACAAATGTGCTATCCCACACCAGCATCTGAGCTCACTGATGCGCATCCTCATGCAGAAATGCATCACTACTTAGACACACAGACAGATGCATATACACACAGATTCAAAATATAAAAAAAAAAAAAAAAAGCAATCCAGACAGAGTGAGCTAAACTGAAAAGGAACTTGACTATGTAATTTTGGCTGAATAGCAGCAAGCCTCTGCGGTATAATGGCCACAATTCGGCTGAAGGCTGCTTCATTTCAGTATCAAAGTGGCTGTAATGAAGGCTGAATGACACTGGGGAAGGGCACAATAGCTCAGATATTGCTTCTAATTAATGTAGCTGATGTTAGAAACATGAATTAGATCTTTCTAAGCTGAGCAATAGATGTAATTAAGTCCAATGACTGCTACATACTCAGTTTCTTTTCTTTTTTTAACTTTTTTTTGCATATTTCTTCATACATCATACATCTGTTCTTGTATATTTGTCATCTACGCTCACCTGTACAGATAATACCACAATATCTGTCTTGTTATGAAGATTTTAATATTCTGCTCTTTTTCTCTCCCTAGTTCATTCCATGCCTCTGCCTATCAGTTGGCATGCCTCTCTAATGCTGAGCATAATGATCCACCTGTCTGTCTTTGCTTCTTGTGAGGGAGTCTGTCCATCTGCCTCTCTTCTTCTTGTCTGCTCTTGACTTCAGAAAATAAAAGCTTAGCCTGTTTGACACCAACAGGATTACCTAAGCAGACATGATCACCTCACCTTTGTTCTCTGCAGCACCAACACTCCACATTAACATTCCAAAGGAAGTGGAGGAAGCCCTCTGATTTGTGAACTGGGCTTTGCGTTTAAAAGCAAGAAGTAAAAATAAAAAACTGTGCAATGGTGGATACATTTTAAGTCTGCCTGCCAGAAGCAAAACCTACCACTATCCAAAGGTAACCCACCAACCAGCAGCTTTGTTTTTAATACTGTATGCTCTTCTGCATTCAGTATGTCATTTGAGCAAATGACTCCCTGAGGTCTCCTCTTGTTGCTTGGCAACCTCATGATGCCAAAGGTCAATAAGTTAAACAAGTAATATAGCAGGCCAATGTTTTAATTTGTGTGTTAACTCTAATTAGCAGGTATCTGTGTCTGAGTGTTATGCCCAGGCAGTGTATGGATGCATCTTGATCACAGTGCTTCTTAGCACGAGATGTTTTAATTTTAACTGCAATCCGCAGTTCATTCAGCTGTAATATGTATTAGCACTCACACTTTTTTTTAACATCAGTGCCACCTGAACTGATGTTGAAAAAACACGTGTTAACGATGGTATGCAAATGACCTTGATGTCAGACTTCATGATTAGAAGGTTAGCTACTATGTCACTGACTACACAACATCCATGTTCCCTGTACTCTACATCTCTTTTCCTTCAGTGGATAACTTGGAAGCGTATTGTGGCAGGTACTGCTATTTATACTGTTTATTTTTCATCATCAATGTGGGTTCCATGCAGTCAAATGCCTTCTCATGTAGACTGGATGGGCAAACTCCCAAGCACATTTGAATATTCTTGAAAGGATGAAGAGCTGGTCCAGCGTTTCACAACCAGGATGAAAACCACATTGTTCCCCTTGAATGGACTCTCCTTTCCAGAACTCTGTCATAGACGTTATCGGGGAGGATGAGGAGTGTGATCCCCCGATAGTTAGAGTACATCCTTCAGTCTCCCTTCTTAAAGATGGGGACCACCACACTGGTCTGCCAATCTAGTAGCACCAACCCAGATCTTCATGTAATGTTGCAGAGGCGTGTCAACCAAGACAGCCCTACGACATCCAGAGCCTTCAGGAACTCAGGGCGAATCTTGTCCATCACAGGGGCCCTGCCACCAAGGAGCTGTTGAACCACCTCAGTGACCTCACCCGCAGTGATCGGCGAGTCATCCCCAGACTCTGCTTCCAGTACAGAAGGCGTGTCAGTGGGATTAAGGAGGTCCTCAGAGTATTCCTTCCACCATATGACTATAGTCAGACTCAGACTAAGCTTTATTGTCATTCACACTATGAGACATACAGTATAGTGTTATTTTTCAGGTCTCGGTCAAACATAGGATTATAGTAGTAATATACTATAGTATAGTAATAAATAAAATAAAATTTAAATAAATACGGAAAAATAAATAATAAATAAACAGAGAGCTAAACTAGAATGACTAAAAATAGAATAAGAATACACCAAGCTAAACTTTTTTTTTCCTTTTTTTTTTTTTTAATTGACAAGTTCTTAAAGTTGCAAGTGTGTGCATCTGGTTAGAAGATATTTTTCAGCCTAGATGTTTTTGCCTCTCCCGTCTCCTTCCAGACGGGAGAGGGGTGAAAAGTCCGTGTGCAGGGTGGGTGTGGTCACGGAGAATGAAGGTAGCTCTTTCCCTGCATCTGATGGTGTAGATGTCCTTGATCAGTGGTAAGCTGCACCCAGTGGTTCTCTGTGCAGACTTAGCCACTCTCTGCAGTGCCTCCCTCTCCGCCACTGTGCACCCAGCGTACCACACAGTGAGGCAGATGACAACACTCTCCACTACACAGCTATAAAAGGACCAAAGGATGTCTGTCTTTAAGCCTGCCCTCTTTAACTTCCTCAGGAAGTCTCAGTCTTAGTTAAAGTCAACAGTGCCCCACCCGGACTATAAACCATGTGAGTAGAGCACCGCTTTCCCCTCCTGAGTCCCTGACGGTTGCCAGAATTGCTTTGAGGCCATCCGAAAGTCTTTTGGCCTCAATGAACTCCCATACCCAAATTTTTGCTTCAGCCACCACCTGGGCCGTGTTCCACTTGGCCTGCCACCACTCGTCAACTGCCTCCAGAGTCCCACAGGCTAACCAAGTCCATTAGGACTCCCTCTTCAGCTTGATGGCTCCCTTCACCTCCGGTGACCACCATCTGGTTCAGGGATTACCACCACGACAGGCACCAACCACCTTGCAGCCACAGCTCTGAACAGCAGCCTCAACAATGGAGGTGCGGAACATGGTCCACTCAGACTCAATGTCCTCAGCCTCCCTCAGAATGGTGTCAAAGTTCTGCCGGAGGTGGGAGTTGAAGAGCTCGCGGACTGGGGCCTCTGCCAGGCATTCCCAGCACACCCTCACAATACGCTTAGGATGTTTATGTTTATGACTCCTATGAAGGAGTCACCAAGGGAACTGTTTACATTGCCCGGGATAGGGTTACCAGGGCCCCACCATGGAGCCAGGCCTGGGGAGGGAGTTCAAGGGAGAGCGTCCGGTGGCCAGGCATTAGCCCGTGGTGCCCGGCCAGGTGCAGCCCAAAGAGAGGCATGGGACCACCCTCCTGTATTAACACAAGAAAAGAATTAACAATTCGCACACAGCAGAACTCCAATTTTTAGTTATTTATTGCATCTTGGTAGTGTGTGATGTTTTGAATGTCTGAAAGAGAAGATGGTGTGCTCTCATGTATAAAAAATCCTCATCCATATCTCCAAATCTAGGTAAGCAGATATGTACATTCTGCCAAATAATTCACAGTAGTTTTTCAAAGACTTGATTTAGTATGAAGTCCTTGACTGTCTTACAGTCATGTGGAAAATAATCTTTTTTTTATTTTATTTTTTATGATGTCTGACACTAAGGTCACTCATTTTCATGCCAACCAATAAAAAAAGGAACCACATTGTTACTGCCTGTTGGTTTATTGAGACTGGAAAATGTACTTTTGTCCATGAATTTCTTTACTGTAAAGACGATTGAACAATGGTTAACCAAAGGTTTGCATAGTGTGTCAAGGGGATGCAAACTTCACTTAATCCTCTGAAGTCTAAGTCATCATCTGTGATGACCCTAACCCTAACCTTAACGCTAACCCTACCCAATCAGAATTTGTAACTATTTTTTTAATTAAATTGTTCTGGCATCAGCCATCAGGGAAAACAGAAAATTTCATTCTAACTGAAATACATCAAATACTATTCCTATCTCCCCCCACCCCCACCCTCAACTCACCTAAAAAAAAAATTTTTTTTTGTAGTTTTGCCTCTATACACCACCACAGAGGATTGCAGTTGAAGAGCAGACTTACCCCCTTTCATTCAAGGGATTTAACACAGCCATCACAGCCATTTTTATACACACTGCACCATTTTCAGAGGCTCAAATGTAACTGGACAAACTAACATGATTTTAAATATAATGATTTTAATACATGGATGAAAATAATTTGCAGTCAATGGCTGTCTGAAGTCTAGAACCCGTGGGCATAAGAGTAGACTGCATTTTTCCTTTGAAACTTCAGAGGGTTAAATACAAGGGGGTTAATCATGGTGTTTTGTGGCTTTTGGGCAAATTTTTTCAGAAGATGTTTCAAACTGATCAATGATCTGAGGGACTATTGGGCCAGCTATAATCTTCCTAATCAGTGATTGGATATATATTATTCCAGTTATACTACCATCTACACATCATAATGTATCGTTGATGTGAATGGGTAATGTATACTTTGTTTGTTCCAGTGGGGACCTCCATGGAAAAATTGCCTGAAATATTTAAATAAATATTAAATATTTAAAATTAATCTTTTACTTTCAAAAGCAGTCTAAATTATTGAACACATATGATGCACTAAACACCAAATCTGATGGATTGCCATTCACCAGTTCGCTACCACAGTTCCAGCAGCTGAAAAATACATTTTTATTCTTTTAACACACTCACAATAAAAAATTTTAAATGCTCATTTTTTTAACAGTTTCTACTTAATCTACTGTATTATATTAACTGTTTCAGTTTGCTCTAAAATACACACCTATTAATGTTCAGACATTTCAGTTTACTGTTACTGTTTTCTGAGCACTTTCTTAAATAAGTTAATTTGCTTTTCCCCCTTTAACTAACTAGGTGCTACGTTGCCAGCACATACCCTGCAACAAATCTAGATAAATTGCTGTATTTACTAACATTATTTACATATTTGTTGGGTAATGAGCTTTTCTATCAACATGGACGCATTGTGTGTTAAAGTAAACAATATAGTGCAGTGCAAGAAGAGAAGAAAGCCATTTGGTACTGCTGGATTTCATCACATCATATGATAATTAGATTTCTTAATACAGCTTTTACCTTTAATTACTTGTTTACTGCCATGGGTGGTAGTTTCTACGTATGGTGTTTGGTGGCAGGGTGACTAATATTCACATAAACCTGTTAAAACCAATTTAATATTTTATAATGCAATTTGGTGTGTGCTTGTGTTTTATGCATGAGAATCGCTTGTTCCAAGTCACATCTCTCTTTTAAGAATAGAACAAAGGTATACTTTTGAACAAAGGAAAACCATAAAAATAAGTCTGGGTTACTGATAATAATTTTCTTGTTAAAACACGGCTTTCAGTTCATTCACTTTGCAAAATATGACATCTATAATCACAACTAAATGATCTCACAAACGACAGTATAAATCCCGTTATCAGGCAAAGAAACGTATTTGGTAACTCTAGTGGGCCGACCACTAGAGGTAGTACAATTATGGGGATTTCTCTCAACCAATCAGCAAGCAGGATGTCTTACAGATAGAGGCATATTGGCATCTGACCACACAGCAGTGTCCCGGAGGATTTCAAACTTCAATGTTCTTACAGAATTTGTGAAGTACAGTTGTGCATCCCGACCTACTCCCCTACCTACGGTCATAACACTGAAACTAACAATGGGAAGCTGGTGAAACATACACATTATACGGTTGAATAGTTGTGCTAGAGGCTAAAATAGAGTTTGTTTGCAAAGGATTTATAGCACTTAGTGAAATTTCTGTCATGAAAAATGGTGACACCACATTTGATCATAAGCCCCATTCACTGGTGCTATAAAAAGCTATACTTCTACTATTTTGTTTGTTTCTTTGTTTTCTTAACACCACATTATACCATAGGACAGTAGCACTCAATAGTGCATTAAAGTGCCTTGAGGCGACTGTTTGTTGTGATTTGGCGCTACAAAAACTGAATTGAATTGAATTGAATTGAATTAAATTGAATTGAATTGAATTGAATTGAATTGAATTGGCTGTTGCCACAGGTGTGTATGATGCTAAGCAGATCCCATGAGAAGTAAATTCGAGGAGGGGATTCAAGTCGTTTGTCTGGACTTCTGAGAATGGGTTCATTCATAACATGGTTCTAGACCAGGGAAAAACTATGCTGGAGGCCAACAGTGACCCCAATGCCTAAACAAAAAGCCATGGGTGCTACCAGCCAGATCCTGGCCAGCACCATGACTTTCTCCAGTATCACATCCATCTTTGTCACAACTTCTTCACCAGCTTGAAGATGAAGAATTTCAATGTACATGGTGACAGCCGGGCACATTAGAATAGGCCACCCTCCACTCAAGTCCATCAAGGAGATTGAGAAGAAGGCTGCCCTCGTGGTAGGTGTGACTGTGTCACAAGTGATGATGGCACAAGATTCTCACTCTGCTCTCAACAGAGGCGGGGGGGTAGAGCTTATGTTCTCAGTCTACCACAGAGGTGGCAAAAGTGCAGACATTCTGTACTTAAGTAGAAGTGCAAGTACTTGTGTTAAAAACTATTCTGGTAAACACTGAAGTACTGGTTAAACTTCGTTACTCAAGTAAAAGTAAAAAAGTACAGGCTCTGAAATGTACTTAAAGAAAGAAAGTAAATGTAGCTCTTTGGAGGACATTTCCACCAGCTATTTTTGTGTAAAGCTAACTGAACCTCATTATATATTATTGTAATAATATAAAATAATACATGAGAATACAAACGTTATTCCAATCTAAATTTTAATTCTAATGAATGTATTCTCTGTGTCCTACATTGTAGAGGGTGACTGTGCCGCCACACCTAAACACAAAAATGAGTATACTCAGGGGTTACAGTGGGATTCAGAAGGTGGAGGAACCCTAAGATCAGTTGTAGTGGCTCAACATGGGCACAACTTTCTATTATGAGCTCCAGTAAATTTTCTTGGTGTGCAGGCTGTGGTCAGCTGACCTTCTGCTGCTCTGAGGTTTACTGCTCTGTGTGGTTGAACTGAGTTCAAAAAGATGTAACCCAGTATTTCACGAGCTATCTTAGCTGATTTCCATCCCCTACACTGACATTATACAGGCTGTACAAATGTTGAATTCAGTGAATGAATCTAAGCATCAACAACTTTGATTCAAAATCATCACTGCTACAGTTCATGTAATCTGTAACTCTGACCATGAACACAGCTGCTGTGCACCAGCCCAACACAGAGCTTTACTGTAAATACAGTACAGCAAGCTGACCTGTTTATCAGAGTATGCTCATACAATCTTTGAATTACACAAAGTTAGCACACCTCAGTTTGTTTTGCAGTCCTTACATTTAAATCTAACCTCTCTTCTTCCTCTCCTGTCCTCTTTCTTACACCTTTCTCCATCTCTGAGTGAAGTTATCGCTCATTCTATTCTCTCCCTGGAAATAAAGCAGCTGTTCTTAAAGTACAGATACCTGAAAAATCTACTTAAGTAAAGTAACGAAGTACTTCGTTACCTCCCACCTCTGCTCTACCAGTACTGCAGTGACACCAAGAGAAAGGTGCAAGTGCCCTGCTTTCATCGATTTGTTTCTCTGTCATTTGAAAGCACTGAAGAATTCTGCTGTGTGTTTATTAATGATGTCACAGTGGGTGGTAACGATGTACCAAACTGCACTGAATTTAAAATTGTTTCTATTTTGTCACTACAGTACATTGAAATACACGAGGGATCAAAATATTAGAAATCTTTTGATATTTAAATGTAAAGTATAACATCACTAAGCACAATGACCTCAGGATTAAAGATAAGTAGTACTATCACTGTTTTGACAATGCCAAAAACAGAAAATGTAGCAGCTCTGTAAAACTGAAATTAACAAGAAAGCTCTATTCAATTTCACAAGTATTGTATTAGATTTAACACTGCGCATCAAGCGGCATGTACTGATTTTAAAACATGATACAAAGTAGGAAATCTGCCCTCATTTTCTTGTTCTTACATCACAACTGTCTGCACAATTTCTGTACAAAAATACAGACTTTATCAGCAGAAAGCATTATTTGTTTCAGTGTTTTCTTCAAAGCATCCACCCACTTATTGTTCTGTAGCCATGCCTAGCTCTGTTTGAAGTATTTTAATCAGCAGGCAGTGCATGTACCCATGCTTGACTATTTAGAGGACAAACAGAAAGGACACGGGTCTGCAAAGGCAAATCAAAATGTCATGAGCTGATCACGTCATTTTGAAATAAAAAATTAATCATGAAAGCATTTTTAAATTAGCAGCATGTACTGACTGGGCTGTGTGTGGGATAGATTTAATGCCAATATGTATATTATGGCAAATTCAGGCTGCTAACATGTTTACATAACCAGTTTTTAGAATGTTTCAGTGTATTTGGAAATGTCACATGCTGTACACATCGATTCAAATACTAACTATGGTTGACACAAAACACAACTTAATATTGAATATTGAAGTTTTCTCACATTTTTTCCATTCTTGTTGATGGTCATAGACTTGATACACAATGGTTCCAGGTTTCTAGTCCCATACTGGAAGCTTCTACATCATAAAAAAATTACGTTTACACATCACTGACCATGAGCTTCAGAGGAAGATAAACGGGCAAATATGCAATATAGCATACAATGTAAACCAACTAGATTACTTAGACTCTCTGTGGACCTTTGGAGCTATTAATAGAGCCATAAATGACCTACTGTATACAAATCACCCACACATGCATAGATCTGTAGCCTGTGTTTTGTCCAAAGGTGAAAGCACTGCTTAATGGATGATTGCATGGATGTGGTGGTGCGCACTTCTGTCACATAGACTGACGAGTAAATAAAGGAAGACTCAAACAGGCCATTTACAGAAACCACTCCATCCATTAGCACCATTGTTCATGCTCTTAAGGGGTTTAGGCAGTTAGAATTGAATCCACAGGGGAAGGGACGTTGTACACCCTGAACCAGTCAGTGACACGGTGGACACAGAGAACAATCACCATTAATGCTGACATTCACAATTAGGAACCTTAACTGCTCCTGGGTGTCTTCAGATGGTGCAAAGAACCTGACATAACACACCAAAACAAGGTCTGCACCACTGGGGGAGGGGAACTGCTCCATCTCTTGCTGGTAGCTGCAATATTTAATATCCACACACAACAATCTGGTGTGTTGGAGCAGGGATTAAGGTCCCCAGGAGAAGCACTGACTGACAAAACCCTGGTTTGAGGAACAGTTAGGAGTCCAGGGGTCAGTTCAGGGTCAGGAATATGGTGTGTGTGTGTGTGTGTGTGTGTGTGTGTGTGTGTGTGTGTGTGTGTGTGTGTGTGTGTGTGTGTGTGTGT
>JAVDPK010000405.1:2578-22291 GCA_034780415.1 Cichlasoma orientale | reverse complement strand
ACCAGCTCCCAGTTTGGATTCAGGAGACAGACACCCTCTCTATTTTTAAGATTAGGCTTAAAACTTTCCTTTATGATGACGCTTGTAGTTAGGGCTTATAATTACCCCATTAATGATTTTGTGAAGAGAAAGATTCAATCCTGAATTTAACAAGGAGCCAGTAAAGAGAAGGATATATAGTCTCTCTTTTTTGTCCCAGTTACTACTCTCGCTGCTTTGGATCAACTGAAGGATTTTCAGGGAGCTTTTTAGAGCTTTGATTCTGCCTTTGTGAATTTTTATACTTTATTTTTTGCTGATTTTTATTTATTTATTTTGTATAGATGGTCTAGAAGCAGACACAGTCTCTATGGGGATGAGATTTGAGGGATTGTCAAGAGCAGAGAAGCTTCACAGGGGTATTTAAGACTACAGCTCCGCTTTCTGGTCCCAATCTGGATCATCACATTTTGGGGTGTTTCATAAATTCTGCCACATTTCTAGAAATGAGAGCTGCTTCGTCTAAAGTGGGATGGATGCCATCTTTCCTAACAAGACCAGGTTCTCCCCAGAAAGTTTCCCAACTATCTATGAAGTCCATGTCATTTTTTGGACAGAAATTTTTTTGCTAATGCTGTTTTATAAACCAAACAATACAAGCTTAGGTCCAATAATCATAATGTTATCACACAAAAAAGACCAGTGCAGTTTTATTACATTAGTGCAGCACTGATGCTGTGGTTGAATGCTCAATTTACTGCAAATATCAACTCCTACTGTATTTACCTATGATGGGAAATTCCTATATTGGTATTGAATGTTCTGGCTGGCTTTTTGCCAGCAGTTGATACGGAGAGATGTGAATGAGGCTTTCAGAAGATGTGGGGATTTCTGGATGAGGCTACTGGCAGACATCAATAGCTGCATGTTTGTACCAGAGTAATTGCTGTTTAATATTCAATTTTCTGTTTCCTTAACCCTGTTTCTTAAAACTATATTAAAAAAATTACTACTCTCAATGAAAGATCAAGTAAGTGGCTCATGGTAAAGAAGCAGAGTTCCTTTATTCTTAAATGAATATAAATAAATAAACTGATTCTTTAAAATGCTTTGAACTTTGGTTAAACATGAATTATAGTCTTTTTTTATGAAAGAAGTAGGGAATGTGTTACAGTAGACCACAGTTTATTACCCCAAAGGTTTCATGTCTGTGCTCAATGATCACCATCACACTCCAATTACTCATGACTGTATGCCAAACTGACATCTGTTGAGTGGGAGTCCTACTTCTAGAGGTTTAGAGGGGCCTGTATGCCTTTAAAGTGGCCTTGAACTGTAAAGCAGAGAGCATGTTTTATTCAGATTTCAGACTGAGGTGGAATCGGGTTCCCTCCACGTCCATCTGCAGCTGAGAGATAGCCAGGGATTGATGCACAATCAAGGGAGGTGGGTTTCAGTGTAGTGGAAATCATTTCTTTCTCTTTCTCTTTTTCTGTTTCCCTCTCCCTTCCCTCGTCTCTTCTGATACAAAAAATCTGCGCTGTTCATGCAGTTTTTTTTTCCAGCTTGTCTGCCTATCCCTACCTTTATATTTTCCTCGCATGCACACCACTGTAGACAGTTCAGGCTGACTTGGGTTACTTGGGGGACAGGGTGTGTGAGTGCTGAAAGAAAAGGGAATCTTAAGCGTCTATTAGCGGAGAGAGAAAAAAAGAATGGAGCTGGAGGTAAGGTGGTGGTCTAAGTGAGAAGGAAAAAGAAAAACAAGAAAAGGAATACAGCAGAAATAGAAAGGAAAAAAGGTGCAATGAAGACTATACGAGGGGAGTGCAGCTGTCCCCAGAGACATAATTAGGTCTAAGAAGTCTAATGATTGGACATAAAATACAACCTCTCTTCCTGTATTATCACATAACCTCTTCCCTTCACTGCCACAGAGATGGAGGAACCTGTAATCACTTATGTGGTGTCACATCACTTCTGAAGAGGCTGTGCAAAGTTCTGGGATAAGATGCTTTGAGGTAAAAATTGTCAGCTTCCAAGTAGCAAACACATACTGTATCTATGGAAAAGTCTAACTGCACTGTTCAGTCTTTCCAAGTTTCAGCAGCTGGAGAGTTTGAGAAACAAGTGAACTGGCGGGAAAATGGGGGAAATGTGAGAATGGATGCAAAGAATAAAATAAACCCATACATATGACAAATTAGTAAGCCCGCCCTGTCTTCCTGTGAATGAGTTTTAAATCTGCCAGTTCAGTTCCGTTGCTCCCCTGCTGTTTGGTTGCATGGAAGGTAGCAGCCATTTGCTAGCTCACCAGGGTGTCTTTAGATCTGTCTCCCAATGGCCATATTGGAAAATGCATGATTCCAGGGTGAGAACATATTTGCAATGATTAAAACATGCCAGTCATAAAAAATTCAAATCATTTTTTTTGAACTTTCAATCTGTTTCATCAATTCCTGGTTGTTTGAGGGAATTAATAGATTTTCTTTTTTTAAATGATGCATGGATCGGAGATGAGTCAATACAGTATCTGAAACAAGCTGGTGTTGACCTGAATACTGTATGCTTTCAGGGTCAGCAGAGCAGAGAAAATGCACACTTGAAGAAACTTGTTAATTCAGTTCAAGAAGCGCCGAGTGTCTCTAGATGGCAACATTTGGCCTGAAATAACCTTAGCCCTCTTCCTCTTCTTTTTCCTTAGCCTGCTATCACTTCATCTCCATATCCGCCTCTTTGTCTCGTTCCTCAAATACTTTTCTTTCTGGCTATCCCTAACACTATCTCACCTCCCGCTGACTCCGTGTCCCTCGGTCCTGTCACATCTTTCTCTCTCCCGCTCGTAAAATACAATATTTATCTCAGTCTGTTTGAGTTCACTCACCCTTATCATTGGGTGTGCTCCCAGTGGCTCTGAGGTGGATTAGTCGAGGACTCATTGACATTACATTGGCCATGAAATATGCATATCACGATCAAAGGTGATGGTGTGCGAGGCAGCATTTCTACAAGAGCTCACAACCTGGAGTTTATGTGCTTCTTGAAACCCTAAGTGCCTATGGACCATATTGAGCAAAGCTGCAATGTTACAAATAAATTACTTAAATAAAACATAATTTTAGGTGATATGAAAGGATTTTTGTGTCTCTGAAGACTGAAAGAGAGAGAATGAATTAATATACTTACCAATTCATAGAATACTGAGATTTGAAGGCTTTGCTTTTGATTTGAATATAATGGTATTGATTGCTTATAACAGAGCCCAGCTGGAGATTAGTTGCAGTCATCCTTTTTTTTTTACCTGAGGCTTTGGAAAGTGAGGCCTGCATACCAACTCTTTTATTTCACACATCAAAACATCTCAGGATGAATAATACATTTGGAGGGAACGAATATTACATTTAAACCAACAGGATTACAAGTTAGGGAACATCGATATACATATAACCAGTTTCACCAAAATCAAATCAAATGGAACATCCATCCATCCATCCATCCATCCATCCATCCATCCATCCATCCATCCACCCATCCATCCCTGAAGACTGACATGAATCTAGATGAAAGCACAAAATATTCATTACAACCACTCTGCTTGGACTGATGCCTGTGCTGATTCCCAGGATGCAGCAGGTTCCCGTATTTCTTACCCACTTAAATGGGTAAAAGTAGAGCTGCAGCAAAGCCTTTATTGTTTGTTGAATGTTTAGATATACTGTGTGTATACATTTAGGCTTTCTTCGTTTTTTTATTGTTCTGATGTGCATGTTTAAATTCAGTTTTTCACAAGTAAAAAAGTAAAAAATAAAACCCTTTTGATTTGGTTTCCTTTGAATTGTCTAAACTTTGCCACACACAGGAGATTGCACCCATCTGTCACATAAGTTAAACTAAAGGCAAAAAGATATTTCAAATCTCTTGCATGGATTCTTATACACCCAGACACCACAAATTCACTGCTACACATGCTGATACATCACTGAAAAAGAGATGATACAGGATGTTTAATTGCTAGGTAATTAACTTCATCAAAAGTTAAAAAAAACTCTGATAACTCATTTTCCATGTTACTGGAGAGCATTGCAGTGGCTGTTAATGAACCGGTGTACAATGATTAACCCCTGCATATGATATCTGTATTATGACCACTTCCTTAATGGATCTTTAATGATTACCTCAGGATCAGCTGCTTAAATGGGAAATAACTAATCATTACTTACTTCTGTTCAGATTAGATTTTTTGCTCTCTGTCGGTTGGTGCAGGGTTTCAGTGTTACTTCATCACTACGTTTTCATTACTTATTGCTTTTGGGGGCTCTGATGTGGATAAGGACTCCAGCATACTTGTTATTAACTTGTATTTAGTATGATGTGCTAAAAAATCAAAATATGAAAATAATTTATGTCACAGTATTATTTCATTAAAAATAAAGGCAACAGTTAAAAAAGGCAGAGAGTTTCCGAGACATTTGCAAAAGCCTCCGTGCTCCTAATCTGTTGCTGCAGTCATCTATTAAGAAGAATATGCTGCCATGAAGGGGTGAAGAGGAGAGGAACCAAATGACAACAAAAGATGAGTCTTTATTTATTTATTTTAACTGACACAGGAGATGAAATACAACTCAGTAAAACAGGAAGCATCTCAAAAGACGCACTAAACACGGAGACGAGATGACTCACAATGAACGTGAGAACAGAGACGAGGGAACCTTGGAGGACAAAGGAAGAAACACAGAGACAGAAAGGGAAACCCTGAGGGAACTCACCACCCAAGAAATAAACTCAAAATAGGAGCTGAAGCTTAATGCGACTGATACTAGAAGGAGACAGTTTAAGGCCGTCTAACCTGCTAGAAACTCCATCCATCCCTACCTCTCCCTGGCCACCTACACCGAGGCATTGACGAGCCAGCCTGAAGATGTAATTTCTCCAGCATGTCCTGGATCTGCCCCAGGGCCTCTTCCTGCTACGACATGCCTGTAAACCTCACCTGGGAGGTGCCCACGAGGCATCCTACTCAGATGTCCAAACCAACTCAACTGGCTCCTTTCATTGTTGAGGAGAAGTGGCTCTACTCTGAGGCTGTCCTGAATGACTGAGCTCTTCACCCTACCTTTAAGGGAGAGCCGAGCCAGCCTTTGTAGGAAGCTTATTTCCACTGCATGTATCCACAGTGTTGCTCTTTCAGTCCCTGCCCAGAGATCGTGGTGGAATGGAGGAGTTTAAGTATCTGGGGTCTTGTTCATGAGTGAATGGAGAGTGAAACTGGAGAGTGACGGACGAATTGCTGCGTCACTGCTGAAGCTGTACTGGTCTGTCATGTTCCTACTCTATGGCACAAAAACTCAAACTAGGAACTAAACAGGGACTAGAATAACAACATGAACTACTGCTCAAAATGAATAGAATAACACTGAAATCCAAGCAGGAATTAGAGAGAGGAGAGTGAATCTGAGCCAGTGGGCTGATGCGGTGGAGAGTGGGCAGGCACATGTGTCTCCTCAGCGTTTATTCCAAGTGGCGAATTCCGTGATAAAGGTCCGGTGGGCAGGTGAATTCTTTCCAAGGTTCCACAGAACAACAGAGTTAAACAAAGGGATAATTGGTAAAGAGGAATCGTAAGAAGCCTAGTTACCCCCACACAACTGAGGACAATCTGGCGATGATCCGCTGCCCATCCGGCCTTCAAATACATCCGAATGTGACAGACAACCTGAGCCCAAACTCCTGCTGCTGAGACCGGAGGAATGACACAACACAACAGGAGAAACTGCTTTATGTTTGCATTTGTAAATGAATGATGAAAAAAGAAAATATTTTAAGAACGTAAAGAACAGATGCAGAATACTGTTACATATTTGTGGTAGTTATTGATTTAGACCACTAAATACTGAGGTGCACAGCCTAAACTTTGGTTGCACATTATAGAAAACATTGCAAAAGTAAATATTTCACCTGATACATGGTCACTGAAATATGAAAATATATACATACCATATACAAAAACAATTATCTTTGGGAAAGAGTAAAATTACAAAACCAAACTTCACATTTAATTTTTTTTAAATTGTCATCTCTATCACGGGACGCAGTTTTCCCATATATCAATTCAATGTATACAAAACTCAGTTTTGTTTTATATTAAATCTGGCATTTTTCCTAATGTGGAGAAAGTTGCTTCGAGTAAAATATTGAGATGATTTACACTGTAATAACTGAAAGACTGCTTGAAGCTAGGCCCCACATCTCTATATAATTCTAGAAGAGTTTTCTGTGGACATCATGTGATATTACTGAGACCTGGATATTTTCATAGATATGAATATTTAAAAAAATAAAGTATTTAAAAGGTGTTTGTTGGACTATATAACACAATGTTTGTCTTTGAGAAGTAAGTCCAAATCTATATCAAAATCTGCTTTTGTGGATTTTAGAAAAAAAATTTGCCCCAAAATGTTTGGTTGAAAATTGTGTAATTTTTGAGGAGATTCTTGAAACCTCCAGAAATTATTTTAACAGTTAAAGAAAGATTTGATCAAATTAAATTTTTGTCACATCAGTTTATTGTTGTTTTTTCTTTTAATTGAACTTTTTTTTTTTTTTTAACATTTTTATAGGTAATTTTTTTAATAGGAAACAGCTTTAAAAAGGTTCAAATATAAATAAAAACCACGAGTTTCTGGCATTGTTTGGGAAAATGATAATTTTTTTTAATCATTGGCTGAACAATAAAAGTAATGTTTTGGGATCAAAAACATACATTTTTGTTTTGTTTACATGTGCAGAACTAGAAAAACATAGTTTAAACCCAAACACAAAAGTGGAATTTTGTTTATTAATTATAGCAGCACACTCCAGTGTCGGGTCATACCGGTCTTGCCTGTTTCTAATGTTCTGGCTGCTGATGAGCATGATTTCATTTTTATTGACAATAAAATTAAAAGAGGAACTATTAATGTTAAGATGTAGGTGTGTACAGCTATAACTTCCAGTAGTGCAGCCCCGTGCATCTGCTCATGAAACCTACTCTGTACTCCAGCAGGACCAAGTTTAGAGTAGCTGTGAGGCGACTGATCTGCTCAGGAACCAATTTGGGTTCCAGCAGGTTTTTGGCTGAAACTGAGAAAACTGTGCAAGGCGGAAACGGCAGGACAGTTATGGTGCATTTCTGCTGGCTGTGCTATCCACCAACAGAGGTGCTAATTAATGCTAATTGCAAGAGGGGGTCAATTATACACTCCACGGTGCATGATTAGGACCACTGTGTTAGCGACCAATGAATCAAAACAACAGCTATCCTCTCCGCTGCTAAAACTGGAACACACACACACATAGACACACACACACACACACACACACGGACACACAGACACACAAACCAAAAAAAAACAACAAAAAAACATATTGGTGGTGTTAAAGATGTAATAAGTGGGACTTTCTGTGTTCCTCTCCAAATATTGTGTGTCTGCAGTTTCGAACAATAGATGCACACACACAAAAATTTAGTTTCTACTGGCCCCCACCCACCTGCACTTTTACCTGCAGGTTATTGGCAGGAAAAAAAGATTCTGCACGCACATAGATGATCTGTTTTGGTGACAGGATTTCTAATTGAGCGTTGTTGCTTTCTACTCTATAGAACAAAAACTTCCCAGTTTTTTTGTTTCGTTTTTTAATTACCGGCTGGCGGAGGTCAGCAAACCAGAGGAAGTTCCAACTTTGGCTTAACTGAATGTCAGAGTTTGCTGGATGAGATTCGGCCATGCAGTCCTTCATGTCAGGAAAACTTTGAAAACTGCGAGGAGAATGAATTAGCCCAGCAGCAGGGAGCATATGGTGTTTGTGTGGTTTGGCGGTTCAGTGGCCAATGGTGAAAACACAAGATTAGTTAGACCATTACTGTGATTCTTTTCCTGATCTGAACATTTATCCCCCCCCCCCCCACCCACCCACGCAAATCACTGTCCACTCTGGAGACAAACTTTGAGACAGTGACTTTAATTTTTGGATATTTTTTCTTTTCCTTTTTGTTATTTCCATATGTGTAGAGACACCCGTGTATTCCATCATAGCCGCACCTGAACTCAGTGTTTACTTTGATTTTCTTTTGTAGTCATGTTGGGGAACATTTTTTCTCAGCAACCTCAGAAGATCAAAGTGGACTAAATTAGATATGTAAACACTGTTTGATGGAACATAATTAAAAAGTTACAGTTAAGGTTATCCTGTCTGAATAAGTTCAATCATAATGAGGGAATAAATTCATACAATAAAGAAACAGGTTTGTTTGTGAATTCTTTTGGGATTTTATTGAGAGGAAAGGTAAGAAAATTATTTTTTAAGATATGTGTTTGGAGGCTTAATGAAATTTTTTTTAACATCTTTATGAGCAGTGAGTTAGATTAGCAATATTTAATTATTGCAGTTATTTCTCAGTTCTAAGCCAGGGGAGCAGAGCACATAATAATTCCTTATAGGCGAATGCAAGTCCCCCCAAAAGCTGCATAATCATTGTGTTTCAGTTGGTCACTGTTAATTTAACTTGTATATATTTGTTTGGGAATATGCATCTTGTAATCACAGTTGCAACTAAAATGATTAGAGCCCTAAAGGGACCATTAGCACAAATGTATAATAGTGATATTCAGCTAGAGATGTGTTAAATTTACTTTGCTGAGGCTTTAAATTGTCATCACTGAAATACTGAAACATGACACTTTTTAAATTACCAGTATTTTATCCAGGATGCATAGTTCTCTGCAGCACGTTTCAATCAAGCTCTGTGCTGTTCAAGCTCATCCGCTCTTTGCTTAACTGCTTTATCATGAAGCTCAGTGTTAAGTGTAATCTTGAATTAGGAAGACGACTCCTAATTCAAGACAGCCGACTGAAGGCACTCCTCCCAATCAGTTTGCAGCCAATCATTTTGCTGCTGTGCTGCACCTTTCTCTGCCACTGTCACATAATGTCAGATCAATGCAACCCTTCTCCAGTTTTCCTCAGTCCTCAGTTTTATATGAAAAAAACAAAGAAACAAAGAAAACCAAAAAAATAAATGTGATATCCATAGCTCAAAGCCAGAATAGAAAGCAGCTTTCTTAATTTGTATGCACCAAAGTTTGTTTATAATTGAGGGCATCTCTGCCAGGCAACAGTAATTACAGTTTCTACACCACACGAGTTGGAGCCACAGGGCTGCCATATAAAATCTGGCACATATCGGTAGGGAACAACGAGCGCAAAGTTGTCACCCGAGGGACACTTCCATTACGTGACAAAAGTGAGAAGGTAATTTGATTTACTCTTTAGTTAGGCAACTTCTGTCAAACCTGCAGCCATGCACAGCAGTGGGGGAGCACGAAGATTGACTACAAATGAGTTTGCTGACCTGCCGGGGTCGCGCATTCCGAAAAACAATTTGTGCTGTCATTAAGCTGAAGATATCAGTTGCTAAAATGTGTTCCATGGCTGATTTTGACTAATGGATCAGGTGCATAAAGATAACAGCCTTCGGGTTTAACATCGTATCCAAACCACGAGGGCAAAGGCAACCGAAAAATCAACAGCACTTCGGCAAGTGTGGAAAAGGAAAAGGTAGATAGTGGAGTGCAGAATCAGATATATTTTTTCCATTTGTAATATCAAATGTAACTAATCGATGCAAGTAGTATTCATATTGTTTTCATTACAGCAGCATTAGCCCCGTCTGATCTGTGCATGTGCTCTCTATATACTGCAGGCATGTGTGCAAGTGGATTAGTGCGATTTTGTGTCGCTCAGTTCAGTGAAGCACCATCTGTAATTGATACGATCAAAGTTTTTTATATTTATGAGAAACCTTAATATCAGATAAACCTGTAAAAAATTCTAATCTTTGAACAAGATTAATAAAGAGAAGACGCTGTTCAAAAGAGAAATAAAATTAAGAAATAAAACTGCAATAAAACTAACTATAAGGCGAGGAAACATTATAACTATAATCTTCTTTCTGCATGAAAAAATAAATAGCAGGGTCAGATGAGGATTACAGCACCAAAAGTTACATCCAGATTAATTAATATAACAAAGGACTTTAAAACGTTATCTCCCTGGTATATATCTGATGGGAATAATAAATCAGGATTAATAAACAATGGTATCTTGATAAGACACAGTTAATAAGAGCCTGCAGATCAAGTAGCATTAACGTTATAATGCATTTAGAAATAAATGTTTAGAAGAACATGTGATAAACAGAGCCACCAATACACACAGCACGCTTCTGTATTGCATCCTTCATCCCCTCACTGACTCTCTGCACCCACAGAGGACTGCTCTATTCCACTGTGTGAAAAAGCAGCACAAAGTTCAGGCCCACTGCACTGTTGGCTGCATTCTTCCAAAAGTAGAATTGTTCCATCTTCATAATGTCAGAATGATAAACCGCATCCTTAAGACAGCACAATTTCTTCAAGCAAGTGGCAACTTTTTAAGGATGAAAGATTACCTTCAACATGACGGCTGTTTGCAAGCCAAGTAAATGGTCTGAAAAGGGGGAATGATAAGCATTGACATTCTTTTTCTCTATCGACATGTGTCCTTATGTTGATGCCGCTTTTGGGATGCAGGTTTAGTCTAAAGCTGTGATAACGGAATGCTAAAGTCAAGCAGATCCATTTTTTGCTTTCCAAAGCAGCATCAGCAGCACAGCAAAACTGACTTTTATAGCATTCAAGCGGTGCAGGGCCACAGTGTGCTAGATGACTAAGTGAAGAACAGCGTGGGAAACATAATGCTACAGGGCAGCTTCCGTCTTTATCATGTTGTCTGATGATGTATAAGCTTGCCAGAAGCATTTTTAGAGAAGCAGCACAGTGATCCTGGTGTTTTGAGGATGGGTCCACTTGTGTTTCCTGCTCTTAAATTCTGTTGTTGGATATTTGCCTGTTATGTTCAAGACGTTGCAGGAGCTATTTTGTGATGAAATCTTGCAGTATCCCTTCTGGTGTATTCACTTTTAGTCTGTGTTCATGTTTGTATGAAAATTTTAAAGTTATTTTTGCTTCTTTAAATAGGTCTTCTTCACGCTATTTATAGTTGAACTGCACTTTTGTAAAAAGTTTCGGGACTTTCATGCAGAGGATTTAAAAGGAGAATGGTCATAACTCAAGCATTAGTGGTAGGCCAATGTTTTTAGTATTGATTAGTTCTCATGTCATACTGACATTTTGTCAAAGCTTCTGGTATCGTACAGATAGGTCTCTCACTCCCAACTTACAGTATCACATACAGAGGCTTGTAAAGGAGTCACATTGAAAAGGCATAGTCGGTGGAGGCACCCCTGCAGCATACCTGAGCATGCACACCATGTACAGGAGGATGTAGCTGCAGGCCATTTGCCGCTTTCTCTCCCCAGTTCTACAGTATTGCAATCAATTGTGGACGCTGTTGCTCTTTAAAAAAAAAAGGCCCATCATCACTCGATGTCCAATGCTGCAGTGGGCAGTGGTGGAAATGCCTGTGAGACCTAAAAGAACAGCAGTACTTGATGCCCTGGAATGAGAAAGCATTGGTCCAGTTTTATCAAATCTTTGTAAAACATGATTTTTGCTGTACTATTTGCAGAGGTGGAAATTAACAAGGTATGAACAATTCATTACTGTACTTAAGTAGACTTTTCAGATATCTGTATTTATTTTTCTGACTTTTACTCCCCACATTTTATCACACTGCCATCTGTGCTTTCTACTCCTTACATTATCAAAACAGGCTCGTTACTTTAGGTTTGATGCATTTGAGGGAAGCTTTTATTTCCCCGCGTGCGTGCCACAATAACAGAAAGACAATCCTGCTGGTGTGTCCATTGCCACGGCTTGTCACATACAAAGACATGAACGAGACAAAAACATATAATTCATGTATCATTTATAGCGCTGTACTCAGAGGATAAAGTGGGCAGAACGAGCGCAGATGTGGTCGCAGTACTTCAGCATGTAGCTAGCGCTACAGAAGAGCAGCGAGAATAAAAGGAGTAACAATTTTTAAGTGGCAGGTAATTTCAAATGCAACGTTTCTAACAGCTCAAAAAATATCAACAAACACACAAAATGTTTGTGTGCAGTTTTTCACACAGTGTGTAAGTGTGTCTGAAGGTACCGCTGCTGTATTTCCCAGCATGAGAGAGAAGTTCACTCAGAGATGCAGAAAGATGTAAGAAAGGCAGGAGTGCAGAGGAAGAAGAGAGGTTAGATTTAAAGGTGAGAACTGCTCGGTGACATTTGACAGACTGGAAATTTAAAGCTAACATGTAATTTCCTCATTTTTAAAATCAGATTTAGGATCTGATTATCATGTGAAGTGATATACATATATATATATGATATTTAGGATTTGTAGTGATATATATATATATATTTTTTTTTTTTTAAACATCCTGCAAAACAAACTGAGGTACACTAACTTTGTGTTATTCAAAAGTTTAGTGCAGGATAAACGGGTTAGCTTGCTGTACTGTGGTGAGTTTACAGTAAAGCTCTGTGTTGGACTGGTGCAGAGCAGCTGTGTTGTTCATGGTCATAGTTACAGGTTGCATCAAGTGTAGCAGAGATGCATTTGAATTGAAGCTGATGATGCTGAGATCCATTCACTGAATTCAACCTTTATACCAGCTGTATACAGTCAGTGTAAAGACAGTGTAGACTCTATGCTTTCAGTGTAGGGGATGGAATCAGATATATTGTGAAATACATGCTTACATCTTGTTTAATTCACATGGAGCAGTAAACCTCAGAGCAGCAGCAGCAGGTCAGCTGATCACAGCTTGTACACAGGTAAAATCTACTGGAGCGCACAATAGAAAATTGTGATTCTTTTCCTCACGCTGAGCCAGTATAACCTATTTTAGGGTTCTCCCACCTGCTGAATCCCATGTTAACCCCTGACTGTCCTCATTTTTGTGTTTAGGTGTGGAAGCAAAGTCACCCTCTGCAGTGTAGGCAACAGCAAACACAGCTGTGTTTGTGTCTTAGTACATTCATTAATATTAGAATTTAGATTGGAATAACATTTGTATTAACATGTAATAATATTTTATAATTATAATAACATATGTAACACAAGGTTCAGTTAGCTTTCCACAAAAATTTAAAGAAACCAAAGAGCTAATTTTACTTTCTTACTTTGAGAGGCTGTACTTTTTCACTTCAGCAAAGGAACCAGTACTTCAATTTTTACTAGAGTGTTTTTTAGCACAAGTATCTGTACTTCTACTTAAGTAATGAATGCCTGTACTTTTTCCATCTCTGACTATTTGTAGTCTCCAGGCATAAATAACCTTGATGACACTGACTTGATATCATGAAGGTTATTTTCTCAGACATTTTAAAAGGTGACTCTGCTTCCTGTCACACGTAAACTGACCTGAAAATTATTCTCAGTCCTTTAAAAGCACCATCTTCAACTTTCTGTGGTGGTGACCTCTAACCTCTATAAGAAAAGCACAGTCATTCGGCAGTATTTATAAAAATATATTTCACAAAGTAGGAAACAATACAGGGTATCTTAGATTACAGTACAGGGAGTAAATAATTGAACATACACATTTATAAGCATTAAAGCACAGTAGAAAATATGATCTGCATGTAGGACTATTCCATATATATTGTTTAGTCTACCGAGAACTGCCATAATACTGTATCAGTACAAACTGAGTATGCACGCAGCTGTAGTGCCATTGAAATTCTCATAATGTGCAAGAGCTAACGTGCAGAGACAAAACCTACCACCTCATTGAAAGCTAATGACGTTAGCAGTAACTCTATGTACAGTACAAGTCTTTTTTATTGATATCATACAGTGTAAGCACAATATGCACATGGTCTCGATCCGCAAATTCATTTTTCTTGGGTTAACACAATCTGTGTTTCCTAAATGACACTTGATGTTTCAAAGGAGTCACATACTTCTCAATTGGACTATTGTGCTCAGACGCTGCACCTCGGAATATATCATGAAATATATTTTACACAGAATTAGCATGTGTCAGAAAGATCCAGTTTCTGAAGTCCCAATTAATGAATTCATCTGTATTGCTACAGTAAACTAGAGCTCTTGTTTGCCTGCTTAAATCTAATCTACATCATCAACTGCAATAAGTTTATGATATGGTCTGGCTGTCATGAAATAGTGTTCAAGTGGTTAGAAAAAAAATAACAGTTGAATGTGAAATAATCTGAACACACTCACTTCAAATAGTCAGCACAGAAAAAAATGACTCAGGAGCAGATATACAAAAACTCAGAACGATAATGAAGAATCAACACATCTCTTGTCAAAAACAGTAGATTACAATTGTATTTAATGTTGCTTCTGTAAAAAGAAGGCCTCAGAGTTTCTACATTTCTCTTTTTTGTCTTCGCTTCAGTCTTTTATAGGCTAGTAACGCTTGTGACCCACACCTGTAGCATGTAAATACAAAGAGTTGTATAAAGCAAGCCTTTCTGGGCTTTAGATAGTTTATAAATGTGGCCACCAGAGAACATATCAAATGATAACAAATTCACCTTAAAGCCAATACTGTTTTGTCTTTTTGCTTTTTTCAAATCATACATACATTCATCATTGTAATGAAGACCATATATTGCTTTTTCATTGTCACGTTCCTTCCAATCACCGTCAGCTGGGTGGCTTAGGGAGACCAGAAACGAGTCCCTCTGCAGCTTCTGTAGTCCAGCTGTTGTCCGCGGAGCATCGAGCGCGGTTCCGCTCAAGCTTCAGGGAACCCACAAATATCCTTTCACTGGGCAACTACCAGCAATGCCAGGGTTTTTCTGCTACTGGTAGTCACAGCAAATGACTAACACCCAAAATACTGCTAGACACTCCACAACGGAATCTAAGTTACACTCCACAAGAATCATAGATCTCCTAATAAAGACATTGTTTGGCTGAACAATTACAATGCGCTTGACATAGTGGATGACAACTGCTATACCTCACTCTAAAAAGATTACAAAAAGGTGGCCTCCTTGTTATTAACTGTTTTTTTGTTTTTTTTTTCTTTTTAAACACCAGTTTCTAAAAGCCAACGATCCCCCTAGCATTTAATACACAAGTATGTGGACAGAAAAAAAAATCTTGAAAGTCTTTTTTTTTTTTTTTTTTTTTAAGAAATCAAAGGTCAGGTCTCACGGTCACTCTCACCCACAGAGTAGAGCTCCCCAAGTCTTCTGAAACGTGGACCCCACTCTCTGAGATAGTCATAGTTCTGATCGGAGTCTGATGATGCTGTCTCCAGTGAGCTGAGGGAGCCGGCAATCGATCCCCGGCCCTCGTATCCATAGATCTGGATGGAGTCGTAAGGAGGTGCCGTTGGATCATTGTCTGCCTCGTGGAGCCGTACGTTGATGAATTCGTCTACATCCACACCATTTGGACCCGAGTGCTGGCCTGCCCGCGGCATAAACTGCAGGTCAGGCTTGATATCCTTGCGTGGCAGGTACCCGTTGATGCCATCCGGGTTCTGAAGCGTGGCGATGTCAAATGCCTCTGTGTCCTCCTCGCCTCCTCCTTCGTCATCGTAACGGATAATATTCTCCCTCACGTCTTCGTCATCTTTGATAATCAGAGGCTCATTCTTGTGTCTCCTCAGGGTCACAAATAGAACCACTATTACTGTCAGAAAGAAAATTGAGAGATAGGTAGAAAAATACAAGGAAAACTAGGTTAGGATTGGTCAAGTGGATTTTATGGAGGATGGATTATACAAGCTTTTTGATCTACATCTCTTAAAACCACTTCACTGCAACAATGCACAATAGAAAAGATACCTCACCTAACAGTAGTATAATGCAGGCAAGGATGGCAATTAGAGCCCCCATACTAAGTCCAATAGGTAGGACGTAGGCCTCCACGTTGCAAGACTGGACAATGCCATCCTTGCTGCAACCGCAGACTCTGATCGTCAAGGTGTTGGTGCTGCTCATCGGTGGATTCCCATTGTCCGTCACGATGATTGGCAGGAAGTACATCTCCTGTTTCTGTCGTCGGAAGGTATCATGCTTGGCTAGAACGCTGATTGAATTGTCTGTCAGAGAGATGTAAAGCCAGAGATGAATTTTTGCAAGGGCATGAGAAAACCCCATTATTATTCATGGTGGTGACAGACTGAAGTTCTATTATTAAATTGTGTGAAGATCAGTGCAGCATGAGGGTAAACTAATTTCACATCAATCGTCATTAGGCTTTTTAGCATCCTCACGTTCCAATGCTGCAGATAGATTTCAGCCACCTCCCTTCCATTTCTCTACAGTCCAATTTGAGGATTCTGAAGAAAGGTGAGCCTGAATTCGCTGGCCCTCTTTGAAAGCTGAGGAAATGAAGGGACCACGGCAGGCGACACTGGCTAAGAAGATGGCACATGTCGACCCAGAAAGGTGCCAGCTGCTCTTTGATGACACTTCTGTGAAGCTGTCTGCTCATTAGCTGGCACTCCTTCCCCTCCTCACATTATCAAACACTTGCAGTCCCATAAGAACCTACTCCTGCTGATCTTATGGAAAACATACAAGATTTCTGATAGTCTAACCTTTGCCTCACAGCTTGAGGGTATGCGGAGGAGAGAGGGGAAAACAGATCTGGTGATACAGAGAGAGGGGCCAAATTGAAACATTCGTGTTGACAGGGCAAACTTAATCAAAAGATGGAATGCTTCATGATAGAATTATTTGCTTTGCACAATCTGTAATTGATGTGAACATATGCTCAGATTTATTTTCTTATGAGTGCTGCCACAAAGTGATACACTCTGCTTTGTGAGCACCAAGATGTCCCTTTTTATTTGGATCATTGAGCACTGCACAGTATAAAGTATAAACTATAGTGAACTAAGCCATTGGGACATGTTCTCATATGCAGATCATTTGCATTTTCCTGGCAACTATTGATGGTAAAAAATAGAATTAAACATTTCCTGCCCATCCACAGAAGGAGTCTCTACTCAAAGAGAAAGACAGCTGTGCAGATAACCTTCAAACAGACTGAACTCCCTCGATTTACAAGAATGCTGTTTTTATTATCTTTTATATATAAGGCCACTTTAACAGTGTTTCATCTACTGACTGTTAGTGTTCTGATGAACACTGTGTACATTGAAATATTAATTGTCATCACGACAAAAGCAAAGGCTCATTTAAATTAAGATTCGCTATAAATAACTTAATATGTGGGAGGCTACGAATGACAGTAGTGACAGCAGAAGTGACACCGACAGTCTAAACACTTTCAAAGTCCCGATGCCTCTGAAGTCTCCAAACCTACAGAAATGAACTGTTTTATAACCTAACATGAAAGGCTCTAAGAAGGGAACGAGGTCATGTTGGTAGAGCCAGATTTGTCCAGAAATAAAAATCCATAATGGTTAAGGTGTCAGTTTGTAATCGCTTCTCTCGTATCTGTGCCGATCGCTCACACCACGTGCCACATTGTGTCTGATTTCTTTGTATGCAGATGTTACCATGTGCAGCACTATTGTCTGCCTATTATTGACTTGATGTCATTGCATACAAGATGATCACAGAGACCAAAATAATATTTAAAAAAAGGACAGGAACAAGTTTCCTCGCATCCGAGCATAAGGACCAGACTACGTGTTCCATTGACAACCTTTCAGTGTCACAACATTAACAAAATTAACTCGCAGCAGTAAATGTTGTTTATAAGGGCAGGAACAGTTCGGCGTTATCTTGCAGTAAAGGCTCATTTAGCGGTGGTGATGAAGACTAAGGACAACAATAATTAATATCTAAATTGACACTTGCAGGTAAAGTTTTAAGCTGTTCAGCGTACAGCTAATTGGCTAATTAGCCTGCAAAATTACATTAGCAAGCACTTTTCCCTCGCTAACCTTTGTCTTGTAGCTGGTTCAGCAAGTCAGGGTACAATAAGAGACACAATTCCACACTTGTAGGAGGGGAAAAGGGCACAATGACAAAACTTTCTAGGCATTCTTAATAGTTTACACTATTAATTCTGAGGTGAAATCATATAATTATATCCAGCATTATGTATGTACTGTACCATAACCAGTAATGTGACTATGTTTGTAGTATTTTTATTTCCTCTTCCTAATGTTTTACTGCACACCTTCACTATCAGTCAGCTATAAAGAGACCTGTGGTATTTATCCAGCTTGGAGGACAGTTTGCATTGATCTTAAAGAAAATAAATAAATTAAAATAAAAATGCTATCTAATTCGTTGCAATTGGAATTGTGTGCTTTTACAATGTTTTGCTTTGTTATTTAGTTAGGAAAGCTGGGATTTGTGAATTTCTTCCAACTTTACCAATTCCTGAATCTGACTGTGGTACTCAGTGACAAAGTAGATAGTATTTTGATGTGTTTTGTAGCAGTGGAGCAACAAATACAGTTAAAATGGTGATCTGTCTGCCTTTGCAGGGAAATAAAATTTGGTCCTGGGTTGCCAGGTTACAGTTACAAGTAGTTTAGATTTATATATATCGTGTAGATTGTGTATGTAGATCGCGTTCAGTAGATGCTCTGGCAACCTAGGGGAAAGCAGAAAAGAGACGGGAAGTAACGAAATACAAATATTTTGTTTTCAGGTATCTGTACTAATGTCCTCATTTTTTAAATCAGATATTGACTCTGTATATGATATGAAGTTGTTTTTTTCATGCTGTGTAATGTCCTGCAAAACAAACTGAGGTATACTAACTTTGTGTTATTCAAATACTCGTTAGCTGAGTGCAGGATAAACAGGTTAGCTTGTCGTACTGAGGTGAATTTAAAGCAAAGCTCTGTGTTGGACCGGTGCTCGGTGGCTGTGGTGTGCATGGTCAGAGTTACAGGTTACATCAAGTGTAGCAGAATTTGAATTTAAGCCGATGATGCTGAGATTCATTCACTCAAATCCACCTTTATACCTGCTGTATACTGTCTGAAATAAAGACAGTATGAACAGTAACAGAAATCAGAGAGATCCCTCCTGAGCTTCTGCTTACATCTTGTTGAATTCAGTTGTGTAAATCCATAAAGAGCAGTAAACCTCAGAGCAGCAGCAGTGGTCAGCTGATCACAGCCTGCACACAGAAAATCTACTGGAGCTCACAACAGAAGTTACTGTAGTGGCCCCAGGCTGAACCACTACTGATCTTAGAGTTCCCCACCTCCAAATCCCACTTTAACCCCTGACTGCACTCATTTTTCTGTTAAGGTGTGGAGGCAAAGTAAAAACAAATGGAAAAAAAGGTTGGATTCCTCATGTCTATTATTAAGGAGCTGCTTTTTACTTCCTTACTTTGAGTACATTTCAAAGCATGTACTTTCACTTTTACTTGAGTAAAGAAGTTGAAGCAGTACTTCAGCTTTTACTATTTTTGACACGAGTATCTGTACTTTTACTTACATAAGGAATGGCTGTACTTTTTCTACCTCTGAAGCAGACAAATGCATAAATAGAGTATGTATATATGACATTTATTCATAATATAGTTTGATGGTCATGGAAATTACAGCAAACAAGTGGACACCTAGAAATGAACTTGAAATAAGGGAGACACCAGGAAAAATCAGAGTTGGTAAGTAGGAATTTAATTTCTGTTAGTAGTAATAGACATGTGCTTTTCACACCTCTGAGACTTCACACCTAGGTGTGAAAAACTTGTGCGCGTGCATGTGCGTCCATGTGCGCGTGCGTGTGTGTTCGTGCACGCTGACCATTTGACCCCTGTCACCCC
>JAVDPK010000403.1:562074-591605 GCA_034780415.1 Cichlasoma orientale | reverse complement strand
TGTGTGTGTGTGTGTGTGTGTGTGTGTGTGTGTGTGTGTGGGTGTGTGTGTGTGTGTGTGTGTGTGAGAAACACATTGTAAAGCACTTTAAAGAACATATCAGGAAAATTAAGTGAAAACTATATGAAACAATATTATCCCATCATTGTTAGTGTTATATTATTTCTCTCACTGTAATCATCCTTGAGTAAAATCACTTGCCTATAAACACTGTTTCTATATCAGAAAGACTCCAGTGCCAACCCATTAAACCATTTACATCTACGCAATACAGCCAAACAGAAACACCTGTCCACATACGTTTATGGATTTATTTTTCCTGGAGGCACTTCCTCATGGTTTGTGCTAGACCTTTTAACTGCAAACAAAGATATCTTAATGCTGCACTTGGTAAAAGCCCATCTACACAAAGTGAGGTCCATGAAGAAGCGAGTTTTTGAATCTGGTGTGCACACTGACCTCCAGCCCCATCCAGCTATCCACTGGGATAGACTGGAACGCGATCTGTGAGCCAAGCCCTCTTACCCAAATTCAGCAGAAAGCCTAACTGATTCTCTTGTTCATTTTTGATCGAACGACTACTTCAAAACTCACATGTGGGTGTAATATTCAGCACTCACATACTTTTGGCTACATGTGTCTCTCTCTACTCTGTGGAAATAATGAATCTGCAAGCGTTTGCTAACATCTGAAAAAGCTGATTAAGCCTCCATCACTAACTACGACCTCTGACATCTTGGAAAATAGAATCAGTGTATTGTATTAATACCAGATGCATTAATTGTATTCCATAAGGAAAAATGTCCATCTGGAGAAATTTTCATGGAAATTTATCAGGAATGAAAACCAGGTAGCATTTGGTTAAAGTTTGCGTCACTCTCCAGGCCTGTATTGTTCTTGGATTGCTACTGTGTAGAAGGCACACTTTGTTAAACTGCATTTTGATTTTGGGCGTCGTGCTAAATAAAAGGTTGTAAGAAAGATAATGAGGATTTAGCACCTGGAAAAGTGATGCTACCTCATATCATTTATGCTATCAGTGTAAAGTGAGGACAGTTATGCTGCCCTCTGACTGGTGGAGCTTTAGGATCAGGAAGTGAAGCTGATGACCCTTCACATTCACCGACCATGTTGCTTCTGTTTCAGCTGCAACAAAGGTTTAAGGCATGCCACATGTCTCTTTTATAATTCTATTAACAAACACTTTTAAATTTGGGAAAGAATTGGCAGCCCTATTGGTGACTATGAGTTGTGTTTACCAGCATGCATCCAGTGCATGTGGAATCCATGCTGGTGACTGAACTGTGACAGGAGGCTGACTGCCGATAGGTCTGCTTTTAATGGGGCTAGATTCAATCATTCTCTACTGACTTTAACTCTGCGTGTCTGGCATTTCCCCCAGTCTCGGGGCTTTGCAGCGCTGTGAGACGATGCTATAAGCTTTGAGAGCTTTCCAATCCTTTAAAAAAAAAAGCCAGAGTCACTGTTTTGAGTTGAGGCAGAAAACTCAACTCAGTCATGTGAGATAGTGGGAGCCGGTTTGGCAACGCCAAGACTTCACACCGAATAGATAATGACACACGGTTAAATCATCCACCTCTCAGCTGTATGTTTATCTCTTCTGTCTTTATCATCTTTGTGTCTGTCTGGATCAATCTGTATGGAAAATATAGTTATTGCATCCAAGCAGTCAACACACAAACAACTAGCTCTAAAGCCAGAGATTGTCACTTATCACTTGATTTTTATTTGCAATTTCTCTGTCCTTACATGACCTCTGAATGTCCTTACCTCAGTCACTTCAGTTTATAAGTCTCCCAAAAATGCCCTAACTCACAAACACCTGCAGGCTGTAGATACCACAGGATGATATTGCACTTGTATAAGTGTATAAGTAGTATGTAGTCTTTGTATATGCGCTTACCTTTTAGCGCATATACAAAATTCAAATTATGAATTTGAATTTTGCAAATGCAAAGGTGCTATGTTTCACATCCCGTCCTCCAGTTCAACTTTTAAACTTTCAGTGGCCACAGAACGGATGCATGATGTGCCATAAAAGTGCACAATTAAACTGCTTTCTTCTGTGTGGACTTGGAAACTGCATTAATTATGTTTTTATTAAAGTGGGCACAGAAAGGAGAATGAATTTATTCAGAAAATGAATTAAGAGCCACATTTTTTGCACTCATTGACATCCGTACTCGAACTGTAGATATCTCAAGCTTTTTATTAAGAATAATATTAAAGTAAAATAATGTGCAGCTGTTGATTTTAATCTAACTTTTTATCTACTAGCCTTTTGCACATCCCCATGATTGAGTTTCACAAAAAAACAGCAGCAGCCAGCTGGAAGGAAAGTTTGAGTGATTTCATTGTGAAACGCTGATGCGCTTCAGAGTGAACCACACTCCCTCAAGTAAATGTACTTCATATCACTGAATCATTTTGTACCTGGACAAAGCTGGGATGAGCTATTTAACTTCTCGGCAGAGGACCCTTAAAATGAAAGCAGATTGGCATTTTAACAGCTGCTGGTGAAGGTATGGGTCCAACTCAGCTCAGTATGCACATGCCATCATCATCAGCTGATTACTTTTGATTAAACACACATTTCTTATCACTCTGCTCTAAACAGGAAAGGCTCTGATTATAAACAGACTGTAATACTTTTGAGGCAACAGCAAAGAATACTTTTTGTCATTTGAGACCAGGAATGCATGTTTACAACAGCAAAGAAAAAATATTTGAAAGAGCCGATCATGAAATGTAATTGAGTGATGAAATGGTGTGTTTGGGCAATTTTCTGAATGTATTAAAAATTGCAATCATGCTATAAACACACAGCTGTTTTGAAACTAGGACATGGACCACAGATGCCTTTTATCAATGTTAACATTTACTGTCAGATTAAAAAAAAAAAATACTGGATGGGGTGTGAAGGGTTTTTGACACTGTTTCTTAATCCAAAGATTGGAGCCAAAGGTTGTTGCTCAGTTTACCAATAGACTGATTAAGATAAATTGCACAAAACTTCCACTTGGCCCTGTGATCAATGCTTTGGGATTCACTTTGACCTCAGTTCCCTTAAAGATATTCTCTTTGGATTACCTCTATCATGGCTGCGGGTTCTGAGATCACGCTTTGAAATTGCACATGGATCTTCTCCAGTGTTTTCAAAAGGAGGATTAATTCATGATGCACAAAACTTTAAATGCAAATAAAGAATGCACAGTGAGTCTTAAGACATCGAGACTGCAGTTGCTTGCACTAAGGACAAAGACAGAGACTAAGGGCTGATCAGCAGAAGTGGCCCTCAAAAATAAATTCAGGTCAGTTGTTGATGTGTGCAAAAGTCAGAGGTCCATGGTGATGACTCGCATTCACATATGAAAGTAATCAGAATAGGACTCCTGGGGAGTGATCTAAAATAGCAGTCACACTGGAAGCAGTCCAGCGGTGCACAAGGAGAAGAACTTGAACGGTTACTCATACACCTACACTCACCAGCTGCTTCATTAGTTACACCTTGCTTGCACCGGGTTGGACTCCCCTTTCACTTCAGAACTACCTTGATTCTTTGTGTCACAGATTCAACAAGGTGCTGGAAACATTCCTCCAAGATTTTGGTACATATTGACATGATAGCATCACACAGCTGCTGCAGATTTGTTGGCTGTACATCCGTAATATGAATCTTCCATTTTTTTTATTTAAATTTATTTAAAAAGGGACCATGTGCAATATTAACATAAATGTTACCATTTGATGCATTGTACCAGAGTTAGCTTAAAGCTAATTTGCATCCCAAAGGTGCTCTATTGGATTGCGTTTTAGTGACTGTGCAGGTCATTTAACTATAGCGAACTCATTGTTATGTTCAAGAAACCAATTAAAGATGAGCTGAGCTTTGTGGCATGGTGTGTTAACCTGTTGGAAGCCGCCTTCAGAAGATGGGTACATTGTGGTCATGAAAGGATGGACATGGTCAACAACAGTTCTCAGGAAGCCTGGGGTGTTTAAACTCAGCTGATACCAAGGGGCCAAAGTGTGCCAGGAAAATATCCCCAATACCACTGCGTCAGTTCTGGTCAGTGTGGTCTTCTGCTACTGTGATCCATCTCCTTCAAGGTTCCATCTGTTGTACATTCAGAGATGCTCTTCTGCATACCTTGGTTGTAACGAGTGGATATTTGAGTTACTTTTACCTTCCTACCAGCTCAAAGTAGTCTGGCCATTCTTCTCTGACCTCTGACCTCTGGCATCAACAAGGCATTTTCAAACAGAGAACTGCTGCTAACTGGATAGTTTCTCTTTTTTTATTTTCATCAATGTTCAAAATACCTTAAATCACCTTTCATCCCCATTCTGAAGCTCGATTTGAACTTCAGCAGGTCTACATGCCAAAATGTACAAGCTTGCTGTCATATGATTGGCTCATTAGGTATTTACATTAAACTGGTATACCTAATGAAGTGGCTAGTGAGTGTCTATTTACACTTTTAAAAGAATGAAACAGAGTCACAGAGGATCCTGAAAATATATGTATCAGTTTTACTTGCTCTTGTTTTTTCTTAATAAAATCTTGTCGTAACACCTGTGAGGTACAAACTGAGGCTTTATGCCACATGTGTGTTATATAGCTAGTTAAACCCGGATGAGGTCCCCCAGGTGTTTTGGATGTTCTTTTCATCAGAATTTTTACTGATACAATAAATACCTTTCTGAAAGACATGAGGAAAAGAAGGGAGTGAAGGCAGAAGATGAAAGTTGGCTCAGAAGGAAGACAATAAATGCAGAGAAAAGCTCAAAACAAGAAGAGACATGAGAAATAGCACAGTATTAGGAAGGACAGAAAGCACTCCCATGTAGGGTAACTGGGCTGTGGTGTGTGACATCAGGCTCAGATGGATGCTGAATGTAAGGCAGTAATGTGGTCTTCTGGGGCTTCAGTCAGTTCTCTTTATCATCTATCCTCCTCTGCTCCTAACGTTTTGTTTATGCTTTCCACCCTCCTCGCCCCTCCTCTCCTTCCCCACCCTTCCAAGACGTCCAACTCCACGCTTTCTTCCCATCTTCTGCTCTGTATTTCACTCATCCATGGCTTCATCCAAGACCTCAATTATACACCAGAGTGCCTTTTTCCCTTTTTATCTTCCATACACTAACCTGCTCCCTCCCATCGCCCACCACTGCTCTGCTCCGTGGGTGTGAGAAAAGTACACCTCACCCTAAATAAATCACTGCTCACTCAAGACATACTCCAAAAAATGTCGAGACAGAAGCGCAGAGGAGTGGAACTCCACCCTAAACCTTTCATGACAGAGCAAAGTGCCAAATGACTGACCACAGCACAAAATTGCTGCCACATCACCTGCAGCTGCACCAAGGTCTTACCACTAAGATCCTCTTTGTTCCTGTAGAGCCCCCAGCAAATAAGCCTCAACCTGACCTGAGCTGTACATTGTCAAGTGTTAAGCCCAAAGCAGATTGACTGCTATCAGATGCCGGGTGTGACTGCACATGTGTGTTTGTTGTTCTCTTTTTGTTCTCTCATACCCTGTGACTGAAGCTGGTGGAAAAGGGGTTTTCACCTACTGTGGTAGCTAACAGGTTACAGATGCTTCAAAGGGAAGCACAGTGGAAATGCCATCTTTCACTCAATTTTCATGTGTGCATGCAAGAAATCCTGGCTTAGAGATTCTGATAATCAAAAGTCTTAATTGTCGTCTGGGAAATGTGCACTTACTGATATCTCAAAGGGATTCCTTTCTTCCTAATTTTGCACAGTTTGTCCCCATAAATCACACTGCGGAGTCAAAACAAAATTGATCCTAAGCATTCGCCTCTGCTGCACGTGCAGTCGGTCGTCTGAGTCATCCGACCCACAGTCAGCAACAGACAAAGCCGCGAGCCGTTGCTACAAAATAACGCTGACACAGGTCTCGTGTGTACACGTTTAATTTGTGAGAAACAAGATTAGATTCAAATGCAACAAGGGATGCTCACACAGATTTCCCACAGTATCTCCAACATCAGCGTTATTTTAAACAAAACAAAACTCACTCTGAGTCACCCTGCACATATGATGCACATAAACTGAGAGGAGAAGAGAGATGCTTTAAATGATTGATGACTAATGCGCTTGATTGTGTCATGGCTGCATGTGTTTAATTAGTGCATTTCACTCAATCAGCTTTTAATAACAGAATCATGATACACTGCATTAAAGGATTAAATGACCTAACTTGGCTCTTGAATAACACTGTTTACTGAGCACAGCTGTGCAATATGGCTATGTGTATGTGTATGTGTGTGTGTGTGTGTGGCTATGTGGGAAACTCAGAAACTGACACAAATCTCAACCTGTAGGAAAGAGCGCCACCTAGGGAAATGAACAGTGTTGCTCGCTCAGTCTTGGATCAGCTCAGTGGAGCGTGGCCTGTTTGTGGGGATCCAGCAGATGGCACTGTGGTAATTTCATGCTGTGGAAGCGTGACCTTTGTTGGGACTTGTCAGGGGTTTTCCAGTTTCCCCATGAAAGTGTAAGAACAATGTGAGAAGGAGATCAAAGCAAATTTATGAAACAAAGAGTGAGTTTCTTATCTTTTGATTGCATCTCATTGCTCAGATTTATGTACAGCTTGTTTGCGTCTGAGACTTCAGTGAGTGAGAAGACTCAGTCACAGGAAAAAGTAGAATAAAAAAAAATCAGGTACATTTCTTTGGTTTAGTGCTGCGGTTTCCAACCTGTGTACTTGTGGCATTTAATACAAAGTATCGTCTACTTGTGATTTCCAGTCACATACAATGTGAGGCTGTTTAACCTGCAGAGGAGTCTCAAACCCACTGGTACCTGTAATTTCTAGAGCACTAACTGGCACTGAATTTACTGCGTGGCACTACAATTAGACACACAAATAGGCAAAACAAAGTGGAAACAGTGAAAATCATTAGTTCCGTTTAAGTAAGTGTACCACTGCAACGTGCACTGCGGAAACCACCGGTTAGGGCAGTTTCCAACTAAAGTTGAACTGATGATCACTAACTGGAACTGACTGGAAAGGCTGAACCGAGGTTTTATTTCCAGACTTTCTATGAAAGCCGTTTCAGGCCGCTGACCTCTTGAGGAATAAACTTTAAAATGTTGGCCTTCACTTTTTCCAATTCATTTCAGTTATTGGGTCCTAATGCACACAATTTATGTGTGCGCCTGAAAAAAAAAGTATGACTGCTTACACAGAATAGAAACCATCAGAGAATTTTGTTGTGGTATTAACATCTCCAACCACAGTATCATACAGGAAGCTGAGTCACAGATTGGGCGATTCACTTCCTGTTTATTTTATCAAAGCAGTTTTCTGCCCCTAGTTGTGACAAGTCAAGAAGGCAGTACTAAAAAGTGTGGAAAATATTGACTTGGAAACATTTTTCTAGATGGTTGCAGGAGTCTTGTACAAAAAATGTCAGTTGTGTGGCCATTTAATCAGAGATGAAATGTAAAAAAAAAAAAAACTTTATTTTTCTTTAATCGTCTTTGCATGACTGTGAAGGGATAATTTTACATCTTTTGTCTTTGCTTGGGCAATACACGTCAGCGACACGGTGCACACAGTCACACACAGTGTGGTTGGCTGTCTTGTGTGTTTATTACTGATAAGAGACAACATCCTGTCCACATTAAACTGAAAGATGGAAACTTTTAATCTTCTTACATGGTGTGGAAAGGAACAGCTTCATTTTGTTTTTACTGGTGTGGCTTCTTTGTTACACTTGTCGTTAGCACTGTCCCACACAGAGGACCTTCTGGGAGTGCTGCGCTGCATGACTTACACTGCAGCAGTGCAATGAATCTCATTAGTGGCTGTGGAAGAGTTTAGCAGGGGGCTTACACTACTGAGCATATTCTTTACGATTGATTGAGGCCAACAAAGGTCACTTGCTAAGGTCAAGGTTAAAACTGATTGGAAATACTGCTGAGGTTTGTCTTTGCCAGGATACAGTGTCGACATTAGCAAATACCTGCTATACATATACAGTGCTATATGTGCATGATAGGAGAATGAGCTAAAGACTGAGCATTGCATGCACAATAGCAGGAACATGTTGGCCTGAATTTGCATGACTGTGTCATTGCCTGTGTTAAAGTGTTGGTTCAAATTTTTTTGAACAGTTATTGTGGGTAAAACAACAGGAATCCATGCACAGCATATTTCAGCAGGTCCTGATCATTCTGACTGTGCAACTGTCTTACACATGACAGGCATAAATGTCACGTTGCAGTGTTAAGAGACAGAAACGGTGCACACAGTAATAAAATACTGAGACACAAGAATCGTTTGCAGTTTAGACATATTTCAGTTTTAGTTTTCAGTGAAGGATTTAATTTAGGGTTAAACCTGAATGAGTTATAAAGTCATTCTTTTAGGATGGCAGACAGGAAAATTGCAGTTATTAAGAACTTTGCTTTTTAAAGAAAATGCTTTTCTACTGTGAAACGACCTGGAAAGTTAAAAATATTTCTATATCTTAACAGGTTGCCTGAATCACAAAGACAAAAAAAATACCACTGTGGCCCATGAAATAAAATGAGTTTGGTGTAATTAATAATGACCCTGAATCACGTTCTGGTGAGCAGTGCCAACACTGGGGTTTGAATGCAGTGTTAAAGCTGGCAAAATTAATAAATAAATAAATGTTTTTAACTGAAAAAAATATATATATATATATCGCTCCTAACTTCCATTTAATGAACAGACACGTAAACAATGTTCAGTACTGTTAAACAGTCAGTTAAGCACTGTGTGACAAAGTTTAGCTTGTAATTGCATAATTAGTTTAATTTATTTGATAAATGCTGTTGTCCTGCTGGCTTACCAGAGCTCCATTTGCTCACTACAGAGGCTATTTAGATAACTGTACAAATCCCTATACTTGCTTTACTGTCGTTGCCCATGCAGACAGTAGAGTTTGTGCTTGTTATCCTGTTAGCTCATTATCCTGTTAGGTGGAAGTTTTCATGCCTGGCTTCGTGCATATTGCAGGTGCATTTTGGTTACTTTTGCTACTTTCACAAAACAAAGCACATGAAAAATCATTTGCACGTAACAGCAGCACAGATGTTACAAAGGATCAATAGCAACATGTTTTATAAGTTATCGGTTTCATGCAGCCTGTAGCTCAGTATTTCGGGAGATTCTGCAACACCCAGAAAACAAAAATTGTAAATGTGCTGCATGGTTAGAGATCTTACGTTCATTTTACTCTGATGTCTGCAACTACTCACAGAGCTGCCATCATAAATTTGCCAGGTTAATTTTCCAGTCAGTGCAGCCTTCATAAACACAATTGCTTACATCTGGAGAGGGTCAGTTGGTCTGCACACTGTTAATATACAGTATATGGCTGAATGTGGAAAATTAGTTTATAAAAACTGGAAAAAGTTCATGGTTTGTGGTACTAAAATGATCCAGCATGCTACATATGAAAATAGTGTAAGGTGACCAGAGAGGGAAGAAGCGAGTGGCTGCACGTTCGCCTACCTACCTACCTACTTCACTGTAATCTCTTAATGAACTTCCGTGTATAGTAATGGTTAAAAACAGGAAAGGGAAAGAGGATGAACAAAGAGCAGGAAAGGACAGAGGGAGGGAGGGAGGCAGTAATGGGTTAATACAAAAACATGGGAAAAGTTTTTAAAGTGTGTGGAAGATATGAAAAGATGTTTTGGGTGTGATCAGAAAGCAGGGTGCCAAAACGTCTTCATCTGTCTGCATCTGATTTTTTGAATGAAACTCTCAGCTTCATTTACTTGTCATAGCCCTGAATAGAAAGAGGGGCCTGTTGCAATAATAATTCCCACATAAACAGATAGATTACAATATAGCACACACACAAAGATGCGCTTGTGTGCACACATTTGTTTCCATATGTGGAGATAAGTTTAGCAGCCTGGCATGAGGTCTGTCTGAAATCCTGGATCATCATTAGACAGAAACCAATCTGGTGTCATCCACTTGGCAGGTCAAAGGTCAGGTAAGTAGTTGCTTCACAGTAAGCAGTAAGCCTGAGCTAGCCGATGAATGGAGAAAGTGAGGAGTGTGACTGATCTGCTGTTGTGTGTAAACCTGCAGAGCTTTATACAGTATCTGCAGTCTGGAAATAATGGCACAGTATTTCCTGTAACACAGCACCACCGATGCTCAAAAAGTTTAGCAATTGCACATGCAGTAAATGTGCAGTATCTTCTGATTCACTTCATATTATTTACAAACTAAGTAGCTGCTACACTTCACAGCATCAAGTGCCACTGATACTGAGATTAGTTAAAGTAAACTTGATTTAAATGCTGCCTACCATGTTGTAAATGGGCATGGATTATTCACGTGAGCCATGTTGCTGACTTTAAAATGCCAAACAGATTGTTTTCAAACTTTCAGACAAATGTCAAATTATTACAAGTTTTGAAACAGCTCTTCGCTGTTTTTTTTAATAATTATTTATAGTTATTGTAAAATTTAATGTTTGAAAATTTACACCCCCTGCTTTGTTTGGCAGTTACTGGTTCTCTGGTTCAGTTTTAAACATCACATTTCTGCTTCTTTTAGGTGTTTTGTGTTTTGAGCATGCATCCGGATAGCAACACTTTAACCCTGATGTGTGAGTCTGCGCATCCCATGTGTGTCAGTGTGAACGTGTGACACTGCACATAGAGGGTAATCTGCGATAAGCTGGTTTATGAGCTCGTCTGCAGTGACGCAGATATACGCGCCGAGCTCCGCATTGATAGATTCTTCATGACAACTAACCCGAGAGACGATGGCTCACACCCAAGATCCTGACCGACAGCTTTCATCCTACATGTCAGAAACGTTCAAAGCAAACATCTATATTAGTATAAGAGAGTATATGTTACATATTGGATTTGCGCATTTTTTGTGGTTTCACAAGTTCTTTTTTAAGTGCATTAAGAGACGAGATGAGATGAGTAAAAACCGCATCTCTAGAGGGCGTTCATGAGAAATACTTAGAAAGTATTGAAGGTACCACTATGGCAAGACGCATCAATTTCTGCGTCTCAAACTGAAGAGAGGAGCGCTGGATCAGTGAGAGTAGGCTACCCCATGCATAACTGCGTAGGGTTTCTGCATCTCTGTAATGATGGGAGTGTGGACGTTTTTGCATACGAAGTGCCGAATCTAAAGGATAAAGCTTTTGTTTTACGGCATCTTCTTAAGACACGCCTCGATCTGCAAACTTGCAGCCACTAAAATTAAACCATGGGAAGCTGGGGGAGGTATTAGTAGGTGTGGGTTGTCAATCAAACCGAGCCGCCCCCACGCTTCTCAGACGGGAAGCACTCTGATCACAACTTCTCAAGCAGCTGTGGAGTGGGATCTCCGTGACATCGCGCAGTGTCAACGAGCTACAAAAATGCCAAAATGTAAAGCATAACCTGCAGTCGCTCACCGCTTCGCGAAAGTAGGTGTGGATCGGAAACGTGCTACAGTCTTAAACACGACGCGTAAAGTTGCGATTGCTCTGTATGGATGCGCAATAATCTGTGCGTAAAAAGTGAACCAAAGACAGAAGTAAAACTTCTCCGGCGGATTTCTCTGTTGAGATGGATGCGTCAGTGAGCCTGTGGGACGTCGCGAAAAGCTGACACGGAAAAGAACAAACGACACAGTTTTAGGCGCTTTCCGGAGTTTGGTGACAGAGCCGGATCGGAGTGCGCAGTCTGGCAGCGGACGCTTGTCAAGCCTATGAATTGAGTTTATCTGGGGAAGCAGACTTTATGTAAGAAGTGGGGCAACACCGCCCAACTTGTTCTTTTCGTCATGCGTAAAGACGTTTTGCCGTCCATCATCGTGTTGTTGTGAGTTCTGCTCCGAAAGGTCAATTCCACAAAACGCTGCGTCCAGCTGATGCCGCAACTCCAGACTGGGTTAGTGGAAAGTCTTGCAATTTACATCCTCGTCTACCTCCTATCAACATGAACGAGAGTATTGAGTGCGCCGCGGCTGATAGCTACTCGGACGGGGAGAGCATCAACCTCAGCGTGCTCAACTGGGAGCAAGTGCAGCGGCTGGACACCATACTCACGGGCTCCATCCCCATTCACGGCCGATGGAGCTTCCCGACTCTAGAGGTGAAGCCACGGGATATCGTCAAGGTGGTCCGCAGCCGCATGGAGGAGAAGCGAATACATGTTCGGGAGGTGCGGCTGAACGGATCGGCAGCCAGCTATGTCCTGCACGAGGACAGCGGCCTGGGATGGAAAGATCTGGACTTAATTTTCTGCGCTGAGCTGAAAGGGGAGATAGAGTTTCAGATAGTGAAAGATATAGTTCTGGACTCACTTCTAGACTTCTTGCCCGAGGGAGTGAATAAAGAAAAGATCACACCAGTGACCTTAAAGGTAGTGTATGAAAAAAATGTGCAGTAAACAAATTATGGTTCCTGAAGCAGAACTGACATTTGTTTTAAACTTTCAGGCTTTCACAAAAAAAAGGTATATGTAATACAGAGCTTCAAAATCACTCATGAAGCAGAAGTATTTCAAATTTCTTAATCATTACATACATTTTAGATTTGATAATGCAACCAAATTACACTTAAATAAGTCTGAAAAAACAAACAAACAAACAAAGATGTGCACTGAACATGTCCATGCAGCACAGATATTAAGCCTCCAAATAGTAAAAAGGTTGGTTTCCAGTTCAAAGAGGATTCTGTCTAATCCAATTGGGGTCAGATCCACATTAATCAGTCGGCCCTCAGTTACCTGGATACCAAGGACTACCCAGGCTACTAATGGCCCACCAACAGATGTGATCAGCAAAACATGATGACTAACAGGCCAAATTGAGATTTTATCTGGTGCATATTAATGTGAAGTTGTTGCTCAACCTGTCTGGTTTTAAACATCTTTAATACAGTGCATCTCCGTGCAGGTCTCGATCACAGGAAGAAGAAGTGTTTGGTAAACTGTTGCAAGAATTTCACTTTACAGCAGCAGTGAAAGGGGGAGGAGGGGTTGAGAGATTGTGAGACTGTGTGAGGGCCTGAAGGAGGTGCTCAAGGTTTTAATTCATTTTGAGCTGGTATAGACAATTAGTTGCTCATGCTGCAGTCCCTTTTATACACTCTACATGACACAAATAAAAAAGGCAGAATTATTTTGTGCATATAGATTTTCAGTATGGATATAAAGGGGTATAAACCCTAGGTGCTCACTCTCTCTGTTCCAACAGTGTGTTTAGTTTTTACTGATGGTTCAGTGTCCTGATTGAAACCTTCAAAATGTGAGATGTACTTGAAGATCAAGATTCCCATTGTCAAATGACCCTTCGTGTTTTACTTTGTGTCTGTTTGTAGGAGGCATATGTGCAGAAGATGGTGAAGGTGTGCAATGACTCAGATCGTTGGAGTCTCATCTCACTCTCCAACAACCGCGGCAAGAATGTGGAGCTCAAGTTTGTGGACTCTCTTCGTCGGCAGTTTGAGTTCAGCGTGGACTCTTTCCAGATTCGCCTGGACTCACTCCTCCTCTTCTACGAGTGCTCAGAGCACCCGATGGCTGCCACTTTCCACCCCACGATCCTTGGGGAGAGCGTTTATGGTGACTTCCCCACCGCACTCGATCACCTGCGCAAGCGCCTCATCTGCACAAGGAGCCCCGAGGAGATACGAGGCGGGGGCTTGCTGAAGTATTGCCACCTGTTGGTTCGGGGTTTCCGTGCAGCTTCCGATGCTGAGATGAAACTGCTGCAACGCTACATGTGCTCGCGCTTCTTCATAGACTTTCCTGATGTAAGCGAGCAGAGGAGAAAGCTAGAGTCCTATCTGCAGAACCACTTTGTAGACCTGGAGGACAGGAAGTATGACTACCTGGCCACGCTGTACAGTGTGGTGCAGGAGAGCACTGTATGCCTGATGGGCCATGAGAGGCGTCAGACTCTCAGCCTCATCTCGTCGCTGGCCCTTCGGGTTCTGGTCGAGCAGAATGCCATCCCCAATGCTGCCAATGTCACCTGCTTCTACCAGCCGGCTCCGTATGTCTCTGATGGCAACTTCAGCAATTATTATGTAGCACAGGTTCAGCCTGTCTACCCATGCCCACCCTCTCCTCCTCAGCAGTACCATCCTCCTTTGCAGCATCCCATGTATGCCACTTGGTTGCCCTGTAACTAAACCTTTTGTATATCCATGCACTGTTGTGTAACTGCTGGGACTCACACCCCCTATAAAAGGGAGGAATCAGGTTTGTGGAAAGGAAAAAAGGAAAACAGGAGACAAGATTAGGCAACGAAGAAGGGACTCAAGGAAGGGCAAGAAAATGAAGAAAAGGAACCAGGGCCAAAGCAGTTGGCTAAAGAAAAGTTTTTTGCTGGGTTAGGATGCCACAGCACAAGATGAGCACACAGGAAGAAATGCCAGTAAGTGGGGCTGACCTGCCACTTTGAGGGTTTGCTAGCTCAAACCATTGCTGAGGCTCGGAGTCTGATGTGCTGTGAGATCTGGCTTGTAGGCACATCTTCTTCACATTAAAAACCAAAAACACAGGATCACAAATATCCGCAAAGAGCAGCAAAGGACACTGAAGATGGTTTGATTCGCATATTTACCCTCTGCACTGTGTCTGTGTGTGATGGGAACTTTGTTTTCACAGACAATGCAAAAAGAGGAACTGAATACTGTTTACAAACCCAAAGATCTGCTTTGTTACTCAAGTTACTCGAGTTTATTTCTGAACTCTGACAAAAAAAAAAAAAAAAACACACACACACACACACACAGCAAAACAATGCATGCTTTATTTCTGTACAGGAATACATTTTTTAAGTGCCTAGATGAAGCCTAAAGGGAAGAGTTATTTTTGTGATTCTTTATCATAGAGTACTATTGAGTTCTCTCATGACATTTTCAAGATGATAATGAATGTACTGATAGAAAATTTACAGATGCTGACTAAGGTCTCTAACACTGAGGGAGGTATTGGACCGACTGATGTTTTTTAACAGTGTTTGGTTGAAGATTATGTTCTTATCAGCAGTCCTACTGGACAAGTACACATCCTGATTACCAAAGAGGAAGTAACAACATAATCTCATCATCTGTAGAAGGGGGGGGGGGATGTCTAAAAAATACTTGTAAAAATAAAATAGATGGTTATTTTTGAGAGGAGAGGGGGTTGCAAAATAAGGTGGGTGAGTGTATAGCAGCCTATTTATTTGTGCAGGGTGAAATGCCCATTGTGCATTTCAAAATACAATCCTATTAAAAAGCACCTTTTGTTATGTTTTTGTACACTTTGCCAGATGCAAACTAAAATGCAAATTAAAAGAACAAATTTAAATATATACCGCTCAAGCTTACTTAAAGGGACCCTGTGGAGTTTCTTTCTTTGTTTCCACTATATCCCTGAGGTCTAAAAAGCTGCAGTACATTCAACACTGTCGGTCAATGAAACGGTATGAAATGAACTGCAGCAATCTCACCAGGGCGTAATCAGGACAAACAGATCAGCCCCAGCACTTTGACTCAGACCGGGCCACCCAACCGGATCGCACTCTACCCATCTTTGCGGTCCCCCGTGTATGCATATCAGCCATGCCATTCCCTTAAAACACTAAAGTTTGTAGTGAGTGAAAGGGACTCAAGGAAGGTTAAGCAAGAGGAAATGCACTTTCAAAAAATGGCTTTGCAAACATGCACACCTTTCTGCAATGAATCCTAAAACAATTCTGTGTGAGAGGGAGAAAGTAGACAGTAAACTGTAGAGCCAAATAAAAGTCATCTCCAAGAAGAGTAATGATCGACTGACTGCCTAAAAACACAGAAAATGAACACTGTTAATGATAAATGGAGGTTAACAAAAATAACCAAAGTTTTCCATTAAGACAACGTGTTAGCATTAAAAGACGGTTTTAGCTTAGCAGGGAGATCATAACAGATTAACTGTCACAGTCTTATCTGTTAAAAAGTTACTATAGTTACCTGAGACACTTGCAAATATAACATCAATCACATAATTAGGAATTAGTCACATTCCACAATAACACTGATGTGATAACCAGCTAGCTAGGAAACTATATCAGAATTCATAAAAGTGCCAGCCAAATGAATTCAAGTAAATGCTGCAGAAATAATTTAATTGTTATCAACAGAACTTTTAAAAAGCTACTTTGTCCACCACTTTTATCAAGGGGATGTTAACTGGTTCATGGAATCCAGGGTACTGTAGCCTTATGCTAATTATCATCATCTCATCATCATCATCTGTGCCAAGAATGCAGCCCATTGTTAGCTGCCTCTCTATCCTCTCCTTTTTTCCTCTTCTTTTTCCCTCACCCTTATTGCAGCAGATGGCTGTCCCTCCCGGAGTCTGGTTCTGCTGGAGATCTCTTCCTGTTAAAAGAGAGTTCTTCCTTCCCACTGTCACCAAGTGCTTGCTCATAGAAAATTGTATGACTGTCAGGGTTCTCGCTCGGATATTGTAGGGTCTTTACCTTGCAATATAAATGCACCTTGAGGTGATGAATTGGCACTATATAAACCATTGAGCTGAATTTAACTGGTTTCTGCTTACTGCAAGTTTTCTATTCCCTTTACTCCCGGGCTGTCCTCTTCTCACAGCACCTGCTAATCATCTGCTGCAGCCCGCGGGTCCTTAACCCTAGAACATTAACGTCAGATGATTTTCATTCACATTAGTGTTGTAGGGTTAATTTGACAAATTTACCACCTGTGTTTTGTCTTTTGGATTTCTCCACAAGTGCCTTGCCTTTTTTTTCCCATCCATTTTGGCTCTCTGACGTTTTTTCTGATGTGCTGTTGCAAGACCAGCCTGCAGGAAAAGTGCCTAGTCTGCCAGATGACCAGTCCATCCCTGGACCTTATGCGTAGCATCACATGCGCATGTGCATCCTCATACGCACGCATAATACGACCAAAAACCTTGCTCTATTGAGCGCCTAAAATTAAAAAACTCTGCAGGGTACCTTTTAGTCACAAATGCATATTAAACAGAAAGTTTTAAAACATGGGCAATCAGTTTTCCGAAATTTACACTGGAAAGTTATAATACATAGAAGATGTTTTTTAGATCTTTTTTTTTTTTTAATCAAATGCATAAAGATTTTGTGTGCAGTTTGAATTCATTTTGTCACAATGTATCTGCTTGAAAGGAAAAATGTTACTACATGTAAAAGGAAAAGAGAAGACTGTGTTACAAGATCTAAGTTTGTCAGAGGAGTGAAAGTTAGATTGTGCATGCAAGGATGTTGTAATAGAGCACAGGCCCAGCAAGCAGAGGAGAATGCAGTTGACAGCTGTTGAAATTTATCTCAGTGGGAAAATAATGAAAGAAATAGAACTGAAGATAATTACCCAGATATTTGAATGGCATTAAAGCCTTTCGGCTGAGATTTAAGGTAGAGTATTTTAATGATCATGAAGTGACAGGAGTACGTTTTCAGATTTTAACATGCACTTCACTCAGAATATTCTCTCTCAAACAAGTCAGATCCTCTATTTTTCTACCAATCTCTATTTTTGTACAGTTTCTATTCGACCTAATTAGCAGACAAAGCTGTGTCACTGAATTTTAGGGTGTTTTTTGTGTTGTAATTTTGGCTGATGAAGAGCAGCGTTGGTGGACACAGTGGGTGAGATACACATTTACACTTGTTCATTGTGCATGTGCTCTGAGCTGTTTCATGTGGATTTCTGTTGCTGTAAAGAGATTGTTTCTTTCTTTTTTTTTCAGTGTTTTCAACAGCAACTCTGTTATAACCTGAAAATAAATATCTGATGATTGTGTTCAAGTTCAGCTGACCAGAGATGTTTTTATTCTTATCACACACACTACCAGCCACAACAGCGCTTTGCATGATAGTTTTTAGAAGTTTCACCTTCTTAAACTTCAGTTTAGCCGAGGTAAATGGCTCTGGCATTTAGCTTTGGTGCCCAGGTTTTGACATTAAGAGGAAAAGTCCTCATTAGGTCAATGCTCTGAAGTGCCCGCACAATCCCAGTGTGCATGACTCTTGCTGCCAGCAAGTGACAGCTGAACGTGAAGGATTTCCCCTCCGTGAGACGTCACAGATGAACGTCAATCGTCAAACGTCATCACACTGTTTGCCAACCTCATTAGCTTTAAGTAAATCTGAAACGGCAAGCAGATATCATGAATTCACACAAACCTTACTACCAGCAGAGCCCTGGTCTCCAGGGACACATGGTAACTTGGTGAGTGGATTGGATCCAGGTCTGCATCACTCTAATGCCCACAAGCCTCAGCCTCCAGATGTCACTTTCCCTGCTAACACTGGAAAAAAAAATACTTTACTCAGTCTGTCTTTCAGGATCTCTTTCATCTTTTTCCTTTCTTCTGTCTGTCTCCTTGACACTCTGCGTATGTTTCCTCCTCTTTATCTTTGCTTTTTGCTTTCATTTCAACTTTTGAAAAGATTTTGTTGTGTTTAACTCTAGTGGCACTTCTATTTTGGTTCACTTGAGAATATAGCTTTATATCATCTAGGTTTTAAATAACATTATCATTATTATCTCGTGTTCACTCATTTCCTTTCCTCTCTGCCTCAGTCAGTTTCTTAGGGAATTTAAGCAGCTATGGATGGGCTGTGGAAAGGAGAACAGGGCCAGTGTTATCCCCCGTTAAGAGGGAGAGAGTGGACACTAAATATAGACCCCCCTCTCAGCCACTGTAAGGACATTAGCCCATCTGCCAAAAGCTGATTAGCCTCCCTCCATAACCGTGTACTCAGGGCTCTGGTGTGGCTGGTGTGGAGAGATTTACTGGCTATTGTACTGCAGCTCATACCTGCCCCATCCCGTCTTTTAGGTCACTCTCGCTTGAAAAGATAAAAAAAGGAGTCCACTTCCTTATCAAGGAGCTTAAGGAAAACAAGGGATTGAGGCCTACAGTGTGTTGCACAACAAGCTGCAAAACAGCTAACCTAATAATACAGTAAGATTAGGAAGTGTGTTACTATGGTGCTATAAGAGCATCTTGACTAGTGGGCTGAGCAAAGGAAGCATGTCAGTTTTTTTTAAGAAAGTCACAGACAGACCACAGTGAGAAAAATAAACACTACAAACACTTGAGATTTCTGAAACTATCAGACAATGTGTCATTCAGACCCTAAATGACTGCTGCTGGTCTCACTGCAGAGCATGAAATAGGGACAAAATGCCATTTATTTGTTTATGTCTATGGATATGAACTGTCCCTTTTTTAGTCAGCACCACTACCTTTATTTCAGTAGGAAGTATTTTTGTAAATGCATCACATATTTATAGGAAAAAGGAGGTTTGAGCGGTGGACTTGATGGTTAATCTAACCATTAATAAATTAAAATGCATATTGAAAATAAAACAAACACCAAAGGCAGTGTAAAAACACTGATCCCATGTCAGATACAAACTAAAGACCCTTTTACAAATGCCACCACCTTAAGTGAACCTTAAGGTGAAGTTTGTTGCTCTGTCTAAACCAGAAGCACCACAAACCATGTCCGTGAACACAACTGAATAAATGAAATTCAGTAACTATTTAACAAATATTGTTTTATAACCATTTCACAAATTGCTGTCAGACTGTATGTGCAGAATGCTTGTTCTTGAATGCAATTTAATAGACAAATGTCACGACTTTTTCAAACTGCTGTCAGACTGTGCTGTTTCCATCCTACAGCTGCTTAGCAAAGCTTTTAATGAAGGCTGTAAAAAGGGAAAGCATTAAACTAGCCGTCTCTGAGCATGCTGAAGCCACTTAGCCAATAAAAACTCACAGAGACAGAGCACGAGCTGTCATACATATATGGATGTGAGGACTGAAATATTGAAAATGGCTTTAGCTGACTAAAAATGTTAGATTTTGTTATGTCAAATGACTATTTTAGCAGCCCTTTTGCAGCAGCTGTGTTAAGAAACTGCTACAAAAATATCAACTTAAGCTTAAACACCGAAAAAAAAACAAAAAAAAAAAACACTGTCAGCTGACTCACTGTTCATGGTAATGAGCATTATTCTAACTCACAGAAATACAACAGCCTGAAACTGGCATATGGATGTTTGACTAGCCTGTGACAACAGGGGTGTGTCTAGAGGGGGACTATTAACCTTACAATGCCCACACCATTGGATGGATAGGAAAGTGTAACTGTACTCCACTGTTTTGTGGATGCAAATGCTGAAGTTTGTGCTCCATATCATTTATTTTAAAGATTTAGTTACTTAGTATTCTGCAGATAAATTGCATTGTTACACATCAAACTACCCAGGAGTATAAAAGTAATTAAAGTAATCAAAAGCTGCAACAGTAATGGCATATATACACATCAAGGAGTTAATCATTATATCCAACAACTTCATGCATGTGATTCTGAAAGTGTCATAATGGCATAATGTGTATGTTTGCTATCGGTGCTTTAAATACATTTTGATGCTCGCTATTAACCTACTCAAGGAGGATTATAACTCTTACTTGAGTAAAAAAAGTCATTTTGCGTTTTCTTACTAGCAGTCTAAGTTGTTTCCTCTCTGCTCTGAGCAGGATTTAAATGCGGTCTGTCTCTAAACAAATGAAAAAAATACAGTGTGGTTTTTGTTTTGTTTTTTCTGAATAGACCCAGTTTCTCAACTTCCTTTCATGCCATGTTAAGATATCGTATTTGATTTCACATACAGATATTGGAACAGACACATTTGGTGTTTTTTTTTCTCCCTAACACAGAGTAAAAAAGTGAAAAAAATGTATTTTCACAATGTCAAACTGTCCCTTTAAGAAGCTGTAATCCACCGTGACCTTATTAGTTCAAGATGCATGAGAAGGAGAGAGCAGCGGGAATCCCACATCTGTTCAAAAACTCAACGCGATGAGCTGCCTTCAAAGATAAGACTTATGTTTTAAAAAAATATCGCATCTATGACTTAAAGAAGAGCCATCAAAGAAACATGAAGAAAAAAATATATATTTTGATCTATGCATTCAGACAAGTGCTGACAGATTTGTTTACTACACAGTTAATTATTTCTCGGCATCTAGGTAGATATGAGATGTTTGACCACGCTGTTCTGTTTAAGCTCTCCAGGCCCTAATTCATACAGTGCTTATAGCTTAGTGTGAGCCACATTGCAGTGAAGGTCATGTTGAGGACAGCTAAACTTAAAACTCCAGTGAACCTCTTCAAAAGATATGACTTTCTAAATGAAGTGGTAATCTTTTTTCTATTCTTTTTTATAACGGACACGCTAAATGTTTCGAAACAGTATGAAAATCGAGTGGGCTAAAATGCCAATGTGCACCACAGCTGAGTCGAAATGAAGTCATTTTCTTCAGTTTCCTAATTTAAAGAGAATTATCTGTTGTTTAAATGAATGAATTGCCTTAGAATGCTTTTAATTTGCCCACGGGGTGTTTTAATGAACAGATCTCTCCCTACTGTTATGCTCTCAGCCTCTTATGTGAGTATTTTCACAGGCAAAGGTCAGACTGAGTCAAATCACTGTTGCCATCTTTAATTAATTTAGGCTTCACAAAAACAGGAAATGAATAACACCAAAAGGTCACTTAGCAGCTTCTAAAACACTGGTATTGTGGGTGCATTGCTGACAGGAGGTTTTCATTCGATGAGAAGTCGTACATGAAGGCAACTTTATTTAGTTTAGCTGTTATTTAGAGGCAACACAGGTGCAGATTTGACAGATATAAACAAGAAGTAATTAAAACAAACATGCAGTACAGCGATTTTGTTCAAATATACAAAACTTAAGAAAGGACCTGCATGTAAATGTTGAAGGTTTTCAGACCGCAGAGTGACATCAAAAACAAATGAAGATGTGTGTCTAGGCATTCAAAGACAGACACAGACAGACACACACACACACATGCACAGAGGTCCAGCAGGGTCACGCTGGAGACGAACCAGTTGGCGCTGCAACACGGCCGAGAGTCCATCCAGCTCAGCCCAGCTGGGGTCAGAGGTCACCGAGTAAATCAAACAACAGCGAGATGAGACTGTGAGAAACAACGATTTGTGTGTCTGTGCGCATGCAAAAGAGAACAAGCGAGATAAAGCAGGATGAAGAAGAAAAAAGTGCGTACAGACGTGCATGCCTGCGTTCATGTGTTCGGACCGTCTGTCTATTTGTGTTACCCGAAAACATGAGCGAGCGTCTAGCTCTCAGTGTCAGACATCTGGGGACGATGTTGCCTTTAGAGATTATGAATAGCAGCCATAAGCAAAACTTGATCCCCTTGATTATTAGGCAACACAATAATAATAATTCAGACTTGTGGAACAAACCAACCACTGAGAGATTTTTCCGTGACATCAGATGCCAAACAGCTGGCTGGCTGGAGCACTAAATCAGATTCATCCCTAATCTTAAGTGTTTATGCCTGGTTGTGTAAATAATTTGGACAACTAGGCTTCAGTGGAATACAGGCTGGCTCGCTGCAGAGCAAAAATACTAAAAAGATAAAGACGCAAATTGGTAATTTTGCTGCATCAGTAAAAATAATTGGCTTGTTTTTTCAGCAGGAGCCAGACATGATCTGTCATAAATCCATAAAAAGATCAACCGTTGGTTTTGTACGCCTGCATGAAGCTGATAAAAACATTCCTTTCACGTAAATTCTGCTTCAGTCTGTGAAGTTTAGGCTTATCAGAGGAGCTTTAACTTAAAAAAAATGAAAAAAAGATATAGAATGACAACACTAACATGCTGATGTTAAGATGATAAACTACTCTCTTGGTTACCATACTAACCTGCTTAGAGTACTGTGCAAAAACCTAATTTTTAAAAAAATTTTTGCTAGGCAAATGGGAAATAGGTGCATCAACTTATTGAAACTTGCAAACATATATGGGAAGCAGAGTTTGCACAAATCTCACACTCGTTCCTAAAGAATACCACAGCCTTAGTGAGGTATTTAGTAAATCCAAAGCACTGCCCCTTCCCCCCACCACCAACCTTATGACCCCTTCGAAGTTAGCCCCTTATATAAGCTGCCAAACCCTGAAAGGGAGGGTATGGAAATGCACATTAGGGAGTCGCTAGCTGCAGAGATAATTCTGCCATCTTCTTCACCAGTGGGAGCAGGATTTTTCTTTGTAGAGGAAAAAGACAAAACTCCCTGTCCATTCATAGACTATCAGGGATTAAACAACATAACCCTATAAAACAAATACCCTTTATAACTAATTATTATGGCTTTTGAGACCCTGAGGTTGCTAAAAATGTTTTACAAAATTCGATTTCAGAAATGTTTATCACCTGGTACGCATTATAGACGGGGATGAATGGAAGACGGCTTTCAGTGCTCACCTTGGGAACTATGAATATCTGGTTATGTCTTTTGGACTAACGAATGCTTCTGCAGATTTTCCAGCCCTAGTAAATGATGCTCTCAGGGACTATTAGCATCTTGTTTGTGTTTGTGTATTTGGATGACATTTTGATTTTTTCCGAGGACCTGAACATGAGCAGCACATTAGAAGAGTGCTTCAGAGACTGCTTGAAAACAAACTGTGTGTGAAGGTTGAAAAATGTGAGGTTCACATGTCCTCTGTTTGTTCCCTGGGTTACACTCTGCAGAGTGGCCCGGTGAAGACCAATCCCGAGAAAATCAACGCTGCGATTAACTGGCTCACTCCTAACACGTGCAAACAACTTCAAAGGTTATTGGGGTTTGATCATTTCTATGAGAGGCTCATCAAAGTATGACTGTAGCACCCCTAACTAAACTCACCTCACCGAAACTGTCATTTTTTTGGTCCCCAGAAACAGGAGCATCCTTCAAGTGTCTCATGGTGAAATTTTCCTCCTACTTGTTCAGCCTGACCCAAGCCTTCAGTTTATTGTTGAAATTATTTCTTCTGATATTGAGGTAGGGCCATGCTGTCTCAAGGCTTTAAACTGCCCACTCCAAGTAGATCATTTCAAGTATTACTACTGATTTTGTCACTGGTCATTTTGTAGCCCTCCCTAAACTACCCACTTCCCAGGAGACTGACAGTGTCCTGGTTCAGCATGTGTTCCGCCTCCACAGTATTCCTCTAGATGCTGTTTCTGATCGAGGGCCTCAGTTTGCATCTCAAGGGGCTTTTTGCAAAGCTCTGGGAGCCATAGTTAGCTTATCTTCAGAGTTTCACCCCCAAAGTAAGAGACAGACTGATGGAAAAAAAATACACCATTAGAGGCAGCTTTACATTGTGTCACATCTTCCAACCAATCTACCTAGAGCTCTCATCTTCAGTACAGCACCATCTGCATTGCTGCCGAAGGATATGGAGGCAAACAAACGCAGCTTTCCTCAGGACAGCGGATCAGAACAGATGCCTGGCATGTAGGTGGAGGACCCCGGCATACACTCCAGGTCAGAAAGTTTGGCTGTCTTCTAAGGATTTGCCCATAAAGACTGTATGCAGAAAGCTCTCAACCCTACACATTGGGCCTTTCGCTACTGTAAAAATCATTAACCTTTCCTCATTTGAACTAAAGTTTCCCAATACTATGAAAATCCATCCCACATTTCACATGTCTCACTCCTCTAAATCCAGATTTGCAGGTAAATTGGCTTTGTTGTTCAACCCGGAGTTTGTAAATAAAACCTCTTAACTAGTCCAGAAATCTGAGTCTGGCCGTCAGATATAAAGTGAAAATAAGTGAAAAAGCAGCTAATGTCCAACGGAAAACTTTGAAAGATCTCAAGATCACTTTAAAAGTGACAACAAAGTCTGGCTCATTGGAAGCAAAATATAAAGAAACAAGGGGTAGCTCAAGACTTTTGCACAGCACTGTAATCTTATCAGTTATGCAGGAATTTGGTAATAAATCAAAATAAGCAAGGTAAAAAATTTGACCTGAGAGTATCGCTCAGGATTCTCAACCTTATTATAATTATTTCTGGGGCAGCTTGAAAAGCTACCAAATTTAATGGATACCTTTTATTACACCGAACCTTCTACATATCTGTGAGGTACCAGAGTCTTTGAAAAACAAAGCTGTGACTAAATATTCTGTATAAGGCTTATACAGACTGCCCATGGGTTTCTTACTTTGTTATAAACTAAATACTTCACATATTAGCATTAATAAATACATTTGTTACAACTTATTTATAAATATTTCCTTATTAGAAACTGTGATTGTTAAACACCAATTAGAAATGCGTTATAAAGTTTTAAAAAAATTATTAAGGAACAAGGCATTACAATATGTCTGAATATCTCCATGTCTGGAGGTATGGTTAAAGAATTCGCTAAAAAGCACCGGGTAAAAGTCGGGCTGACGGTGGAGGCGTTTCTTACATTCATCAACGATTAATAAAAGGTGCTTTCAACTGCTCCCTTATTTCCCAAGTGGTCACCACAGCACACAGATCCACATATTTGATTCGGCACAGATTTTACACCGGATGCAACCCTCTCATTTATCCAGGCTTCCGACCAGCACTAGGAGCACACTAGCTTGGGATCCCCTGAGGCTAGGTTTGTGTCTCCTCCTGGAGTCAAACCGGGGATCTTTTGCATGTAATGCATTAACCACTAAACCACAGAGACACATTTATTAAAGATTAATAAAGTCATTAATTGAAACATATTAACTACACAAACATAAAGACTGTTGTATTGCAACGGTTCCCCTGTTTGTACATCAGACTGTGTTTGGTTGGTGTAGCCACAGACACAGTTATATTTTAATCGCCAGTGTTGCAACAACTAGCCATGAGAGAGCCGCCTCCTCTGTCCTATTAAATAACATCTGGTACATTGCTGTCTAACACACACCCACACTAACCTGCACAATGCACTACAGTACCAATTAACTAGCAAGCAGGCAGGGTGAGAAGTGAAGAAAAGACAGAGCACAACGGAAGTGCATATATGAGAAAAACCATTAACTTGTCACATAAAGTACAGATGCATTATGATTTAAGCACATGCCAACCTTGAAAGCACTTCAGCCACAAAACAAGCTGCTAAGAGTTCAAAGAGTCACCTATAACACTCACTTCAAATATTCAATCCAGTCCCGATGAAATCAGTATAATTATGATCAACATTACTATATACTTTGGGTGATTAAAAAAACATTTACACTTTTATCACTGGTGCAGTTGGTGCTTATCTTGAAGTATCCTTTGTTTTGGCCCCAGATCCTTGGCATTTTAAACATCACTTAGAGGATAATGCTTTCTTTGGACCTTTCCCCAGACTGACTCCAGAACAACAGGCCTCGAGTGCATGCTTGTGTGTGTGCGGTTTTGTTTCTGAAGTAATGAAAGTTTGCATCAATCATAGAAAACCAAGGAAACATTTGAGAGTTATGTTAAAGCCTATAGGCAGAATTAAAAATAAGGGTCAAAGTGGGCATTTAGTAGGTTAAGATAGCCAGTTAAGCCCTCACGAGTACCATAATTCCAAATGTGTGTTTTTGCATGCATGTGCACGTGTGAACACATCTGCCTGTTTCGGTTTACTGCACCCAAGGAGGTAGTGAAAAGCTGTGAGGGATTTACCCCATATGGTGAGGCAGCAGAGACAGAGAGCAGGCCTGAGAAAATATCCAGTTGTTTTCTAACTACAGTTACCTGGATATGTGTGAGGGTGACCGTGTGCAGTGCCATGTGAGGGATAACAAGCTCAGATAAGTAACTCAGTTTGAACAGTAGTTTAGCACGTGAGCCCATATTAACACATGACGCACAAGTTTGCATAAAAGTTTAAAATGAAAAGTCACTTTTGCAGTATTTATAAAAATTTTATTGGCTGTAAAATAGTTGTCTAACAGTCTGCGTGTGTGAGCAGCGTAGGGTCTGCATTTCATCATTACGTTATAGTATAAAACACTAATTTGCACTCTCCTCCTTCAGTAAAATAACGGGTGTCATTTTATTTTCAGCACTGATACCTCTGAAGGGTTCATTTGGAGCTAAATTTAAATCAGCAAGGTCCTAATTTGTGTGGAGTTCTGTTTGTGTGTCTCTCTCTTACTGTTTTGCCGTGTGTGTGTGTGTATCTCTGTATAAATATGTGTTATGGTTCTGTGTGTGATTAAGGTGCAGGAACGTGCCAGTTGTGCACTCACATCCTGGTTAAAGCATTATTGCTTTCCTCTTGTCTCCGTCTCGGCCTGCTGCTAACAAGCCTGCTCTTACCTGGGCTGTAATGACAGTCATTATCACATTGTAGCAGCAAACACACCTGCCAGCTCGCTGCCCGTGCCAAAAACACACCTGTATTTGCTTAAGTATAGCTCTGCCACTATATAGGGAAATGGAAAGTTAAAGTCTAAAGAATGTGCTGGGTATGTGCGGTATGTGTTGTTTTTAGGTTTATGCCATCGTATATCATCAGACGTATGTGGCTGCGTGACACTGATAATGTATGTGCTCGCTTCATGAAGGTTCGATAAAGTCACTAATTATTTCTTCTTTTCTTCTTTGTAGAAATAAAAACAAATGACAAAGGATCAAATCTTACAGCAGCCATGTGAAGTCGGACTCTAATTAATCACAGAAACGTTCTTAGTCACAGCAAATTGTCTCCAAACAGCAAATGTTTTGATGAGTGATGCGTTATTGGTGCTGCTGTTCAGAAAATCACATGCAGACTATGCTAAGTCTGCAGACTTGAGGTGTGTTGTTTCTAGCTACACAACATTGCTCCTGTGAACAAAGGAACAATGTGAAATCCAAAAGCAAACTTATCTGAAGCTCTGCAGTGTGAATCAGGTACTCGTTAAAGTCAGCTGCTGCAGCAACATGACATTTACAAATGACTCGAATGCATTTAACATCTGAAACGTGCAAAGCTAAGAGGTTTTGCATGACAAACAAATCTTTAGGGGCCTAAAGTACAACTACTGATATTATCGTGCTAATGCTAAGCACTGATGTGTTTAGGTAATGTAGAAGGCATTTATGCTGTTTGACCCGTACACGACCCTTATCAGATAAGTCTCGTCAGCCTCGATGAACCCGGGTTTCCACTTTTGCAGCAAGTGACACCTGCTTCTCTTGGTTTTAAAAAAACAAAACAAAACAAACTATAACTATCCTTTGAGTTTTTGTGTAAAAGGCTATGCACGTATTAGTGTCTGATACTGTTCAGTCTCAACTGCAATTTGATGACTTAAACTCTGGGGTCAGCAGCCAGTCTGCAGGGATTCCAGATTAAGAGATTAAAGATAATATACACTGCATCCAAAGTTTTTCTCTTCCATTCCAACTTCAGCCAGCACTTCTCTTTCGCTCTTTTTACCTGCATGCAGCCAACATGTTCTCAAAAGCCACTGGTCCATACTACTCGGAAACCCGAAACTTTCAGGTCCCAAAAATTCCTGTCCTAACCTACTGGTTCTGCATTTTCATAGGCATACGATTGCTTGAAGAGATTAGATAGTACTAGCGAAATGAAACGAGATGAAATGTTTTGTATTAGTGTGTGGAGTTTGACCGATTCAGAATGCCAACGTTAGCAGTCAGTTGACAGCGATGCTGCAAGATTACTGCAAGTGCAAAAGAAGCGCTATGCACCAGAACTAATTATGCATTTTTATTAAACATTTTCTCTTGCTTAAGGCCTCAATTACACCGGCCTAGTGATCGATCAGCAACCCCATGGCAACTACCACTTGCTAGGAAACAATGTGTATTCCCCAATCCTTTGGTAAGTGGTTGCTGGAGGGTCCTGGCAGTCACAAGGCAAAACTGGATGCAAAGAGGTGTACAGTGCACCGAAAATGTCCTTGTGGTTACTTTGGTTGGCAAGTGACCAGAAACGGATACCATTTGCCTTCAATGTAAAAAAAATGGGCCTTTTGAAGCATGTTGGCTGCAGCAGTGTTGCACTTTCTCGAGTTTTACTGCCACTTGACTAGTAGTGAGTGTTTGCAGATGAGCTGGCTTCCACTGTGCAAACTACAGACACCCACAGCAATCTGCTAGCAACCAAAGTAATAGCCAGCATCCTCCAGCAACTGCTTGCCAACTGGTCAGGGAATACAAGTTTTGGCCTCAAGGCATGGAAGCAGGCTGCAGACACATGGCTAAGGGAGGAGGCAGGATTCAATTAGAATTTTCAGAGATCTGCTAATACTAAATGAGTATGAGTAGTAGAATTACATTTAAAGATGTGATTACTAAATATGAAATTTCAATCAACAGAGGTGTTTAAAACCTCTAGCATTTGAAAATATATGTGTATGAGTATGTGTATATATGAGCCAATTCTGGAAGATGAATTACTCAGCAGACACACAGTGTTAATCATTTCTTCTGCAGCCAAAATCAGCTAAAAGGATATTAATCAAACTCTAGCTGGTATGTCATTAGTCATTGTAGCAGGCTAATCTTGCAACCATCAATAGTGAGATGACAAGCTAATCTGCTTAATTAGCATTGACTAATAAGAGAAGAAAAGAAAAGAAAAGAGAAGAGAAGAGAAGAGAAGAGAAGAGAAGAGAAGAGAAGAGAAGAGAAAAGAGAAGGGTTT